>CM050203.1:21532500-21560000 GCA_027475355.1 Coilia nasus | reverse complement strand
TATCAACAGTCACTTTAATTCGTCAACTCTCTGTAAGATACATACACATTTACATATCCACGCACTCAGTTTCTGCATAGGGCTTTCAAGACCACTTGAACTCATTTTTTCCCCATTGTATAGCGTAGATATGTTGGTTGCAAATCTGGGGGGAAGGGGCGAGGGGGCGCTGTAACTTGCCATTTACCCCACAAAAGGGATACTGGAACTTTCTGCACATTCTGTACTATATATTGTAGGTGTACTGTAATAAAACAAAATAGAGATGGGGTGGGGGGAGGGGGCTTGCTGTGCCTTTACACCTGGCAACAAAGACATGACTGATTGTGATGCACTCCACCAGCCTCTCTGATACCATTTGATACACCTCAATCGCTCTGACGCATTCCAGACCATAATTATTCTTGCACCGTTAAGCTATTAGTCTTGTTAAGAGGCTGATCTCAATTTCCTGGGTTGTCCATAATATAAATGCTCACTGCATTTTAATTACAAGCTTTGTTTAACAGCATATGTGAAGACCTTTTTCAAGACGAAGAACTATCTCATTTCACTTTTAAAAATAGTTCTTTAAATGACTGTCAAAACATTGATTTTGGTTCATCATCTATCCTTGGTTTCAATAAAATAAATAAATACATACAGTGACCAAATGAAAAACCTTTATGAAATGGACAGAGTAACCTAGTACTGAGATTCAGACATATTCACTGACTACAAGTTTGCAGTTAGGTGTCTTTAAATGCATTCTTCATGAGAAGATGTCAGTGTTGCCAGGTGTTGCAACATCATGGCCTGTTATGACAATTAATTACTATATTCAGGTTATGGTTGCCTTCACTTTTAACATTATTGCACATAATAATTTCAAACTCATATGTGTTACAAAAAATCTCTCTCTGGATCATTTTTTGACAATTCATCTACAGGACCACACAGACCTGTTAACACACCATTGACTGCTTTGGTGATTGAGGGCCAGCAATATCCGCTTGACTTGCAAACTGTTGTTTTTATATATATATTTCTGACCGTTGCTATTTTCTCCCATATATAAACAGTGCGACTGTGTGTCCCTCAAGTAGAACGTCTGTGTCCCGCCCTCAACTCTCAAAGCTTATCTGTCTGCCTGTGGATTCGCTGCCCCACCCGTCCTTGCTCGTGAACTTCATTTCATAACGCAAGGGGTGGTAGTGGGGTTAAAGGCCGAGGGAGAGAAAGACAGACAAAGAGAGAGCAAAAAAGAGAGAGAGGGGGGAGGGAGGGAGGCGAGGGAGGAGGTTCAAGGGGCTGAGGCATGTGACTCGTGTCTCTTAATCGGCGTAGATGATGAAACCGGAGAAAGTGCTGTATTTGTTATTGTTGCCTCCGTGGGCCTTGCCGCCATCCAGTTTAACGTAGACCTCGTCTCCGGGCTCCAGGTGAAGGACGGCGCTGTTGCTGGCGTAGTCATAGTTTTGATCGGCATCTTGAGCAATGGCACTGGCACGCACCTGTGAGTGGACAACTACATTTAATGAAATGCTCCACCTACACAGTTGTGTTTAAATTACATGCAAACAGACTGTTTCTATGGCAAAGTGATTCCCTACAGGATTTTTCCCTTGAATTCAGCACCATGGCCAGCGACTCAAGATTATTTGCCCAGTTTAGAACTTGACTTCAAAACAGAGCGGGATATAACTCTAAAACTTGTTTATTCAGCTTTGTAGCTACAATAATTCTATTCTATATAAAACAATGAAAAAGGCGGCGGCATCTTGAACGTTAAAAGCTCTATTCCATACGCCTACTATGAATATGCTAAAGGGTGAGCTGATGAAGAGATTGTGCATCATCAAGCCTGGGAAATACTAATCAGAGAGCGAGCCTTGCTGATTAATTTATGCAATATGTAGCGGGCAGTATTTCATCACTTGAAAGTATTTCTCAAAGATGCATCCTAGAATTTCTGGTGGCTGACATAAAATATCGTATAAAGGCATATTAAGACTGCCTGTGTAGGCATAGTTCTCTATGACAAAATCATGTTATTATTGTCAGTGTTTAATTAAAAAAAAAAAAAAAAAAAAAAAGAAGAATGTAATGCGGCTACAACAAAATGGATTTTAATGATTTTTGAGTTTTTGTTTGCTGTTTTATACAGTAGTCCACAGAACCTCGACCTGTGGATTAATCGATTTTTTCTCAGTGTCCTACACATACAGGTGATAGGAAATGCTGCAGCTACCAAAACAAAATAACTCCAAATTAATCTGCGATGAAATCAAAACAAAACAAACATCATGTGAAATATCAGCTACGAGTTTTGCTAAGTTTGCAGAAAAGCAAGTTTTAATCAGTTGGCTTGACTCTTACATTAACAGGCTGAAAGGGATAGGAGAGAATTAGCCTTCCACATGCGAAGCAGAGCATCCTGTGCAGCGAAGCGGGCATAAGGCTGACAGGAAGGAGGGTGCTGAGTGGGAACGCTTGACGGGGTCGCTCCATGAATCGTGGACAGAAACAGTCCCATAGTGATGCCGAGTTTCCCTCTGGGTGTGTGGATTAGACATGCCTTCAGCCAGTTGTGTGTCGTGAACAACGGCACCGTGACCAACTGAGAGGGCTGAGGGGCTGCATTTTGGGCAACTAAAACAATTTCTCCCATATAGGAGAGTGAATCCCCGTAAACATTATTATTATTATTATTATTATTATTATTATTATTATTATTATTATTATTATTATTATTATTATTGTTATTGTCTCTTTTTTGGGGGGGGGGGGTCATTTGGGTTATTGCGAATGACACCTGTAGTAAGAATAGTAAGACAGGCTGTTCTTTTATTTCAGTATAATAGCTACTAATCACTACTAACGCCCTACAGTTATGCTGTATTAAATTAGGACCGTTTTTGATTGGCAGTAAATTGTAACGGCTATTCTTTAATGGAAAATGAAGGCGACACGTGGGTCCATGAGTGTGCTGTAGCTGTGTGTTTGTGTGTGTGTGTGTGTGTGTGTGTGTGTGTGTGTGTGTGTGTGTGTGTGTGTGTGCGTGTGCGTGTGCGTGTTTCTAGTTTAAATTGCACATTTTGGTGTCTAGTGAAACGCAATTTTAGTCCTCTGTGTAATGCCTGTTACATAGTGAATTGACAATAAAGTACACTTTGACTTTTGCCTTGGACTTTGTTAAGGAGAGCAAAGACTCTTGCTCATAGAATATCCCGCCATATTCGGCAGAGCCCAGTCATAAAAATGTGTATTCTTTGCATGAATTTTCCGTACAAAATCCTGACATAGGCTGATTTTGTCACAAAAAGAAGTAATAACAGCTGAACACAATATATCAAATTGTACAGTTGCCCCCATGCGATTTTTGTTCACTAATGACTTAGCTAATGCACAATTCATTACATAAACAATTTTACATGTATGCCTACCATATTGCACATACGCTTACTTTCCTATGAGTTCAGTTTCTAACAAAGCATAACAAATCATGCGTACAGCTTTTTTGCACGCTTGGGTGCATCTCTGCACCACATGGGTAAACAAATTAGTAATTAAACTAGGACCTAAACATTCAATATGAAAAGTTATTATGAAAGGAGGCTATCCCCAAACTATGGACGTGTACAGCTTTCCAGGATTACTTACCTGTGTGTTTTTACACAGATCAGCCCACATGCTGGTGCCATCACCACCGCGCATCAGTACATGATAGGTGAAGAAGTATATTCCCGGAATAGAACAGGTGAATTTCCCCGTGGTTGGATCGTAATGGTTGCCCAGATTTGTTACCACGTCGTCGAATTTTAATACCTCATAGCCCTCGTGCTGCTTTTTAAGGCCTGCGTAAAAGGCGATTTTTGGAACGGTGCTGTAAGTTGCTGCGCTGATGGCCCCCGCCGCGACATTCGGTCCTGGTGGCCCAGGTATTCCGGGGCGCCCCGGCTCCCCCCTTTCTCCTGGTGGACCTGGCGGTCCAGGTGGTCCCGGCTCACCAGGTGGACCCCGAGGTCCCGCCTTTCCTGGCCGCCCCGGTTCCCCTTTCGGACCTTGTATAAAAGTCGGTAGAGACTGCATGAGGTTGTTGTCGCCGCGTACGGTGTCCGCTGTTGCCGTGCTTGTTGGAGACTTGGTGCCATATGGATCGCACACCATCCTGCAGGTGCCAAGCATCTCATAGTGCGCCGAAGTTCCAGCTGAGTTGACCAAGACCGGGATTAGGATGACCAACACCAGGACCATGACGACTCCAAGCACCCCTGCAGCGATCAGTCGCTTCCTGCCGACTAACCTGGTCAGCGCAGGGCGGTCCTCTTGTCTGCTTTTGGGTGAAATTTTGCTGGTTGATGAGGGACCTTTCTAGGGGGAAAAAATCAGGACCCGATTTGCTTTGGTGTTAATGTTAATCACCCTTTTGGGCCAAGCCCCAGACGCTTTTTCTTCTTCCTCTTCACTTTTTGTGCTGATGTTTGCTTATTCAAGTCTCACCAAATCTGAAAGTTCAGCCTTCTTCAGGCTTGTCGCGATCCAGTCGTCAGTGATTTAAGAAAAACGCCGTCTTCAACATCCCTCCGTGTCTGGGCTCAACAGCTCTGGTTCAACCACGTGTGGATGTGCTGTGTAAAGACCAAGAAAATAGCACAAACTTGAGGGTCGGAAAAAACGCGCTATCCTCAAACCCTCGTCGACTTCTCTGGAGTCAGACAGAATCCCCTAAGCCTTTTAAAGTGTACCTCTGTGTTCAAAGAAAGATTCGGATAGCTGGGGAATAGCACAAAAGAAAGGCGTTAGTTCACTTTCAGGCGGAGGTAGGTGTCACCGAGATATGGAGAGCGCAGTGTCTATGCGTGTTTAAGAGTTGTGAGCGCAGCGCCTGAGTAAAAGGGAAAGGGAGGGAGGGAGAGACCGGAGTGCGCGCGCTCTTTTAAGAGATGGAAATGCTGCCTGCCTGCCCCCCTGCCACTTTCGCCGCTATCTTGACACATTTCTTCGCCTGACAGCTGTGGAATCAGTGGCAAGAGGTACCATTAGGCAAAGAGGCATCATGACCAATCAAAGCTGGTATGATTACTATACATGTAATAGACATTTAGCCATGTGGTTATCATGAGAGTTTTAAAAAAGCACAGACTCAAATAGTAAACACTAAAGGCGCCGACAATGCATCTAAAAAGGTTACATCAGTCATTTTTTAAGTTCTGAAGAAAGTCACAGACTGGTTATTGATGACACATTAATCAAACCTGTGTTCTAGGTCAGCGCGCTTAGAAAATATCGAAAATGCTTCTCGATAGCATTGTACAAGTCCCTGAAAATGAGCTGTGAAGGTAAGGGAGGGATCATTAAAATGACATTTCTGCCAATATCAAACGGCTCAAAGATTTATTGCACCGCTAGCACACGCGAGTTCAAGACATTTTGTGGCCACTGTGACTCGAGCTGTGGTTTTACCTCATACAACTGAGTAAGTATTTGAATGGAAAGTTAAGTGCTGGTGGCAGGGCATTTTTTGGGTTTGGATCTTCGTTTGACCTACGGGATATTGCTCTAAGTTTAGTGCTTATTCTAAACAGGACGAAAAAATATATTTGTCTTAGGGAAAAATTATTTTGACACCAATGGAATTGCTGTGAGATTACCACGTAACGTTTACAGGTGACAATGGTCAATTTATGACATATTATGGCATAGACCACGTCTATGTTTTGGACGACCACCTACCCACGATGCCCATTAGGTGGCATGGAGCATACTCCCCAGCCGATCACAAGTGCCCCAAGTCTCTCTCCCCCTCATAAATCAAGTGCTAGAAATCAATGGATTTGGTTAGCAGGGGAGCCATTGTGTCCTTGAGACAGTGGGTTGCATAGAGAAAAGATGCAATCAAAAGAGGACGAAATAGAAAAAAAAATACATCACAGGCGAAACAAGGTATGAAAAAGTAATCAGTCTGACAAAAGAAAAAAACATAAAGGCTGGATTATGACCTTATATTTGAGTTGAGGTTAAACAATGATTTCATGAAAAGGTTAGCCAGAAGTTAACAGTGATTTTCCATATTGGCCTTTAAAATGCTTAAACATCAAGACACCAATGAGAAGCAGAGAAATAAGATGGATCTAAGGTACAGTTCCAGGACTGTTTAAATTTCAGTCAACAAATGGTCCATTTATCTATTTAAATCTGAAGCTTGATCCTCCCCTTTTCCATATCCTGGGGTACAAGGATGTTTGTGTGTGTTTGTGTGTGTGTGTGTGTGTGTGTGTGTGTCACTGCCTGAGGAGAACATGATAACATGATGCGTGAACAAGTAGCAGTCAACTGCCAGAAAGCTAACGAGCACTAAAAAAAAACAAGCTAGAGGAAGGTGGGTGGGGAGCAAAAGAAAGGAGGCAGAGTGAAGGACAGGGGGAAAAGACAAAGAAATGTGCTGGAAAATGTGTGAGGCACCCCCTGCTTCCATCCTCTGTGCTAGCAAACTGGGCCTTGAGAGGTGGACAGATGTGCCCGCTGTGTGTGTACGTGTGTGTGTGTGAGTGCGTGAATGTGTGTGTGTGTGTGTGTGTGTGTGTCAGTGTGGAGTGTGAATGTGCAGGAGAGACAGGGCCCCACACCGTGTTTTGGACAGATTAATAAAAATTCAGATGAGCCATGAGGGACAGAGGTGTATGATGCCGCATTTTTTCATCCCCTATGAGCGCACAGACACACACACACACACACACACACACACACACACACACACACACACACACACACACACACACACACACACACACACACACACACACACACACACACACACACACAGATAGACCCTTCAGTGGAGGCAGAGTACCCAAAGGTCAGTGCTCACACATCTAATCTCCTGTCATAGCTTGAGGGGGCCATGGCATGGCCTCCTATGGTGGGCTAACTCGAGGAGGTGTTAGATCCCTCATCCACGTTTCACCTCACGAGCCCTATTTTTCTGCTCTCCTCCAGCCTCCTCTTCTTCTTTCTCCTGTCTTTTCTCCATATGCATCATTTTGTCTTTACCCCTCAACTTTTTAAACCCCCTCTTGTTTTTCTTTACCTTCATTGTCCATGTGGCACACAGCCTAAAGCAACCTTTTTGTTCATCTGCTCCTATGAAAAAACCTCTGAAGAACACATTGAATCTTGTGAAGTTCTGTAAAAGTATTGTGTTGTAAAACTGAGGTCCCAAAATGGTTTCAGAACCACTGACTAAGCATCTTACAATGATCTAAAATAGCACTGGAATAGGTAGTGTACAACTGTAATACTATTAAAGATGGTGGTGTGTTTGAGGGTAAAACATTATCCGAGGACATTCGAGGTGAATAACTAAGAGAGAGTAAACAAGTTTTGCCAGTTGACAAATATGTCAAACATTGTGACTGAAATTGTTTTTTTCTTATTGTTATTTCTGCCCAACTGTCCTTCATGTGTTTTTAAGGAGTGGAACCTGGGTGATGAAAGCGTTTAATCCGGACAATTCTGTAAGCAGAAATCTTTCTTTTTTTTTTTTTTTGTTAAGTATATTTTTTGGGCTTTTGTGTCGTTATTGTGACAGGATAGTGAAGAGTAGACAGGGAATGAGTGGGGAGGAGAGATTTGGGGTATGGGGTAAGGAAATGACCCAGGCCAGACTTGAACCTGGGTCCCCATGGAGACTTTGCCCAGTCATGGTACGGGTGCTCTACCCACTGCACTGAGGGTGTGCTGAGTCACTTGTCATAAATCTGAAGGTACATGTGATGCTCTTTAGCCCCGCCCCCCACCCCCAACTTGCCCAGAGTGCCTGACGCTCACCATTTTCTTACTTCACTGAGGGGTAGGTCGCGCCATACGTCAGCCTGATATGGCATCTTGCACTTCCTTTCACATACTTTTCAGAGAGTAGAAAAAACTATTCTGCCTTAGACTACTTTCATGCAAATAAGAATATCATATATGTATATATTTGTAGAGAAAATAGATACACAACACACTGAGAGTGGACAAAAGGAGACAAAGTTCCAAATATGAATTGCACAAAAAATGATTGCTTTACTTAAATGAGGGCAGCTAAAAAATAGACATGTATCAATACATCCACGGAGGCACAAAGTTCAGTGGTACATCAAGCTAAAATGATTACATTCTGTCATCTGGTGGCTGATGAAATGTTTTAGGACCCTTTACGAAAGACACAAAGTTAAGTGTAAAATAAGCATAATACTTTTAAGGAAGAGACTAAACTCATCTGATGTCTGAAAAATAAACATTAAGTCTTGCTATTGTGTCAACTCGGACACATTCAGAAAGTACCGTCCCGTCGACTATGCCCATGTCCCGAAAGACTAATTCCTCTGTTGGGTATGGACAATGGACACATACAGTCCTTTGTTGCCACAAAATGTTAGCCATCAAAAACGACACAGCGAAACCGGGGCAAACGGGGACTGAGAAGAAAACAAGCAATTGTTATAAAAAATAAAAATATAATTATAAAAAAAAAACACCGGCATCTACTGAGCGAAACAGTTCCTGTCTGTCTGTAAGGGCTGACAATACCAAGCAGGGGTAACAGACAGGAGGCAAAGCACCGCCCCCCAACCCAACCCCACCCCACTCCCCTCCCCTCCCCTCCCCTCCCCTCTTCTCCCCTAAACACACCACCGAACCATATCCCAGCCCCCACCCTCTTGGGAGACTGCACACAAAAACCTTTTTCGCAGACGGAGTTAAGACCCTCTAAAGCCCGACCGAAATCCCCCTCCGTTTATGCAACGGCAACAGCCCCGGCGAGTAAAGCCCGGGCGAGGCAATGCAGGGCGAGGAGAGGAGAGGCGAGGCGAGGCGAGGCAAGGCGAGGCAGCGGTGGATCGCTCTAGTGAGGAGATGACACCGCCTGCCTGGCCTTGTTTGTGGGAGCTCAGATCAAGCCGGTGTGGAGGAATCAGATAATACCCCTGCTACACCTCTCAGGAGGGAGGCCAGAGCCAGATGGCTCTCTGTGTGGCATATCAAATGGATATCAAATAATTAGCACCTACTTGGAACACAAGACTGAAACATGATCTTGCAACAAAACAAAAATGGATTGCTCAACTTGTACAGCATTTGTAACGTAAGGAAAAGTAGGATGTGTTTCGAGGTGTGTGGAGGTTAATCTTGACAGAAATTGCTTTGGCTTCATGTACACTTACAGACATACACAGTGTTTTTGGTAGGAAAGAGGCACAACATTTAAAATGCAGATTCTTGCATTTAGATGAAGGCCACATGTTACAATATGGGCAGGTTGTGTAGATCAATTTGTTAACATACAGACAACAAAATCAAATGACTGCTTGAAGCTTAGAGAGTGACATAGTGGGCAGCAGTTTAAAAAACAAAACACAATACAGTGTAACATGATTAATACAACACATACAAGGCGTATAAAATGTACTTTTTCTCTGTGTTGGATAAATAAATACAAAACAATAATGGGGGGAAGGCACATGCAGTGAAGTCCAGCTTGGACAGGCCCCAGCGTTTTGTCTCGAAGCGTTCGTCCACCATCGTCCCCCTCCGCTTCACTTGTTCTTGGCGGCCAGCGGCTTGCGGCTGATCTTCTTGGATTTGTCGTTGTTCTTCTTCGGTGGCTCTGGGTTGGCCTGCATGTGTCGCCCGTAGAGACTGCGGAGACAAGCAACACACACGTTTCAGGGTCCACATCTCAGTTTGGGAGCATGGGAGTCAGTGCTACTGACACTGAGGGTGTGAATCTGCACCTGTGATCTACTGGATCCCCAACAGGAGATCATGGCCAGATCCAGAATTGTCACAGAAATCAAAAGCTTTACTCAGATATTAGGGGACCTAATATACAGTAACATTTTGTGACCTTACAGCCTTACTTGAACATTACAACTTTTTTATAGTTAGGCCAGTGTGATAACACTACAAGTGCAAAAGATCAATTAACTTTCAATGATAGTCATGTTAAAAACATTATCATACACATCCTATTTACAAAAGTGCTGTATAAATAAATTGTATTAAAAGAATATCTCATCAATTCACAGAATGTACAAAGTAAAGTGAGTGGCATGGAGCAGATGCTTTTATCCAAAGCGACAGGTTGACTGTTTGTTGAATGCTGTTGCTAACCACTGCTCTACCACGACCTGGAATATTTTTATGCCATTATTGCACTTTTCTCCAAATGTGAAATTATTCCTAAACACGGCATGAACACAATCACCCAATCGCCTTGTAAATTTAAACCAAATCAAAACTGATGCCCATCAGTATCGATCAACAGTGAGAGAAAAAGAGCCTGAGGGCCATTCTATCACACGATCTAATTGACGATGCAGCGCAGGCAGATTCATCTCCCAGCTTGCCTACCCGATACAGGGCTTAACAGAGCCAGCTGTGTGCTATCCCGAAGCAGAGATGCGCTCAGACCACAGAGCTGCCATTATACCGATATGAGGCCCCCACCACATATGCCCAGGGAGGGCAAGGGTGTGAGAAGAGAGAGGGAAGACAGAAGTCCTCTGAGGGAGGGAGAGAGAGAGAGAGAGAGAGAGAGAGGCAGAGAAGCAGAGAGAGAGGAAGGGAGGGAGAGAGAGAGAGAGAGAGAGAGAGAGGCAGAGAGAGAGGAAGGGAGGGAGAGAGAGAGAGAAAGGGAGAGATGGAGGGTCAAACAAGAGAGCAGAGAAAAGAAAGAGAGGAAAAAAGAGAGCAGGAAAGAGAGGAGACAGGCAAGCAGGAGGAGAGGGAGACAGAAACGGGTGAAGAAGGGTACGCGTCGTTTCCGGTCCACTGCACCTCTCTCGCTCTGTGCGAGAGCCACTCATGGGTTTGCTAAAGTGACACAGAGAAGACGCCAGCGAGCGGGAAAGACAGGCAGAGTAAGAGAGAGACAGAGACACCGAGAGAGACAGAGACACAGAGAGGCAGAGAGAGAGAGAGAGAGAGAGAGAGACAGAGAGAGAGAGAGAGAGAGAGAGAGAGAGAGAGAGAGAGAGAGAGAGAGAGAGAGAGAGAGAGACAGAAAGAGCAGACATATTTTTTACAAAACGGTAAATGAGAGTACGGGAAACAGACCAAATAAGGTTATCTAATAAGAGAACTAAAGAAAAGGCAACAACAAAAAACACACATGTGTATCCTCAGCAAGCAATAAGCACATTACAGACAGCAAGCATACAAATGAGTGGGACTGGTTGTTAGTCTGGTGGCAGAGGCCATGTGCTGGCTGTATGGAGAGAGAGTGAGAGAGACAGAGAGAGAGAGAGAGAGAGAGAGAGAGAGAGAGAGAGGGAGAGTGAGGGAGAGAGAGACAGTGAGAAAGAGAGATAGATACAGATTGAGATAGAGAGAGACAAAGAGAGAGAGGGAGACAGAGATAGAGATTGAGAGAGAGAGAGATACAGATTGAGATAGAGAGAGACAAGAAGAGAGAGATAGAGAGAGAGAGACAGAGAGAGAGAGAGAGACAGAGAGCACTGATTGATGTGCTCCTCCGCTCCTCTTCCACTCTTGGCCAGGGTAATAAGTGCCACTGATTGAATGTTGACAAAGTGGCTGATAATTAGAGAGGTCTGGGGCAGAGCGTGAGGCTGGTCTGGGATGGCCCTTTCACGTAATTAAAAACTGCCATTAAAAACGGGGGGCAAATAAATCTAATTGCAGAGCAGGGAAAGGTCAAGTAGCAGCATCTCCAGTGTCTGCCTGGAGTTCATATCAAATATTTACCAAAGCATGGTGAAGGCGGGGAAGTGTGTTTGTGTGTGGACTGCGCTTGTGTGTGGGCTGTGTGTGTGTGTGTGTGTGTGTGCTGTGGGAGGAGGTCCATAAATACACAGACACACACTGATCGTCTGTCTTTCATAAGCCAAGTAAAATGCTTTGATACAGTCCAGCTATCAGCTGTTCAGCTGATGCACAAGATGTGATAGCTTGAGCTTTTCTTTAGTGGTATTCAATTCACTCTTTATGACTCTACCACACCTTCATTCCCCACTAAATGGCGTTTCCTAAAAAAAACGGAAGTTCAGGAGGAGCGCGACGAAACTTTGTCACGCCCCTCTCGTTAACCTCTTCCGGTAACTTATTCACCACTCACCCATCAGCGTTTCCGCTCGCTTCCTCTTGCTCGCAAGGCCTCTGCTCGCTCGCCTGTTTTCCAGTGTTGCTCCTAAGGATGCCGTACTCCGATCGCTGCTCAATAGCAAACACCAACATTTCCCCAACTACTTCAAACCGCCAGCAGCTACTCTAAATATTTTCTCCGAGCTTCAGTCGACTTCCCGGTATCCCTCTTCTGCCCGGGCGAATTCTGGCATCGCTATAGAGCCTACCCCTCTGCTTCTCTCCCGCTGCCCGCCAAGCGGCCTGCCCTTTGCATCGGGAGCGTTATTTGTTTATTTATTATATTATTCCACATTTGCGAGGCTTGCGGATACAAAACCAAAGGTGTGTGCTGAGCCGCCTCCAAAGCTGTAGCGACCGCGTCGCTACACCTTCCCCATCCCCTTAATGTCTTGTATGTAATATGTCTTGTCATGCACCCCATCCCCGCCGTTATGTGTCTCCTACCCGGAGCCGTGCCACCACCACCTGCGGTATTTTACAGGCCTCTGCTCGCTTCAGTACCAAGCCTCGGTTCCTTCCACCCTGTTACTTGCATGTCTATATCAATCCGTGTTGATGCAGATGTAAACGGCCACACTTACACCTCCGTATTGTATGCGGTAAAGGCGTACTATGCATCGGTAGTTTGTGTCTCTTAGGTTAGGCGTTCAATTCGTTCGTCTTCAGTGGGTTTATTCTGGATAATTAGCGCATAAAAAAAGACATCGCAGTACTCGTGTGCCCGTTAGCAGTCTAATAACAATGCTAAGCGTGCTATGATTGCTCATCTACTAACCGTGCAATAGCGATTAGCTAGTGTTTGTTAGCCGTGATCTAGCTGCCTTACCTGTGCTACTTGCTAATTTCGCTGCTAATACTGCTAATTTCGCACTAACACCGCAGCTATACTTTCAAGGCCTGAATACGTGGTGGGATATTGGCAACCTTTGCTACAAGCAATTCACTCGGTTTTTGCGTATGTTTGCACTGAATAGACGTCCGTTTGGGTAATCAGCGCATGGGAAATCGGTTGTGGCTCTTCTATGTATGTTAGCAGGCTGGTAACGACGCTAACCATGCTAAAACGCTGAGAAACTAACCATGTTTAACAGTAATTAGCCAATGTTGTTAGCCGCAATGCTAACCGTGCTACCAGTGTTACTTGCCTTCGCCAACGCTGTTAGCGACTATGCTGACACTGCTCCTGCCTACCATAGTTTGCTTATTCAGCCTTCGGACGAAAAGTGAAGCCTTTTCTAGCTCCAAAAGAAGTCCAGTCGTTTACAGCCTAGCTCCTTTGATTGCTGTGGCCCGGATAAAAGAGAATCTACACAGACAAGGTTTGCTTTCGTGGTGGGACGTTAGCAACGTTTGCTACTAAGCAAACTTATATTGGCGGAGTTTTACTCGAATTAATTTGGTTACGTTATCTTTAGTAGCTTTGGCAACGTACTGAGTTTGACTAAGATTCCCCTTAAAAGTGGTTCATGCTGATCAGTGCCCTGACGAAGCGGCTCTCATTTTCCCATGCTGGTGCTTACACACAGTTGAATCGCTCACCACTCCGCAGAGTGGTTTTACTTCTCCATCAAACCTGTCACGGTGTACCCCGTTCGCATGTGCAACTTCGAATTCCACATTAGCAGACATCTTTATCAAATAATCTGGTCCTTAATTTACCGGGTCGTCCCTTCATATCATCATCCCTCTCCCGTTTGAGCCAGCATTTGTATTGAGTGAAATAGCGCCCCCGCTTTCCCCAACGTTGTCCATTGGGGCTATGAGGCAAAACAAGGTATTGCACTCCCGTGGTATCAAGCCAAATTGGCCTACTAGTCACCACGAATGACAAATAACATTTTGGCATTTTTGCTGGGCTGGCATGGTTTTCCCACGCAGGGACTTGGCTTTCACATAACCTCGTTATGTCTCCTTTGCAGATGACCTGAGGCACAAGTGTGCAGTGTCTCAACATGCATCGTTCTCGTTCCATCGTTCGGAGGTTGAACCACCCATGGAAAACGGGACCTCCCGGAAATGACGCAGTAGCATTTTATAGACTTATGCTTTTAGCGCCACTTTGAAATCAAATAATTTTACACGGTTAATAGCGCTTTGCCTGTAACGGGTATCTTATTTTTTCATAATCTTAACAGTGGCGTAGCACGCGTCCACTCTCGGCTGTCCAACCCTGAGTAGCCATTTGTTATGGTGCTGGTAAAGGAATTTTCCCCAGGCTTCCCAATGTTTTTTCCACAAAATTGGCAAGAGTGGTTTTTCTTTGGGTAACATGGGTTTTCGCCTTTCCCCGAGAGTGTGACTGATAAATAATTGGAGATAATTTAGTCATGTTCTGTAGGTCCAAAACAATAAGTAAATGAAATAAATAAATAAATAAAAACAATAAATAAAAGGGTGACTACATCAAGTGTAATTTATTTCGTGCAAAACATCAAAGGGCAACGCATCGGTTTCGGTTCACGCCTCAAGATGCTCCCCTTGCAAATTCCCACACACTGGCAGCTATCGCGCTAGTTCCCACGCACGCTTCGTCTGCCCTGTTTATTTCCGCTAAGAAAAAATTGAGGAGTACCTGCGTACTCTGGTCAATGCACCAGCTCTAGCAGTAGAACTAGTTCACCTCACGGACAGTGATTTCGCTTTGCCTTCCAGATTTCTGGAATATTGGCTCCGGCTGTGGCCCTGGACCTGACTCCATTGACAGAAGCACTTTCGGTTTAATGCCTCAATGTTCTTCATCGCAAATCCCTACACATTTGATGCTATCAGGCTGTGCCTATGCACGCTTTGTCTGACCTGTTTCAGCTAAGGAAATCGAGGAGTACCTGCATACTCTGACCGACGCTTCAGCCGTAGAAGCAGAACTAGTTTACTTCCCAGTCAGCAAATTGCTCCCCAGCTACTGCATTTCTCTAATGATTAAAGGTATCCGTAAGGCCAAACCGGCTACTCTCGACTTTCGGCTCCCCATCACCATTCAGTAATTTCCTGTGTTCAAACCCCATACAGGCCTAACGCTGATGGCTGCGTTCTTTCTGGCGTATTTTGGGCTGCTTAGATGTAACGAATTCACGACTTCCAGTGCCAATTTCAACCCTTAAATTCACCTACGCGTCCGCAACCTACAATTCTAGATTCATTCATTATATGAATCACCGTGCCTCAGTCACCTCTCAGAATGATCCCCTCTTCGTGTTCAACGGACGGCCAATTACACGCTCACTGTTCAATCCCACCTTAAATCCATTATTACTCAAGTAGGAATCCCGGCGGATCGTTATTCATCCCACTCCTTTCGGATCGGTGCAGCCACCACCGCAGCCTCTAACGGTCTGCCCGAGCTATCGCTAAAAACCCTCGGCCGATGGACCTCGGACGCTTACCAGTTATACATTCGATCCAATCCGTCCGAGCTAAAGAAAGCCCAACTAGCACTTATGTCGTGATTCGTATAACTCGGTCCCGGTCAGGGGTCCCTCAAACATTTGCTCCTTTTGGGGTGCTTGCTTCAGTTTTCCCGTGACACCTGCCTGCGTAGGGTTGCGCGGAGAACCGATTAAGCACCTCTGGACCCTGACTCGCGACCTTGCCCAAATGCGCCCCTCCCGCCCACCATTCAGTCGTTTCACTCGTTACCAATTCAAAAGAAAATGCATTTTACACTGTCTCATGAGAAGTGTTCACTTTATTTTTTCAAAACTCATCCGAGATCGATCACGCCTCTCGGGCGCTCGCACGTCCCGTCAGACTTCTGCCGCGCAGTCGTTCTGCCGGGACCTGGCGGATGCGCCTTATGATCCGTCCTGCAGCAGCAGGCGGCTCTCCGCGTAGAGCCCCCGGATCAAGAGACGCTCGCCTTGTTTACATATGCCACACTTCTCTCGCAGCCCGAGATCGATCCCGGATGCTTCTCGGGTGCTCACCGTCCTGTCAGTCTTCTGCCGCGCAGTCGTTCTGACAGGATGGCGTGGACGCACCTTCTGATCCGTCCTGCCGCAGCAGGCGGCTCTTCCGCGGAGAGCCCCCGGATCAAGAGAAGCGCCCCAAATTCTCGCTATTTATTAACAACTCGTTTTCCAAATTTCGGAACGTGAACTAGTGAAATGGCGTTTCCTAAAAAAACGGAAGTTCAGGAGGAGCGCGACGAAACTTTGTCACGCCCCTCTCGTTAACCTCTTCCGGTAACTTATTCACCACTCACCCATCAGCGTTTCCGCTCGCTTCCTCTTGCTCGCAACCCACCACCTCCCCTTTCGCCCCCGCGCCCATTAGTCCAGCAATCTTTAATCGAATGAGTGGATGACTAGGAGCATGCTCCTTCTTTACCTTAACCACGGATTTACATGGGGGTGCTTGTTTCAGTTTTCCCGTGACACCTGCCTGCGTAGGGTTGCGCGGAGAACCGATTAAGCACCTCTGGACCCTGACTCGCGACCTTGCCCAAATGCGCCCCTCCCGCCCACCATTCAGTCGTTTCACTCGTTACCAATTCAAAAGAAAATGCATTTTACACTGTCTCATGAGAAGTGTTCACTTTATTTTTTCAAAACTCATCCGAGATCGATCACGCCTCTCGGGCGCTCGCACGTCCCGTCAGACTTCTGCCGCGCAGTCGTTCTGCCGGGACCTGGCGGATGCGCCTTATGATCCGTCCTGCAGCAGCAGGCGGCTCTCCGCGTAGAGCCCCCGGATCAAGAGACGCTCGCCTTGTTTACATATGCCACACTTCTCTCGCAGCCCGAGATCGATCCCGGATGCTTCTCGGGTGCTCACCGTCCTGTCAGTCTTCTGCCGCGCAGTCGTTCTGACAGGATGGCGTGGACGCACCTTCTGATCCGTCCTGCCGCAGCAGGCGGCTCTTCCGCGGAGAGCCCCCGGATCAAGAGAAGCGCCCCAAATTCTCGCTATTTATTAACAACTCGTTTTCCAAATTTCGGAACGTGAACTAGTGAACTACATCAGTGTACCCAATGCCATGAAACATAACTCACAATCTAAACTTTTTTTGTTTACCTTATAACTACAAAGGTCTACAAAAGAAACTGATTAAAATTTAAACAGTTTCCTTTGTAGACCTTTAAGTAGTGAATATACCCTGAATATACAACTGTCCATCTTCTATGCTTGACTCAAACACTGTGTATGGTAAGTGTGCAAGCTTAAAAAAGCCACTGCAGGCAGGCTAACATGACTTGAAACAGCGCCTACGAATGTTGTCACACAAACATGGAGTACACTAAGCCTTCCAGCAGACATGGACCCCTCTGGCTGTGCGCTAGTGATGGCTATGAGAGGCACTGGAGATCCAGGCTGCTCTTGCTCCTCAGGGCTGCTTGGCTGCTTGTCATGACCCAGCTTCACAGCTCTCCCCTGGGGGACCCCGGAGCCTTGGTCACCCACCCCCCCCCCCACCCCTCACCCCTTTCCCTCCCTTCCTCTGCCAGCCTGCTCCCCCTCACACACCACAGGGGGGTGAGACTTGGAGAGAAGACCACCCCCAAGGGGGCAGACACTACAGCAGACCCCACAGGGGCCCCAAGCCAGTCTAAGAGCCTCCAGTTTGTCAGGCAGTTCTCCATCTCATCTGTCACCATACACATACTCACACACACATGCACAAACATTCTCAGTCACGATGTAAGCTATGCATAATAATTCATTTTCACATGTAATTTTTTACAGGATTAAACAGATTCTTGTTTTGCGGGCGTGGCAAAAATTTTGAATTCAGTGTTGCTAAAAAATCAAGTGATATTTTTCTGCCAGATGCTGATGCAGAAGCTTAGCACACATGTGTCATCTTTCCTGGCATGTGCGGCAAGACGGAAGCAGAGAGGTCGACAGACAGAAGCAGAAAGAAAGGGAGAGCGAGAAAAGAAAGGAGGTGTGGGAAAAAGAAAATAGAGGGGCCAAGAGACGGTCCAAATCCATCTTGGCAGAGAGGGGCCGCACGTCAAGTGTCAGGTTTGCGCGGATAAAATAAGTTGTGCGGTTCGATATGGAAATGTATGTGTGGCAACAAACAAACCAACTTTGTTTGCACAACTTCACCACCACAGAAGAGAAAATGGTCCATGCCCGTAACAAGAGATCAATCAGCGAAAGACAGATCGCCTCTCTGAACTGATTGATGACGGCCAGGCACCTCAGCTATCCTTCGCAGCAATTGTTTGGTGATGGTGGAACACTGGTGTGAATGTATGTGTGTGTGTGTGTGTGTGTGTGTGTGTGTGTGTAGATTTTGTGCATGTCTCAGTGGATATGTGCCAACTGCAACCACTATGTCCACAAGCCATAGTATTCTTTGCTCTTACTTGAAACACTTGGTCATAGTACTGTCAATCAACCTATCAAAGGGGATACAGACATATGACTGCATGTTCTGTGTGTGTGTGTGTATGTGTGTATGTGTGTGTGTGTGTGTGTGTGTGTGTGTGTGTGTGTGTGTGTGTGATTGTGTGTGTGTGTGTATGTCCGTGTAATTGTCTGTGTATTCTGAGTGCTGAAGGTCTACTTTTGGGGCAAGTAATACCCTAATTTAAAAAGCGTATTGTTTCAGTCTTTTTTGGTCAGGACATACGCAGGAGAAGCAACTGGAGAGCGTGAGCAGTACTTGCACTTGACTAACTGAAGACACTACTTCTCTGGGAGGATGACAATGCTGAGCTTAGAATGCAAAAAGCCATTGTTATGCTTGTCGCACCATTTTGGTTTCTTACATTTTTGAGTAAAAACTAAGGGGGAGTGGTGGCCTAGTGGTTAAGGTATCAGACCTGTGACTGCAGGATTGCAGGTTGGAATCCAGGTTCGTCAGTAGTGCCACTGAGGTACCCTGAGCATGGTACCGTCCCCACGCACTGCTCCTCAGGCGCCGTTGTCATGGCTGCCTCCTGCTCACGTGTGTGATGGGTTAAATGCAGAGGTTGAATTTTGTTGTGCGCAGTGATGTGCCATGTGATCACAATGACCAATTGGACTGACTTTCAATTTCTTTCACTTTTTTACTGTTGTGAAAAAATGGGTATGGGAGTTTAATACAGCTTGCTGTTTTGCTGTTAACAACAGTGTATTTCAGATGAACATAATATGATTTTGTGGAGATCAAACAGTAGAACCAAACAATGGATATTCTGCATAGATGTAACTTCAAAGGAAGATTAAAGTGCAGTGGTTTTATATTTGTAAGCATTATCTATTGGCGACAGGACTGCCCCTGCCGTAGTGTTGAGTTAATGCTTCCATGTTTATTTACGACTGTGAAAGGGGTTTATTTGGGAGCGCGACAAGGCTGACCGGTGTGCTTGTGTTGTTTTGGAGGGGGAGTGGGGAAGGGGTAGGGGGGTGGGAGTGATGCCGGGCTTGTTTATTTGTGTTTCGGAGGGGGGGGGGGTGTGTGTGTGTGTGTATGTGATGTTGTTGGAGGGGGGGAGGGGGGATTGATGCTGGCACAGGGCGTGTTTATTTGTGCTTTGGACTGGGGAGTGTGTGTGTGTGTGTGTGTAATGCCGGCACGAGGCGTGTTTATTTGTAAGTGTTTTGTGGGGATCTATTTGCGGGGGCTGTGACAGGAGGGGACTGCGGTCTGCCCTGGAGGTGCTCCTCTGCCTCGGGGTGCCGGTCTGCTTAAATGCGTCGGGAGGGATCAGTGCTGACAGATGCACGTAGATTTGTGCACCCCGGTCGGGAGTAAATTGGCCCTGTTTTACATCAGGCTGACGCTTGTCTCCGAGTGTGTGTGTGTGTGTGTGTGCATGCGAGTATGTGTGTGTGTGTGTGTGTGTGAATGTTGTGGTGGGCGGGAGGGGAAGATCACTGAAGCGTTTTTCCCTCTGACAGAGTCCCGGTGGACTGACATGACTGGGGAACATGGTGGGAATACTGACGAAGCGCTGGAATAGGAGTGCAAGCCAAGCGCCAGGCTAGCCAAGATAATCGGCGTGGCCAGGATGCCGTGGACAGTTCTGGAGAGGGGGGGAGGGGGGACGACTGCTCATCAAAAACACCCCCCACCCTAGCCCTATTATCTCTCACGATTACATCATGGTGGACCCCTTCAAAAATGACAAACAAAAGTGTCTGTAACTTCTAAAATATTCTTTGCATGCTATAAATGATCTAGCTCCTTCAGAAAACAAGCACTTATAAAAAAGTGGCAGACAGAGACAGACAATGAGCAAGAATAAGTGTGTGTGTGTGTGTGTGTGTGTGTGTGTGTGTGTGTGTGTGTGTGTGTGTGTGTAAGAGAGAGAGAGAGAGAGGAGAGAAAGAGAAAACACAGGAGAAGACAATCATATCTTTCACTGTGCATGCACGTGGGTGTAAGAGAGAGAGTGGGTGTGTGTATGAGAGAGAGAGAGAGAGAGAGAGAAAGAGAAAGAATACGCATGCATGAACGTGTGTGTGTGAGAGAGAGAAAGAGAACATGCATGTGTGTGTGTGTGTGTGTGTGTGTGTGTGTGTGTGTGTGTGTGTGAGAGAGAGAGAGAGAGAGAGAATGTGTGTCTGTGTGTGTGTCTGTGTGTTTGCAAAGGGGTTGATATCGTCACGGCTGCCTCGTTACCCCAACGGTCCTCGCGACCCGCCATGAGCTGAAAGATTTCCCATTCGCCCATTTGATGAGCACTTAGGGCCAATTAAAGTTGCCGGCCGGGGCGGCCCAGTTAATGGCATCCGATTCCTGGTGTGGCCTCGGAGCGCCTTTCCCATCCTCCCACAATCCCACTCGGGCTAATTAGTCTCCGCTACAGAAGATGGCGCCGATGAGTGAGTGTGTGTGTGTGTGTGTGTTTGTGCGTACCCACACATGCAGACACCTCATTCATGCAGAAGCTACAGGGCCGTTTAGAAATCCATTCATGCCGAATTGACAAAATGGCTAACTGTGCCTTACTGTGAGTGCACAGGTCAATATGCATACTTTGCGCATACATGCACAGAACATGCTTCTATTTCTTTGCTGTGTCTTTTCGGGATATTTGTGAGAGTGTAAAGTGTGTGTGTGTGTGTGTGTTTGTATATATTTATGTATGCAGAGTACGACACACTTGAAAGCAAACAGTGGATCATTGATCAGAGACTGGTTCGGCCTATGCTTCCCTCATTTTCCACAATCGTTCTGGAAACTTCCATTCAATGAAGGCTGCGCTCTGACTTCTTCCTTAATGAGCTTCCACTGTCCATTGCTGGGCCACCACAGCAGGCACAAGCTTTCTAAGCGCTTTCTCGTCCCCAAGAGCTCTGTTGTAAGCGTACATACATGTGATATGTACCACCATTAATTAAGGGAAAACGTACATACACACTTCTGTAGTGTATGTGTATACACTGGACTAGCCACTTAGCGAATGAAGGTTTGGGTGATGTGGAATAGCCAGCCAGCCAGCCAGCCGCCCAAAACTCAGCAGCAATTACTGCCGTTACACACGGCCAGTGCTAGTAATTGTCCCCATGACACCGTTCATTTCTGCATGCGAGTCTTTATCCTCGAGTTCCTCACTTATCGCTGATGACCCTCATTCAACTTTTTCATTATGCATGTTCACACAAAATGATAAAATTCTACAAGACGAGAAAAAAGTGGTGCTTTTTTGGGGGATTTTGGGGCGGATTTTGGCAGAGATGCGGTAAGATTTAGGAACTGGAGACAAGGGAAAAACAGAAACAAAATCAATATCCCGAACTGTAATAAAATGGAAATAACAAGGCTGAGGGTTTCAGGAAGGCTAAGTGTGCCCTAGATGTGGGGATGCAGTGGACAGAGAGAACCTTGAGCATCTCTAAGTGGATGACAAACATCTCTGTAACCTTTAAAAAAAAAAACAAAAAAAAAAAAAACAAACAAAAAACGGGCCCAGCGATGTTCCTTATATTAACGTTCATCACAATGCAAAGGTTTGAGAGGGATATGACGAGATGTGTGCGTGTAAAGTTTCAAAACTTTAAGTGTTTCTGAGGAGACGAGTTATGAGAAGGTTACAAGGCTCAATGAGTCCTTCAGTGGCCATGGAACTACTGCTGTACATGGGATGTCGTGGGAGTACTTGTGGCTCTCCAACTCTGCATTATTTAGTATTTTCAGAAGAAAATGTAGCGGAAACACAATATATTGAAAATATTGCAATATCGCAACATACAATGTACGTATTGCAAAACATGGCTTAACTGGAATAAATGGGATATTACTCTAAGCTGTTTTACACTCCACATACGAAGATATTTGGGAAATCAAATGGAGTCCTACTGCCCTTGATATCCACCCCCATAGGCTGCACACTGGCTACGGCCTAGCGGTGAAGACTAAGCTGAAAGATGTTAAAACTGTATTTAAATATTTGTTTATTTATCTCAAAACATACCGTCATTGCAACATTCAGCAATGTTATCGCATATCGCACATTTTTCAAATATCATGCAGCCCCAATTATGTACTGTATGTGTAGCACAGAAAACGAGATTTCTTCTGAATATGTACACTGATAGCCATTTTTTTGCAACTTAACGGCGATCTCCACATCAACAGTATGAGCAAAGCTGCTTCTGTCCATGTACAGGAAAAAAAACCCTCCAGCATCTGTACAGCCACCACAACTTGTTTGGACAAGGCCGGTGAGAAATCTATGGTGCGGCTCAAAGAGATTCGATGATGATAATTAAGAGCTCTGACAAATGGGGCGCGACCACAGCCTGTCAGCCGCACTTCCTTCGGTGCCCCCAACATCCCCCGTCCCCTCATCGTCAGCACTGACCTTAGGGGATGATTGAACATCAGGCCGAGACACACCCCGCCTCCCTCGGCCCTGCACAACCATCCCGAACCCCGAACCCCCACCCCCACCCCACCCACCGTACCATCCCACCCAGTAGACAGTGAAGCCGTGTTTAGAGCCAGTTATAATGCTGCATGGTTGTTAATATTATTCATGGTGGTAACACTGTGCTGCTGTAGATGGTAAAAAAAAAAAAAAAACGAAGTCGCAGTTAGCTTTAAGGTCATTAGCTTACCACGCTGATCCATCAGACTGTTATATGAGAGGAAGGGGAAAAACAAAAATTTGTAGGTTCCGTGCAGTATTGTATCTGCATACAACACAAGAACAAATACATGAAAATGATACGATTGCACACAACAGAAATCAGAAGAAGTGACTGCAATGAAGGTTACATTAGAGATCTCCAGGACCAGTAGAACAAATATATCAGCATAAATCCCTGGGTGACATTTAACAAAGTGGCGTAATGCCTGCTGGTGCTGGGTTGGGATGGTGTTGGGAGTGGACTCTGGTGCCTCCCCATCCAAGGGCCACTGGTTTGTTGACTTCCAGCAAGGCGCCACATGCACTAGCCCTCTCTAATGAGGCGCCTGATTGATAACCTATAGGAAGCCAGCGCTGCAGAGAGGGGGCGGGCTGCCAGGGCCTGTCCCTTCACTTGGACTAATGAGAAGTGATGAAGTCTCTCTTTCTTTCTTTTTAAACTCTCCTCTTTCTCTCTCTCACTTTCTCATTTCGATCCCCCACACCACCACCACCTTGCAAATCTATTTTTTTTTCTTTCCCTATAGTTTCCATTTAACCAACAAACACAGCATCCTCAAACCCAATGTATGGTTTCAAACACAACACATACAAAAAAACAAATGTATGTTAAGAGCTGTAGTTTCTGGATCAATGGCAGATAGTCCATGGGCCCTGCAATGCTTCCCTATTACGGTTGTGTGTTCGCATTGGGTGCTCTGGCAAACAGTGGGATTGATTTGTTGGTATTGTGCAGACAATCTTAGTCTCTGGATGTATTGCGGGAGCCAGAGAGACGAGACGGATCAAAGGGGAAAAGGTGGAGGAACAACAAACAAAGCATGAGGACGACACATATACACATACACACACACACACACACACACACACACAGTACACACACACACACGCGCGCGCGCACACATGCACACGCACACACACACGCACACACACACGCGCACACACACACGCACACACTAGGTTCAAGTCATCCAGTAAGTCTGCAGCACATATACACACACATTACTACACACACACCCCCACACACAATGTGGGGTTAAGTCATCCATTAAGTCTTACACACACAGACTAGACAGACAGAAACACACACACACAAAAACACAGACACACGAGAACACACACACAGTCACACACACATGCATGTAGGCACACACACACACACACACACACACACACACACACACACACACACCTTTGCTGGGTGGTGGCTGCCTCTCAAAGTGTGGCGGCTGTCTCCAGGAGCCAGCGTCTGTGGGCTGTGCAGTGCCGGAGTCTCATTAGTGAGCCCCACAGAGGCTGGCTGTTCTCAGCACTGCTAACACATGCAGGCCGGCCATGCACAAACGCACACACTCCGGGAGACTTAGGACCACACCAGGAGAAGCCAAAATTCAGCTCATATTGAGGGGGGGGGGGGGTCACCCATGTACTCCAGCTCTCCCTCTCTCTGTTTTTTCTGGTCTCCACCACCTCCCCCATCCCTCGCTCTCTTCCCCCATGTCTCCATCTCTCTCTGCCCCTCCTCTCTCTTGTGTGGGTTGTGTGGAGTAGTTATCAACACATGCTAATTGACCCACAGCACCTTGTCCACTGCCGCTGCATGGGAGGCTTCCGTGTAAATGTAATTCAGTTTAACACTGGCACACTCAAGCGACCCCCCCAAAAAGCTTTTTCTCTGCGGTCACAGCAAGCTTGAGTGGAAAAATGTTTGAAGAGAGAGAGAGAGGAGGGGGGAATTACATCAAGAAATCCGAAACCCTTTTCCTCTCTCTCTCTGAATATCTGGCTTATTTTTTTAAATAGATGAATTTAATTTGGATCTCTGCTACTTCACAGACAAGGGTTTAGACCCTCCATGGGCTATAACGGCACTAAGTTTGGAGTAGGGGAGCGTCTCTCTTTAGTTTGAATATGAGACGATTACACTTCTAACCTGTAGGGCGACCGAAGACAAAAACTACTTATTATTGCTTCAACATGTTACACATCATGTTGCAAAAGAGACTTCCTATCATCTGAAATGAGGGCATCAAGATCTGGGGTAATGGATCAAAGGGAGGAGCCTTGGCTAATTAGTCTGTGTAGCTGCTAGCGCTATGAAAATACTTCTAATAACCCTCATGGAGATTGTAACCCATTATGGGGAAACATCGGGGCAATGATTCCACTGGGTGTATTTGGGAGACAAACTCCCATCGGATTGCTGCAGTGGAGAAAGCCAAAGCTCGCTGCTTCCTTTTCTTAACACCCCCTGGTTAACTTCAGTTCACTTTTGCTGTCAAATTAGATGCCTACATGCCACAGTTGGTACCAAGTGGGTTTCGCCCCAACAGACTTATTTCAGCCAATCACGGTTAAGGTGGGATGTATATGGAAGGGCGAAATGCATCTGGTGGCAACAGCTACAATCGCTTGTTGTGCTCTTTCTACTAAAGAACTGATCCCAGAACAGAGAGGATCCCTCGTCTCTTCCCTTCCCCTCCCCTCCCTGCCCAGTTTCATTCAGTCTGTCACTTCCTCACCTCCACCCTCCACTTTCTCTCATCTCTCTCTTTCTCTTCACTTCTGTTTGGCTCTTGGCCCCCGTCCATGGCGGCTCTTCTCTCTATCTGTCTGTCGCCCCCCCCCTCCAGATGATCCTGTGAGTGCCTCTCTGCCCTGTCTTTGCATACCTGTCTACCTGTTTGCTTATTCAACTGCCTGCTGTGTCTTCTGGAAGTCGGAGTGAACCCCAGACACCCCAACCCCACCCCACCCCACCACCATGCCTACTCTCCTCTGTCGTGTCCCTGGCTCTCCCCTTGCTTTCCGTCTACTTCACTTTCTGTCCCAACCTCTGGCTCTGTGTGTGTGTCTGTGTATGTGTGTGTGTATCTGTGTGTGTCTGTGATAGGGTGAGGCCACAGACAGCTGGGCTGACAGAGGGGTTACCCAGCCTGTTCTCCAGGGGTGCACCCAGACCCACACGGGGGGCTCGCAGCCCTCTGAGACAACTGACGAGAGGACGAAGCCTGTCTGGATGGCTGACATGGATGATGAGTCAGACGGGATGGAACAGAACACACACACACACACACACACACACACACACACACACACACACACACACACACACACAGAGTAACAATACACAGACACACAAAAAGGCTTGCACACATATACATCCTCTACATAGTTTCTTTTGCGCACACAGACCCATTCTTTATCTTTATCTCACAAACTAAACATAGGATTAAACATTTACTCACACAGACTCACTCAGTCACACTCACACACACACACACACACACACACACACACACAAGATAAGGGTGTTTCCCATGACATGACGCTCATATGAAGCCACTGAGACGTTAATCTGCACACCTTTGGCTTTTGGCCTCCCACTAAAATTGGAACGATGCAGAGGAGAGGAGGTGACATGGTGACATTATGCACGAGAGGCAGAAGGCTGAGCTAAAACACAGATAGATAAGCAGCAAAAGAGACAGACAGCCAGACAGATAGACAGATAGAAATACAGACAGACAGACAGACAGACAGACAGACAGACAGACAGACAGACAGACAGACAGACAGACAGATAGATAGATAGATAGATAGATAGATAGATAGATAGATAGATAGATAGACAAATACACAGACAGACAGACAGACAGACAGACAGACAGACAGAAAGATGTGTGAAGATGGAGGAGGAAAGATGGAGGAAGAGGAGGAGGATAAAAGAATGGAAAGCTTTGCTGCGCCGCAAAGAGGCAAAGATAACGGATTGAAGAAGAGGAATGGTGGGTGAGAGGAAGAGAAAAAGAAAGAGAAAGAGAGCGATAGAGAAAGAGAGACAGACAGTCAGACAGACAGACAGCGAGAGACAGAGGGCGAGACAGAGGCGTTTAATTACGGGCCGGTTTTTCGGCCGTCCACAGACAGCTGTGATGCGCACGCGTGGCAACCGCTCTGACTGCCAGCGTATCAAGCAGCGTTTAGCGTGGCAATGAATAAAAGATGGCCGACGGGGTGTGTATGTGAAGGAGTGGCGGGAGTGTGTGAGTGTGTGTGGGTGTGTGTGCGTGTGTGGGTGTGGAGGGGATGTAGAGGGAGAGGGAAGAGAGGAAGAGGAGGAGGAGGATGAAGAGAGAAAGAAGGGGTTTAGAGTATGTTAATGCATTATGAGCATGCAGTGGCTCCTCTCTCCGCTGTCCGTCAGCCCACAGATCCCCCTGTCAGGTTAACAAGCTGCCCCATGAAATATGCATGGCAGCTGTCTTCTCATTTTCCCCTCTCTCTCTGTCTGTGCTGAGAGAGAGAGAGAGAGAGAGAGAGAGAGAGAGAGAG
>CM050203.1:21455000-21527500 GCA_027475355.1 Coilia nasus | reverse complement strand
GTGTGTGTGTGTGTGTGTGTGTGTGTGTGTGTGTGTGTGTGTGTGTGTGCGCGCCCGTGTGTGTACATGCGCACAAACAAGACAGAGAACAGCAGAGAGAATATGAAATGTGTGTGTGTAAGTGTAAGTGTGTGTGTGTGTAAGTGTGTGTGTGTGTGTGTGTATATGTGTAGGTGTGTGTGTATGTGTATGTGTGTGTGCGTCTGCGCATGTGTGCAGGCACGAGCGAGCAAGTGTGCAGGCATGTTGTGTAATTTAATGTGTGAGCCACAGCCCGTGTCCCCACTGACCGGCTAGACTGCCATGTTTTACCGGCTAGAGCCATATTACCCTATCCATCATATCTCATAGCCCACCATCGCCCATCTCCTCTGACTCCCACCCCACCCCTCCCCCAATCCCCCATAGGAGAACAGCAAGTCTGTGGAATGTGTTAAGGGCAAGCTGGGTGGAGGGGGTGGGGGGTGGTGGGGGGCTCATGGCCAGAGGCAGGCTCCACCACCTGAGGCCAGGTGTTATATATATAATATATATATATATAATAATCATTCATATATATATAATATATATATATATATAATCATTCGCCCGTCAGTCAGGTCAAGGCTCAAGGGCTGCGGTGTGAGTGAGGGCAAGAAGACAAACCGTCTTGACTCCAGAGAGATTTTACCAACCATAACAGCCAAGGGCCAAACATGTTTCTGTGCATCAAAAAAAAAAAAAAAAAACATGTACACACATTCAACAAACACTCACATGCTACGTGCATAATGCCAAAAGATTTACAAGAAATGAGCTTTCATTAAATGCTCTGAAAGCATGGAAGAGGCTAGCACTGAGCTGTCCTGAAATGACAGAAATGTGACAGACGTGACAGAAATGACAAGGTCTGGCTGATATTCTAATTCTCCTTAATTTAAGATGACATTCACAGCCCAAGAGTCGGTATTCATTAGTCTAAACGAATAAATAAAATGATGACATCTCACAGCCACACAAACACGTTTTTTTTTTATGCCAACTTGTGCAACATTCTGCTAGACACACAGTTTGTTACACACTTATCAGTTGTGTTGCCAGAAGGGTGCCGTGTGTGTGTGTGTGTGTGTGTGTGTGTGTGTGTGTGTGTGTGTGTGTGTGTGTGTGTGTGTGTGTGTGTGTTCAACTTACTACTTGTAGGTCTCGGAGCGGACATATTCAAACACATGGGACACGCCCAGCTGGAACTGGTCAGCGATGGGTGTCACCCAGGGGTTATTCTCCGCCTTGAACACCTGCTTAGGCCCTGTCAGGTCCAAGTTTCCTGGGATAAAACAGAAAAAGAATTTTGATTAAGGGGTTGGAGAGAGAGAGAGAGAGAGAGAGAGAGGGAGAGAGGGAGGGAGGTAGAGAGACAGAGAGGGGAAAGAGGTTGGAATATTCACAACAAAGCATGTGATGAGAAACATTTCAACACGCTAAAAACAGAAACTGGGTGGACAGGAGAAGAGACTTGTGGGATGTGTGTGTGAGGGCGGTGTGGATGACATAGAAGGATTAGAATAGAGAGAGGGAAAAAAAGAGAAATTATAATAAGACTGTGGTGACCTGCAGTCATGGCAGCAAAGGGTAAGGGTGGGAAAGAGGTGGGGTGAGGGCATTGTGAACATTTTGACAACGTTAGCGGCACGTGGCGCTGCTAATATGGCGAACTGTAGCACACTGGGGGCTAATTAAATAGCTGCTGATTAGCGCCTGCTGGAGGAGCTGTCAGAGCAGGGCACCGAAATTAAACGCCGGCCAGGGCCCTGGCACTGACGCCACGCCTCACGGAGCTCCGGCGGATGGGGGGGGGGGGGCTGGGCAACGTCATTTTGCCTGCTAATCGGCCCTCCTGCAGTTTGGCCCAGCTCTGCTCAAACTCTCCTCTCCTCATCCCTTTTTACTTCCCTGTGCCATCTCCTCCACTCAGCTTTGCTTCAAAGAGCACCCTGTGCCAAAACACTATTATTTATACGAGGAAAAAAAAAGTTCTTTAAAGAAAAGTTTCATAGCGCTTTCCTAATGATAGCACTGCAGTCGATGAGCCCAAAGTGGCATAATGTACACAGTGTTTCATTAAGATCATTATGGTCATTTAATCAAAGAGCAGGGGTGGGGGCTGGTGAGATGACACACACAGGCCACAAGGTGGATGATCACTCCTCTTCAGCAGGAGGGGCCACTGAGTTGGTCAGTGGTATCCCCAGTGTGAGTCTGAGTCAGTGAGTCCGAGTTTGGCCTGACAGTGCTGTTCTTGTTCGTCGCGCACCACCTGTTTTTTCTCCATCATCCCTACTTTCCCCACCTCTCTCCCTTCTGTTGAATCCCTCCCTTAAGAGTGGGTAAGGACAGGGGGTGGGGGTAGCAGACAAAATATTATTTAACCTGAGAAATCTAGCCAACATGTTACCGTCCTGTTCTTCTCCTTTTTTTCCTCTATTCCCTGGTATTTTTTTTTCAAGGTTTCTTTCTATAGCTTATTCTATACTTTTTCTCTTTCTATATCCTAGCAATACTATTTCCTTCCTTTCCTTTTCTGCTCCCTTCCTCTTCCTGATCTCCCCCCTCCCCTCCCCTCCTTTTCTCCTCTCCTCTCCTCTCCTCCACCCCTCCCCACTAGCTCCCCTTCCCCTCTCATTCTGCTCCCAGAGCCTTGGCCTGTGCGCTTCGCTGCACATTGTCAGTGTCCTCACTCTCTGATTCTCTCTCCTTTTCACCCCCCCCACACGCTTTCCTCTTCTCTTTCTCTCTCTCCCCCCCCCCCCCTCTCTCTCTCTCTCTCCCTCTTGGAGGTTTCAGTGGCAGGTCTAACGAGGCTGGGCTGAGAGATCGGGATTAGGCAGACATGACAGAAGGGGTCCTAATAGGCTCACAGACATAGCCACACACGCACACGCTTGTGGGCACACACACACACACACACACACACACACACACACACACACACACACACACACACACACACACACACACACACACACACACAGGCTCCCCCTGAGGCATGAAGCAGGGTATATATCTGACCTGCCTGACCTGAAGCGCCAGGCTAAATCCATTACCCACATGAGCCTGTGTAGCAGACATGAGCAGTTATTAGCAGGGGCATAATGCATAGCAGACATGAGGCAGCGTACATCCCATTGCATACATGAACAACTCTTTGTCTGAAATACATAGCATTCTGTAAACAGTTCATAGGAAAGGGCTTAATTATTTATTTATAAGCGCTGAATAATGGGATATATTTGTTAATTAACCTTTTATTAACAGCTTATAACACAAAGGAAAGGTTATAGAAATGGTTAACATATTACACATGCAGCTGGTAAACTATGCTTAGACCATTGCTGTATTTTTGACTATAAATGTTGCTGGTAATGGTATTCTTGCACTCCACAGCTAAAGCGAAAAATAATGGTACGGCTATGGCATGCAGAGGGAGCACCCACAGCGGTAAAATGATTGAAGGCTGATTATGAAATGGGAAAGGGTTTTGGGTGAGTGTAGATTTTAAGAGCAGTCTCTTCAATCAGAAAGTTTGTAAGAGAATGAATATTAAACAAGGGTGCATAGTCATAGCCCTACACACAAAACTCTCCACACTGTGTTAAGTATTTCCAGAATAAATGTGTATAATATTCTTTTTTTTTGGCCAAATGCAAGATAAGTGCATTTTTCCTTTGCAGTATGGGGGTTTGATGCATATCTGTCAGAAAATCAGAAGCCAGCATGGAGAATTATGTATATGTATGTGTGTGTGTGTGTGTGTGCGTGCGTGCGTGTCTGTGCGTGCGTGTCTGTGTGTGCGTATTTGGGGCGTGGGGGGTGGTAGCAGTGTGAGTGTGTGTGTGTGAGAGAGAGAGAAAGATAGATAGAGAAAGAGAAAGAGAAAGAGAGACGGAGAGGGTGTGTGAGTGTGTGTGTTTAACCCCTGGTGACCCCTGATGGGACCGATGAAGCGTGAACAGTGCAGCAGGTGAGTGCTCCTGGCTCCTGGTGAGGAGGTGAGGCCTCGGGCCCACACCAACCTCCCCCTTCAGCTGTCTCACACTGGAGATGTGTCTGGCTAGCTGTCTTTGCACAGACCTGTATCCTTACCTGACTGTTAGTCTACATTAGCCATGCATTCCTGCCTACCCGTCCAACTCACTATTATTGCATTTCATTTCATTCAAACACACAAATATTTAGACTTTATGATTCCTGGGTGACGATTGTGCTTTTACTTTCAAATGAGACAGCTAGATGTACTGGGTTTGCAGTTCCAACAGCGTCATGGGTGGAAGTCATTGTATGCCATGTGCTATACTTTGACCTTCACCAGAGATGTGTCTCGCTAGCTGTCTCAGTACAAGTCTGTGTCTTTACCTGACTGTTGCCTACTAGTCCATCTCTCTGCTTTTAAAGTTAATCTAAATCTTGGCTACTATCTGTCTGTCCAGCCCTCCACTATTGGATCTACTGTCTGTTTCTCTGTTGCTGTACAAGGCAAACCATGAGCACAGCAGCTCTGATGCCCTGTATACATAATGAATGCAAGGGAATTTTTGTGTGCATCTGTGAACTTGTGTGTGTTTGTGTGTGTGTATGTACTGCCATACATTTGAACTTGAGCCGTCAGAGGAAGAGAAGAGCAGGAGGAAAAAAGTCTTTTCTGTCAGAGCCTCCATGATTTTACACACACACACACACACACACACACACACACACACACATGCACCTCTGAGCCAAACAATCATTACAACCTCTCATCCAGCCTGTCTCCCCGACAGAAAAAACAACAACAGAACAAACACACAGACATACTCATACACACACACCTTGGAGTTTTGTTTGTGAACCATGTCCTCTGCAATCTGACCACTGGCTTGCCAGCGTGTTCGACATGACAGCAGGGCAGCATGGCAGGGCCAGGCACCAGAACAGTGCTTAGCCTTGTATTCTTCTTCTGCTCTGTATATCCTACAGAACACCATGTCATGTCATATGGGAATAGCCAGATTTTAATTATTATGTCTATGTAAACCTAGCCTGGTAAACCCGCCCCTAATACTTCATTTCATTTTGTACAGAGGGTCTGGACTGATCCAATCAGCGAACAGAGGGTGTGTTCGTTAGCCATGATGTTGACTTTGTGTGCTACATTTGAATTGTAGTGCGTAGGTAGGCTAATTGCATACGTGACGACCAGGCGTTAGCGATTGGGTAAAGGCAGAGGCACTTGTTTTTAAACTTCAGCAGAGTCCACACCTCCACCAAATGGTTTCTGATGGTGTCTGGTCCATACCCTCTGTACAAAATGAACTGAAGTACGAGGGGGTGGTTTACCAGGCTAATGTAAACCAGCCCATAACATAAATATGAACCAAGACAAAGGCTACGGTTGTGATGGTGCATATGTAAAATCCATTCACTGCAAACAGGCCAAGCAGAAACAGGCCTGGTTCCACCCTATTTCACCTGTCTGGTGTCCACAAACAGATCACTTAGCACTGTTGAGGGGTCAATGCAGGACACTGCTGTGGTTTAAGGCAAGAAAGGCGATGATGGAAAAGTTATCCAGGCTAAGATAGTTTCAAAAAGTATACGTCCGAAAAAAGAAACCCCACTTCTTCCCTCTTTCTGAGCAGAGTATGAGCAATAGCACGAAGCAGGAGGGTGTGCGGACAGGCAGGTATGAAGCCATTTGGTCCGAATTAAATGATTGGACCATCATTGGGGTTTTTATAGCCTTGCGGCTGCCAGAGATGATCTATTTTTTGTTCTTTTTTTCTGAGACAATGTAATGTATTCACAGCTATTGAGATGTGGAGACAATCTCAAGAAATATATCAAAAATAATTCTAAAAGACAAAATCTACCCCATCTTGTAAGCTATGCACAGTTAAAGCTATGGGTAGGTTGTGGTCAAATGTTATGGCCAGACAAGGACAGTCTACAGATGGTTTACCATCTTTTGCATATGCCAAGGAGCATGTAAAGGAATCATTTCAAAAGCTATTAAAACATCTTATTTCATCTTCTCAAAATATTGGTCCATTTTCAGGGGCAGAAGGCAACTTCTCACCTCCACATCCATAAAGTCATATACTGATATACAGAGTATTTGCGGCAAAACAGTAATGTTTTTCAATATATACAAAGATGAAACTGTGTTATATATGTCTAGGGGCTCATGGCTTAAAATGTTGATGGTCTAGTGCAGACTTTGAGTGAATTTGTATCCTCCACAGCCTGCATAGTTGAGGCTTGTTACCTTGAAGGAGTGGGAAATTTAACCCAGCAACACATTTTCACTCCCCAAACATCTTCCCTGACCTTCCTACCAGTGGCAGACTGTCAGGGCCTTCTAGGCCTTCTCTGAAGACCTAAATATATTCAGGGCAGGTCAGACAGCTGGTCTGGAAGCTCAGTTCTAAAAGAATACCTTCAGTGTTTTATCAACATCACATATTTTGCCACTGTTGCTGTAATCTGTGCCTGTTCAACGTGAGGTAACTTTGAGTAGTCTCTCTGCTCTCTGCAGCTTTGTTTCAGTAGTTTTACTTCTCTCACATGATGGCGCTATCTGTAGGATTATTGGGCGACTTGGTTTCTGACTTAATGAATGATGGTTGTTAACAAGACCATTTTCAAAGAGGGACTTTGCTGAGCAGGAAAGATGATGATGGAAAAGCTAGAGTGGCTAAGATACTTCTTCGAACTATGCGTCCACAAAAGAAATTCTACTTCTTCTGCCTTTCTGAGCAGAGTATGAGTAATAGCACAAAGCAGGAGGGTGTGTGGACAGGCAGGTACGAAGCCATTTGGTGCGAACTAAATGATTAGACCATCATTGGGGTTTTTATAGCCTTGTGGCTGCCAGAGATGATATATTTTTTTGTTCTTTTTGTGAAACAATATAATGTATTAATAGCTATGGAATCTCTCTTCTAACTAACCAATGAATGGCACTTACTTGTTTAATAATAATTTTTGATATCTGGTAAAGTTATTGGTTTTTGTTTTGTGTTGTATTTCAAGTACATGCAGATTGTGAACTTAAGGCAGGCATCTGGTTACCAGTTTTGTGTTTTTATTCTCTGGGATACAAAATGAACAAAACAATGCTGAACCAGATCAAATTGTACCAAATCGGTGACTATTTTTTATTAATCGCCCCTGAATCGAATCATAGCCTGTGAATCGAGATCGAATCGGACTGTTTTGTGGGTAAAAGATTCACACCCCTAAAAGGAAGCATTTCAAAAGCTATTGAAACTTCTCATTTCATCTTGTCAAAATATTGGTCTATTTTCAGGAGCAGAAGGCACGTTCTCATTTCCACATCCAATATACATCTTTGCATTTACAGTCATATACTGCAAATGCAAAGATGAAACTGTGTTATATATGTCTAGAGGCTCATGGCTTAAAATGTTGATGGTCTGGTGCAGACTTGAGTGAATCTGTATCCTCCACAGCCTGCATAGTTGAGGCTTGTTACCTTGAGGGAGAGGGAAATTTAACCCAGCAACACATTTTCACTCCCCAAACATCTTCTCTGACCTTCCTACCAGTGGCTGACCTTCAGGCCAGGCTGGTCTGGAAGCTCAGTTCTAAAAGAATACCTTCAGTGTTTGATTAACATCACATGTTTTGCCACTGTTACTGTAATTGGTGTCTGTTCGACGTGAGGTAACTACGAGTAGTCTCTCTGCTCTCTGTCACTTTGTGTAGGATTATTGTGAGACTTGGTTTCTGACTTAATGACTGATAGACGTTAACAAGACCATTTCCAAATAGAGGGACTTTGCAGGAAAGGTGGCGATGGAAAACTACAGTGTCTAAGATAGTTTCAAAAAGTATGCGTCCGAAAAAAAGAAACCCCACTTCTTCCCTCTTTCTGAGCAGAGTATAAGCAATAGCACCAAGCAGGAGGGTCTGCGGACAGGCAGGTATGAAGCCATTTGGTCTGAATTAAATGATTGGACCATCATTGGGGTTTTTATAGCCTTGTGGCTCCCAGAGATGATGTATTTTTTGTTCTTTTTGTGAAACAATATAATGTATTCACAGCTATCGGGATGTGGAGACATTTTCAAGAGCTGTACTGAACTGAACTCACTGAACCACTTTCAAAGAGCAGACTTTGCTGAAAAGTTGACCAGCAGATAGCAAGTAGCCACGGCCTAGCTATACAGCAGTTAGATACAGCTACTGAAAAACATTACTCAATAGATGATGGCCATGAAGTGTTTCCCTTTTACTTCAATTTGTTAAAGGAGAACTTTGGTGTAAAATGAAAATTGGCATGTTTAAACATCATACCGAGTTGGTATGTGTACTGGGGAGCAAAATTAATTTAGCCTGTTGCATTCAGAGTTTAACTATTTTTTAGCGTTTGTCCCAGAAGGCTAACAAAGGAAGTGGTAGGTGCCCTCAGACGAAGCATGACTACTACGCTATTTTTAAACCATTAAAACAGCTCGAAGAAACTCCACACTCCTTCGGTAGTATAACACAGGTCCTGACATTAAAAACTTTGTAAGTGTACACAACATTTATTAATAAAATAGTTTTGACAGGCAGTACCTTGCTGTAGTTTCTCGTCGCCGCCATGATGAAAGTCCGCACAAGTTGATTGAAGAACACGAACCAGCAGGAAGAATAGGAGAAGAGGTAGTACAATCGACTTGTTTGGACTTTCATCATGGCGGCGACGAGAAACTACAGGTACTGCCTGTCAAAACTATTTTATTAATAAATGTTGTGTACACTTACAAAGTTTTTTAATGTCAGGACCTAATTCTCAGTGCCTAAAAAATAGTTCTCTCTGAATGCAACAGGCTAAATCAATTTTGCTCCTCAGTACACATACCAACTCGGTATGATGTTTTAACATGCCAATTTTTATTTTACACCGAAGTTCTCCTTTAAATAAAGAATGCTTGGCTTTAATATCTGTTTCATTCTATTCTGTGACATTTTCCTAACCGCTCAACATCTGTTAAAAGTAGACCATGCACAGATGACAAAGGTTAACCACTTGTGAATCTGGTGTCGTTCATGTTTAACATAATACGGGTTTTAATAAAGCATGCATAGCAATGACGATTCCAACAGCTGTTGTAGCAATCTGACTGACTGTTAAAGGTAAATGTTTACACCACCACAACGTTGATCACCGAAACATGTTAGTATAAGCAAGTAGACAACGCCTGTGTCTACTTGGCAATAGCTTCAGAAGTCTCGTTAATTTTAAGCTGTTTAATATGTAAAACATTTGATTGAAGGTGATTTGAATGAGAGAAGTCACAGTTGTTTTCATCTTAATTGCAGACAAGCTAAGAAACTGCATCCTAACTATTTATCAGTCTTTCTAAGAACTCATGTACTTTATTATAATAGGGCACAGACTGGCCCTATTTTTCTTCAGCTACTTACAGGTGTTTTCCCCTTTTCGTTGTTGGCTATGATGAAGGTCTGACTGACTGAAACGTCAGCTTCTTTGTTAAAACTTCCATGAAAATGTTTTGTCCATCAAGCAAACAGTGTTGCACTTTGTCGTCTGGTTCATCTTTTAGTGGCTATGCCATATGCTCATAACTCATCATCGTTTCTTTGTCAATGTAAATAAGTTGATTTTCCATTTCTTTTTATACCTGGTGAATAATTTAGGTATTTTCATACCTGGTAAGTATAGAGCATAAGTATAGAGCATAAAGCATAGTATAAAGCATAGGGCATATGACCAAGTGTGCATATAACCCAGGATAGATAACAATAGTGTGTGTGTGTGTGTGTGTGTGTGTGTGTGTGTGTGTGTGTGTGTGTGTGTGTGTGTGTGTGTGTGTGTTTGTGTATGCACGCTTGCATGTGTGTGTGTGTGTGTGTGTGTGTGTGGGTATGCGTGCTTGCACGTCTTTGTGTGTGGTGTGTGTGTGTGTGTGTGTGTGTGTGTGTGTGTGTGTGTGTGTGTGTGTGTGTGTGTGTGTGTGTATGCGTGCTTGCACGTCTTTGTGTGTGGGTGTGTTGGTGTGTGTGTGTGTCTTACCCAGTTCGGGGGGCAGGACGGTGAGGCGGTTGCCCTGGATGTGCAGCTCCTTGAGCTGGGCCAGATCCCCAATCTCTTTGGGGAGAGAGATGAGGTCGTTATCCCTCAGACTCAACTGCAGACAGAGACAGAGAGAGGAGAGAGAGAGTGAGAGCGTGAGTGAGACAGAGAGAGCATGTGAGAGAGAGAGAGAGAGAGCGTGCGAGAGAGAGAGAGCGTGAGCGAGAGTGACAGAGAGAGAGAGAAAAAGCGAGAGAGAGTAAGAGAGAGAGAGTGAGAGAGAGAGACAGCGAGAGAGAGAGAGACAGCGAGAGAGAGAGAGAGAGAGATTGAGAGCGAGAGAGAGAGAAAGAGCGAGAGAGAGAGAAAGAAAGAGCGAGAGGATTTGTATGGCAGGACAAAGAGTCAAAGTATGGGAAAGTGGTAGGTATTATGGAAAAACAAACACTAAATTCGGTATAAAACTAGAAGTAGATGCTGCATATGTTTGACCAATCTCCAGAATCAGAATTCCTGTCATTGCACTACTACAACGAAATTGAAAATGCAGTCCGTAAAGTGTGAGCAGAATGATTTAAACAACAAAATGCTAAAAGTACCAAGAGGTTAAAAAACAAAATCGCAATTGAACATACCACACATCAACCATTCAATGATTCACATTTTGCAGTTATTGCATGATTCCGATGTTAATTGTGTTGTGAGAATTAAGTAGAATTACGGCTCTGGCATAAAAATTGTTTCCTTTTAACCAGTTTTTTCTTGCTTTTATTACTTCATACCTGGTAAGTAAATACACAAACATGTAAATAGACACTCACGCAAACACAGACTAAAACAGAGGTGCAACCCCTTCAATGAACCTAAATTTCACAGATAAAATGCTCCCTGAAATAGCTGGATGTATTTTTTTATCAAACACAAGAGTGATTTATCTTCCATTGTGCCCACTGAGAGGAGTGCAGGAGCCTCAACCTCTTTACCAGCTACAGATGAGGCCTTAAATCAAGCCCAAAACAGCACTGATGAACAATACACACACACACACACACCATATTGAGACACTGGCAAAAATATGAATACTACAAATACAAAAGCACCAAACACACACACACAAACAATACACAAATGTACAATTCTGATACAAATACACACATGCACCCATCTATTCACACACACACACACACACACACACACACACACACACACACACACACACACACACACACACACACACACACACACACACACACGGTACAAAACACAGGCATTGGGGCATCTGGGGTGAATTTAGATAAATTACTCACGATCTGCAGCTTGGCCAGTTTGCCGATGTCTGCGTGCAGGACCTCGAAGTCATTGTCACTGAGATAGAGTGCACGCAGGGTGGCTGAAAATGAAAGAGAACCACAGATGAGCATCACGGGTCCTAAAGGCCTGCCCTCACCACTGCCTGATCAATAAAGCAGGCAGCTCTGCTTAACATGGAGTGGGCCATGGCATTTAAGGAGAAGCTGATATAAACAATCATGGTCCATACACATACATGCCAAGTCTCACACACACACACACACACACACACACACACACACACACACACACACACACACACACACACACACACACACAGATGGATACACAGCCAGACATACATACATAGACAGACACAGACACAAACACAGACACAATGTACTTGCACCAACACAACACACTTGTACGAACAGCCACTCAAACCAACATGATCCACCAAAGACAAAACAAACACAGCCATTCACCCACAGCCCAAGCAGGTAAAATAAGGTGAACGCCAACACAATTTCACAGAAAGATCCCCTTTCACATCTATCATCAACCATCAGTACACAGAGGGGGTCAATGATAAGTGGATGTCACATATATCTGTGAATCTTTACACAAATCGTCAGGTTTTCAATGGGCATCTAGCAGACTGTTTGTATGTGAAGAGCACTCCAGGAAGATTCTTTCCTCCCTGAGGGGTGTCACCATCCTGCGAGTGTTAACTACATCTGAAGAGGAGGCACCACCACTCTCAGTCCTGTCTGAGGTGCTACGTAAAGCTTGCACTAATGATAATCAATAGAGTGGGAAAGCCTCTTTAGAGTGTCTTAAAAGTGACTTTAAATAAGACATCTCCTCTCCATCAAGACAGACTCCAAATTACACAATAAGTTACCGCCATTCAAAATTAATTTACATTAATTTATGAACCTACCTGACTTCTGCATGATCTTAATATACGTATAATATGTGCATGTGTGGCACACACATATACACACAGGCACACATACACACACAGGCACGCACACAACCAAACACACAGGCATGCATGCAAACCACACACACACACGGGCACGCAGCCACACTCACACACACACACACACACACACACACCAAATTGTCTGTAATCACCCCTAGCTCATTCATTTCATTAATCAGATGCCTTTTAATTTGCTTTGTGCATCACGGCTGGTATCTGCTGCCTCTTGTCCAGACCAAGGGGAGATAAATCAGGTGGGCATGCCGTGTGTGTGTGTGTGTGTGTGTGTGTGTGTGTGTGTGTGTGTGTGTGTGTGTGTGTGTGTGTGTGTGTGTGTGTGTGTTAAATAGGGGGGAGATTAACGAGGACCATGGCCTAGCCTCTATCTTTCTGCCATGGCAGTAGCTGGATTAAACTAACAGCCTATTAGTAGCACTCTCCCTCAAAACACACACACACACACACACACACAGGTACGCACGCACACACGCACACACACACACACACTCACACACACACACGTGTGTGCACACACACTCATTTTCAGCCCTTTTCTCTCCTCCTTTCATTGCACTTTCTCACAAAACACACACACACACACACACACACACACGCTGATGAAGATAGGACACTGATGAAGATGAAGAGGACATCTGTAATTATGATTATGATGATAATGCTGCTGATGCTGATGATGATACTGCTGATGATGATGATGAGGGTGATGTCAAAGTGGATAATCATGTGTATCAATATGGAGAATAAAGTATGCTGAGGCTACGTGATAATAATGACAGGAGTAATAGCATTAGCTATTGAGTGTGTGAATATATTAGTGTGCAGAATAACATGGGAATTCTCTGGTATGCATTAGTGTGTGTGTGTGTGTGTGTGTGTGTGTGTGTGTGTGTGTGTGTGTGTGTGTGTGTGTGTGAGAGAGAGAGAGAAAAGAGAAGAAGAGAGAGAGAGGTGAGTGTGAAAGAGAAACAGACTTACTGAGGTAGAAGAAGTTTCCAGGCAAAGAGGACTCGTTCAGGTTGTTGTAGGTGATATCCAGCACCTCCAAGGCCGGCAGCGATCCAAAGCCACGGGGCAGAGTGCTCAGCCTGTTCATCCTACACACACACATATACACACACATACAAACAATGGTCATGGTTATATACATAACCCTCGTTTTTCTGGTTCTCCTTGGTCAAGGCCTTTAAAGGGGAAATTCGGTTTAAAATGAAAACTGGCATGTTAAAACATCATACCGAGTTGGTATGTTTGCTGAGGAGCAAAATTAAGCTTGCCTGCTGCATTTAGAACTTCACTATTTTTTACCGTTTGGCCCAGAAGGCTAACAATGGAAGTGCTAGGTGCCCTTCTTGGAAGCATGAAGATTACGCTGTTTTTACACCATTAAAAACAGCTCGAAGAAACTTCACACTCCACCGGTAGTATAACAAAGACCATGGCATTCAAAATGAAGCACTGAAAACTTTGTGTACACAAGGTTTATAAAAAAAAAAAAAACAGTTCTTACATGCAGTAGTTGCGGAGTATAGTTGTAGCTGTTTCTCATCGCCGCCATGATGAAAGTCCGAACAAGTCGATTGTACTACCGCTCCCCCTATTCTTCCAGCTGGTTCGTGTTCGTCAATCGACTTGTGTGGACTGTCCTCATGATGGCGACGAGAAACAACTGCAAACTACTGCATGTAAGAACTGTTTTCTATGTTTTCTAATAATATTGCTCCACAGCACACATACAAATCTTTGTTTTCACCCTTTAGATTTTTTTCTTCTTCTGAATACAAGTTTGAATTATGCTGTGCTGGACCAAAGTTACCTACACTAAGCATTTTCCATGAAGTCATACGTACATATGATAAAGGCAATGATTCTGAAGACATCATTCTTAATCAGCGCTGGAAAACTATTCAATTGTTCACTCTGTGTTATATTATCATTATAACGATGTAAAATTTGAATAGCAGTCACCCACCACACACACAAACCTATGCAATCACTTTAAGGGTCGATAGCAGACACACACGGACTGCTGGGTGCTCGGCTGAACATACAATCAGACGCCGACAGGTTAAAATGCCTGCGATCAATAAACACAGTAAAGATTGATGGGAAGCAGATAGGAGCCCCATGCAGGTCGATAGCGGGCGCACACACACACACACACACATATACACACATACACACACACACACACTTAGAGAGAGAGATGCAAATGCTGGTACATGCAAGATGGGAGAGAAGAAGAGACAAGCAGACAGACAGAGAGAGAGAGAGAGAGAGAGAGAACGAGAGAGAGAGAGAGAGAGAGAGAGAAGGTGAGAGAGTTAGACAATATATTGAGAACAAAGGACAGAAAAGACAGCAGATTAAAAAAGATAAGAGGAGAAAGGAAAGGAATGAAATTGATGAGGTTTTGACAAAAATAGTCTCACAGAGGAGATTAACATTGCCTTCCTGACCACAGCTCCTTCCCGATCACAGATCCACCAGAGCAGAGCTGATTTCAAAGAGTGCCTAAATGCTCACAGAGGTAGCAGGTTTGCTAGGGTTGATATGACCCTTGGGCAAGTCATTAAAGGCACAGGTGTCTAACACACACACACACACACAACGTTTCACACTCACAAACATGCTACCTTGCACTCACACACTTTGACTGACACGGGGTGCTGAGTGCAGTGGAGAAGACCTGCCTGCAATTTGTGTGCCTGTGAAGGAAGACAGCACCACGTCTCCCACAAATCACCCATCCGATTAACCAGCGTCACACCAGCCCTTCCTCCCCCTCTTAATTCCCATCTTTGCCCATCTCCCATGTCTCCTTACATCTCTCTCTCTCTCTCTCTCTCTCTCTCTCTCTCTCTCTCTCCCACGTCCCTGCATTATTCCCTAGTGACTCTTTACCTCTACCTCTTGTGATATTCCTCTTTCTATCTGCTCTTTTTCACCTCTTCTTTACTCATTCCGTCATTCCCTACCCCCATTTTCTCCTCTCTCTCTCTCTCTCTGTCTCCCTCGCTCTTTCCCTTCTTGCTCTTTCTGCCTCTCTCTCTTCCCAAATCCCATTATTAAGTCCTCGCCTGCATACAGGATGACACAGGAGGCGTTGCTGGGGGCAACACTTGGGCGCAGTGTCTGGATCAGGGGGAAGGAGGAAGGAGGGTTAAAACAAAGAACAAGCGCAAATTGATTCCAGCGTGTGGGTGTTTGCAGAGCAATTACAGGGCCACGTGGGAATTGTTTTTGACAAACGAGATCAGGTACGAACACATGCACTCAGGCAATTGCGCACTGCCAAACGCACACACAAACACAAACACACACACACACACACACACACACACACACACACTCAGGCAATTGCGCTCTCCCAAACGCACACACAAACACACACACACACACACACACACACACACACACACACACAAACACACACTCACAAACACACACACATACAAGGAATGCGGGGTGCTGGCAGGAATATGACAGGCCAGCTTACGCTTGTGAGATTACAGCTGGATATGAGGCTGGTGACAGTAAATCGATGTGGAGTTTGAGACTGCGAGAGGCGGCAGGAGATTGGCCCCGAGTCTTAATCCCGCGTGACATTGAGGCGGGTGCTCCTCCATCTGTGTGTGTGTGTGTGTGTGTTCGCGTGCATCCTCGCTAAGGGTGTAAGGCTGTACAAAGAGGTCGGACCCGAAGGACGGACACGGACAACTTGGCAGAGCAGCGCAACAATAGGTCCAAGGACAAGAGAGGGGGCACACGCACCACATAAACAGCCACAGAAAGAACATGAGTAGACATTTTGTCCCAGTGGTGTTAAAGATACAGAGACAGAGAGAGGTAGACATGCAGGGAAAGAGAGCGAGGAAGGAAGAGAGAGAGATAGAGGGGGTTGGAGATAGACAGAGACAGAGAGACTATATAAATCTTTCATTTAGACACAAACATGCACACAGAAAAATATAAACACCTCAAGGGAAGCAGTATCACAGCTTTTTGGGAACAATGGCTTTGGTGTTCCTGTCTGGCGATCTCTGGGGCTCGCTCTGCTGTGAATGCCACTGGAGACACACAGAGGACCAGCCGTGGAGGGAGAGAAAATCCCCTCAGCCCACTGCAGGCTCTTTCCCCTCACTAATGCTCATTAAGCCGAGTGAAAACGTATGTACTGGTGGGTTTGTGTTCACACAACAATTACTCCCTAGAAATTACCTCTGAAAAACTGTAACACTGTGCTCAAAGGATGCTAAAAATAAATAAAGTGTACTAAAGTTTGAGGTGGTATGAATACAGTGATATCCTCCTCATTCACATTAAAGGTGGGGTAGGTGGTGTATTTACAAAGCATTTTGTTTATACCAACACTATGGATACTTTAGGTTATGTAATAAAAACAACAAAAAGCCACCTGTTGTTCAATCATGTCCCTGAGCCCTAATTTTACCACTGGACAGCCTTCCTGATCATCCAGCTACCCTCCTGAATCCTACTGTACATTCCCAGCTCAAAGGGAGGAAAGAGGTGCCATTATGTTCTGTTGTATGTTGTTCTCATTTTTAATTAATCATACACATCATGCCGTTAATGCGCCTATCACTTATCTAGATTAACTTGTGATGAGGTAACTACAGGCCTGGTACCCCTGGAGCAACTTGGGATGAACTGCCTTGCTCAGCGGCACAATAGTGGTAGACCCAGACTGAGAAGTCGAACTTACAACCATTGGATTGTAAGAGTTTGCAAATCTTATTTGCTAACCATTAAACCACCACCAACACCACCCCTTTAAAATATATTTTTCTTTTTAATTTTTCCCCTTCACTTCCTACCTGGGGTTTAAACCATCCTACATTTTTGTACATTGCTTCAGAGTGTTGTTTCCTATGAGCAGGGTACACTGTCCTAATTTCTCAGCGCTGTTATGTTATATTATCCCCTTTGCTCCAGGGGGGCTGCACACATGCAAAACTTCCTCAACTGGCTTTGCCTCTACACAGCCAGTTTAGCTGGTGTTAATTCTGCCACACCAACTGAAGGACGGCCTGGGGATAGGGGCTTACCACGGGCAAGCTCCCACTATCTCTAGAGAGAGAGGGCAAGAGAAAGACTTAATTGTGGTGTTAAGTGATTAGTGACACGTGCGGCGACAAGAAAATAACACAGGATCCGATTCGATACAATGCTGTCTGGATAGAGGATGTGGCTCCCGAGTGGGATCTTGCGAGTAGACACTGGCCCTTTACAATGCGGGGCGACGAAGTGGGGGTTGCCTAATAATTTGGGGGTACGAGAAGAGAAGGGGAAAAAAAGAGTAAGTCAAGGGAAGGAGACAGGCTAGAGATATATGGGGAAAAGGGAAAGGAATGGGAAAAAAACACTGGCAGAAAGGAGTGAGAGGAAGAGACAGAGAGGAAGAAAGAGGACGAGAATGATGGCCACTGGATGAGTGTCAAGAGCGAGAGAAAAAAAAATGAAAACAGAAAGAAAACAGTAAGAGTGACAGAAAAAAAGAGACAGACAAGGTGAATTGTACAAAACTTCAGAAATAGAGAGATGATAGTGAGAAAGAAAGATGCATGTTACAGAGAAATAAAGAGAAAGCACCACTGGTGCCACCCACCCCAGGTTAAGGTGCTTGAGCTTCTGCAGGCTGCTGATCTGGGTGGGCAGCTCCTCGATCTGGTTGTTGAACATGTTCAGCACCTCCAGGTTCTTCAGGTCGGCGATGTTTGGAGGCACAGCTGCCAGAGGAAGACAGAGAGAGGAGGAGGAGGAGGAGGAGGAGGAGGAGGAGGAGAGGGAGGAGGAGGAGGAGGTAGAGGAGGGAGGGATTGGGGGAAGAGAGAGAGAGAGAGAGAAAGAAAGTGATAAAGAAAGCAACAGAACAAAAGACATGAAAAACAAATATTGAAACACTTTTGTCCCAACAACAGGATTAATTCCCCCCATCCAGACAGGGCCATCCACAATCCATCAATCGGCTGCTTAGCTTTTCTTATCAACCACGGCAGAATCAATCGATCCCACCGCTCTTTCCCACTCGCTGCCTCGCGCCTGATCCAAACACCCTTGTCAGGGCAGCATGAAGGGTCGGGGCCTGGGGGGGGGGGTTGGTGGTGGGTGGTGGACGTCCTAGATGGGCGGCCAGAGCGCATGTGACCTCGCACTAATTATCAGCGGGAGGTCAGCTGGAGGCTTGTCTTTGATGGCTCAATTACGGGTCGCTAGCCCAGACACCACTTTGACATTTTAATGATGGAGGTGTTTAGCATGGACACTGTCCAAGAGGCTGTGCCTTTGCTGGGTGTAGAGAGAGTGTGTGTGTGTGTGTGTGTGTGTGTGTGTGTGTGTGTGTGTGTGTGTGTGTGTGTGTGTGTGTGTGTGTGTGTGTGTGTGTGTGTGTGTGTGTGGGGAGGGGGGGTTACAAGGGTGGGGGATGGAAGGAGGAGAGAAGAGGAGGACCGCAGGGGCGGGGAGGTGGAGACAAAAATCCATAGGGATAACAGTCCCTCCGTCCGATCAGGGGTCTAATCAATGGAGTCCGAATCGAGAAACCCATGTCGTGACTGTCCACATAACGCAAACACACACACACACACACACACATACACGCTTGCATACACAAACACACACCCAATCAAACAGTGCATGACAACAGCCTTCTCCCTAGAGATCTGTACATATTACCACACCTGATGCATTCTGATATCACATCAGCTGAGCAATCCTAAGCTCATCGATAGCTCCATACACGGCTTTCCTTTCATATCCACAAGAGGCCATTTCACAGATTAAATATGTGTGCACTCATGGGAAACACAATGCACAGTACAAACACACACATACACGCTAACAGTTAGACAGAACTGAGCTCAAGAGTATACACATGCACAAATAGGGAAGAGAAGAGAGAGAGAGAGAGGGAGAGAGAGGGAGAGAGGGAGAGAGAGAGAGAGAGAGAGAGAGAGAGAGAGAGAGAGAGAGAGAATTGATGGAAACTCGTTGTCTTAAAGGAGTTAAGTGTAACTATTCTGCTTCAAGTTACGTTTACTTATGTATACATCACTTGAAGGAGGATAGTCACACTTTGTTAACTCATTTGAGGCAAAGAGTTTTCATCAATTTTTCAAGTAAGCTGGACTTTATTTTTATTTTTTTCAGTGAGGGACAGTGACAGTAGGAGGAGAATAGAGCAGAGCAGAGGAGAGGAATGAAAAGAAAAGAAAGCAGAAGAAGAAAAGAAAGCAATATCCATCAATGTGCCCAAAGTTGCTTGAAGTTTTTAATCTTGCAACCAATTAAAGAAGCAATTAAAGTCAACCCCCTTTTTAGCATTTAACAGCAATACATGATGGCCCAGCTGTACAGCCACACGGCTGCAATATGGATAGGGAAATTCAATGTAATGACAACAAACATACATGTTTGCCCCTAATGAGCTTGCGTTCAGTAGGATTTACAGGATTTGTGTTTCGCACTCGTGTGGCGCCAGGGTGCCTTCAGGGGGACAAACCTCTGCTATCTATCGCTGCACTTCATCCAGGATTTATAAAAATCAATGCCATTTCTTTAGTGGTCACAATGGAACTGTAAATGTGCTCGGAATCAATGCGGAGTAAAGGAGAGTTAAGTCCCTAAAGCTGGTTTTCCAAATCTCCCTCTCCACCTCTCTCTCGCTCATGCTATACATAGTGATGTTCATGCACACTCACACTACCCCCCCCCCCTCCCCCCATACACACACACAAACACAGAAAATGCACAAACATTCAGATATGTACATACCTACGGAGGCATCGTGTGTGTGTGTGTGTGTGTGTGGGTGTACGCGGACACACATGGAAAAAACACACTGAAGCAAAACGCCACAGTTTCTGAACATTCCAGCAATTAGTGAGACACTATTGATCTAATTCTTGCCCCTTTTGCTTTTCTGTTAACAAAGGAAAAATGAGGTCGCATCCCTGGCATGCTCTTCGCTTATATCAGGAGGGACAAAACAATATATGAGCTGTGTGCATGGAAGACATCGATTATGGAAATATGTTTGCGTGGCTCCTTTCATATACTTGTGCGTTCAGGAGGTAAGGGGAAAAGCCAGGTCAATAAGGCAAATAGGGAGTCAGAGAGAGCAAAAGAGAGAGGGGAAGAGAGAAAGTGAAAGGGAGAGAGTGTGAGAGAAAGGGAGAGAGAGAGAGTAAAAGAGAGAGGTAGAGAGAAAGAGCGATATGGAAACTCTATAAGGTGGGCTCCCATGACAGTCTGTGCTCTTTAATGGTCAAAGAGATGGATGGTAATAAGAGGAAAATGGCTAAAACCTAGATAGCATCGCCCAGTCCACAACCTTTGCCAAGCTGAGCTCTCTCCCCTCTTTTTTCCCCCTCTATCTCTCTTTTTCTCTCATTACCTGGGCTGGGGCGTGTTAGTGGATCATGTGGTCTGTGAGCTTTCGGTCTCCCCTTACTTTTCTCTTTAATGAAAGGATTCCAAATGTCAACGTAATTCCGTGACTACCTTGAAAAGTTCAAAAAGAGCACACTCCATCCTCCCATCCGGTTCACCCATCACTTTTTATAAGACACTGTAAGGACGAGAGGATCTAACCTTGAGGAGGACCACTGGAGAACATTAGGGGTATAAAAATAAAATGATACAAAACTCACTCGTATCCGTCCATATTTCATATGGCTGTGCTGTGACTAAATGTGTCGCCTGCACCTCTCGGGAACACACAGAGATGCCATTTCAAGCTGCATTTTTAAAAAAGATTAGTCTCTGCCACTGAACTCCGTAATTGCGCAAAAAAAATCCTCCTGCAGGTGATCGGCCACGGATGAACCTCAATCCCATTATAACACTTTGATCATCGCTGAGAACAGCACCTGACGGGCACTATCACACAAACAGATCACTGCTTAGATCAGATAAGAAAACTCTTCCAGTCAGAACAACAAAATAAATGTTGGTGAAAAAAATTATATCAAAGCAAACCATTTAGACAGCAAATCCATATCTGTGTATTGCTGAGGGAGAGAGATATGCTCCCAAATAGCCTACGTGCAGAAAACAAAGGAAAGAGGCAGCAGGTAGAAAACCAAGAAGAGACATGTAGAGGGACATTCACTTCTTGCAGGAGCGCCTGACTAGTTCAGAACTACAGTACACATCTTTTTTTCTGATGTCCTTGACAATATGGAGGGATTCCTATACAAAAGCTGAACTTCTGTTTTTTTCCTGAGCATCCACTGACAAAGAAATACAGTAATATGATTACTGATTAACAAACTGTTAACCACGATATACATTACTAACTAAAAGTCTGTTAACTGCTGGCATACTGCCAGGTGTAACAACTGATGTTGTTAAAGTTGTTGGATTGTGAAATGAAATGTAAGAACTCTCACAGGGCATACCTAAAGCGTGAATAAGTTAGAAGTGTCTGAAGAGGGACAAGCCTGCCCTCTATTGGTCACATTTGGAATGATGAACAGCATTCGAGCAGGAAATCAGTTTACACAGAACAAATACTCTGACTTTTTAAACTGCCATCACAGTGTCTTGTTGTTGTTGCTTTGTTTTGCTTTAGTGCTTCTGCATAGTGTATTAAGATAATGTTTCACACAATGTTTGCATGAAAACTTTTAATGTCCATCCAGGGCCTTTTTTCTTAAGTGATTCCCATTTGTCATTGTAATCACAGCATACCACAACAAAATTAAGCCTCTGCATGAGCAGGGGGCAGTCACGACAATACCACCCAAGGAGCAGTGTGTGAGGATGTTACCATGCTCAGTGCACCTCAGTGGTGCTGCTGGCAGTTGGTGTGATGGCCTATGGTCAAAGGTCCTTTACCTTACATGGTGGATTCGAACCTGTGACCTTCCAGTTACAGGGTTGTTACCTTAACCACCAGGCCACCACTGCATTGACCTTGGTCATAACCCCTATGTCCCCTTTTATATTCTATCTCTTGTAATATTTTAAAATGCAAATCTGTGCTCACCATGTCAGCTTATTTCTTTGCCATGTCAGTACACCATTTAAAAACAACTTTAAGTGACTACATTCTCATATAGCACTCTGCTACTTAGTACTGCTTAATGACATTATTTTTTGTGCAAAACAAAAAAAAAATCACTTACTTGTCAGCTTGTTGTGACTCAGCACCAGCTGAGTGATGTTTGACAGGGTAACTGTAAGAGAATAAAAACAGGAAAATTATGTATGCAGGTATACATCAACATTTGTTTACAAAACAGACTAATCGGACTCTGACAATATTCACACCTTGACATAGAATGCGTAGGCTACCTGCATTAAAGCCTGTGTATGTCTCGAACCTATGAAGCATATTTGGACGTATCCTTTGCAGTTTCAGAGGCTAGTTTTACAACACATTTATTACAAGCATCTGTAACACAAACCATGTTTTATTCCGCAGCCATCAACGTGTTATGAAATACAAATTCTTCTGCAAATGTTTATGTATCGCATGGATAGCTTATGACAGCTCTTAAGTGAAGAAAAATAATTTACTATGACTTGAAGAGTGTTTAGTATATTGTGTCATGAAAAAAGGGTGGTCAATGGTTATGTGGAAAAGTTCAGGAATCTGAAGAGACGCTGTTGAGTCACTGTTAGGTTACTTGAATGCTACTAACTTGAACATTGGATTCACTTTTTACGACCTAAGCTTTGGTGCTAAATTATCTTTTTAGGTCTTTGCTACAGAATATTCAGCGGTGGCTAGACAATATATTTATAAACTTCAATCAGCGTATTCACTTACATAGTCCTTGGACGTCCAACATGTTTGATATCCCCCTGTCACACATATCCACCTCAGGCAGATTCTTTTCCCGACTCTCCTCCACGATCTTCTTCAGGGACTTGGACATTTTCTAAAACACAGCAAACAAGAAAGAGAACTTCAAACAGTGATCACATGCGTTAAAGACATGCGACAGCTGTGTAAATAGAATGCGATCTGCAGTATACAATGTAACACGGTGAGGAAGTTAGCTAGCTTGGTGGCTATTTGTGGCTGGTGTTGCTTTGAACATGAGTGTAGTACAACACGAAATCGGTCCTATCTATTTACCTATGCGATTGGAATGGATACAATAACAGTCTTGTTTACGAAAAGAAAAATAGAGATCCCCAACTACTTTTGCTTTTTCCTAGATGGTCCGTTCGGAAAGGCTCACACCCAACCGGAAGTTGATATGAGGGCATAAAATTCTCCACATTCCATAAAAGGGCACTTCCTACATCCACGAAGCAAGAGGACCCGGCTCTTTTCTGTCAGCCTATCATCTGAGCTATTTCAATGTCGTAGAACAGAGAAAAAACTTGGAGCGGCGGTCATGTCCAATCAGAAGGTGAGTTGTGCCATGCGAACGCTTTGTTGTACTTTGCTCGACCAATGACATGATTTAAGAAGTTGTCACAGAAATATGCTCGGCAGTGAAACAACGCAGAGGGTTATGTCCTCGGCTTGAAGAAGCGGTGACGCTTAATAGAGCGGTTGTAGCAAAACAGTTATCGTGGTTGAATAAGTTGCTGTGCAATGTTTCAATGACGGATAATTCAGCTATATGTTCTGTGAATTGTCAACATGTTGACTACAACATATTGTATTCATTCATGTTTCCATTGTTATGTCTAGGTAGATTAATAAAACAAAACATTTAAGGATGACATGCATATATAGACCGCATGACTATTGCTTCATATTTTATCTAAACAAAAGACAAAGGACACGAAAGAGAGAGGAAAAGGATTGTGCGAAAGTGCAACATTGAGTAGAAGTGGAAATATCCCTACATGCACCAATAAATGCAAACTATAAATTAAAAACTAACAGCAGATTGTGTAAATGTATTCCCAAATTTTATAACAGACATTTGGACAAAAGCATAGGCTTCTGTTATAGAAAAAGTCACTGTACTTATTCTGTCTAAAAAAAACTATTTCCTTGGTTAAAAAAAAATAGAGAGAGAAAGTGCTCTTCTCACTGTCAGGCAACTACGTAGCAGGTGTACACGGGTGGGTTAACCCTGAGGCACCTACCTTCCGCGGGAGACACATTCTTTGGCCTGAGTCCTGCGGCTCCTAATCCGACCAAGGCAACCTGAGCCTCTTCCTCCCTCTCCTCCTCTTCTGTCTCCCGCATACAACTCAGACGTGGAGTGGAGGCAAGTCAACACGACTTTCCCAGAAGAGTGAGGTCCCTCTGGGCTGGGCTGGGCTGGGCTGTCTTGATGCTGGATCCCTGGATTGTGTTTCCCTCCCACTGAGTCCGTCTTCTGCCTATTGTACCAAGTAAGTTTTCTTTCTTGCTTTCTCTCTCTCTCTCTCTCTCTCTCTCTCTCTCTCTCTCTCTCTCTCTCTCTCTCTCTCTCTCTCTCTCTCTCTCTCTCTCCTCTTCACCAACTCTAAATTACTCCTGCACCTACTCCCCACCACACACTCTCTTGCTCTCCTTTCTGCCTTTGAACCCCTTGTTTATGATTCACTTGCTTTCTCTCACTCATGCGAGCATGACAGACATGCAAACCGTCCCCTTGTTGTTACAGGAGGGTTGGTTATTACTGAGAGCCCTGAAAAACAGAGGCTCCTATTTTTAGGTGTGATTATATTTGGTGAGTGGCAACAGATGCTTCCAGCACGGGTGAACTTTGCTTCAGTGAATTCAGGACCATGTTTTGTTTGCGCTGTAAAATCGTTAATTCAGGATAAATCCCCTGGCAGCACATAAAGGTAAAGAACTTTATTTGATTGAGCACCTGTGTGTGTGTGTGTGTGTGTGTGTGTGTGTGTGTGTGTGTGTGTGTGTGTGTGTGTGTGTGTGTGTGTGTGTGTGTGTGTGTGTGTGTGTGTGTGTGTGTGTGTGTGTGTGTTGCGTCTGTCTGTGTCTCTCTATGTCTACGAGGCTATGCATGTATATATGCATGTGTGTGCGTGTCCGTGTCCGTGTCCGTGTGTGTGTGTGTGTGTGTGTGTGTGTGTGTGTGTGTGTGTGTGTGTGTGTGTGTGTGTGTGTGTGTGTGTGTGTGCGTGTGCTGGCTGTAAGTCTGCAGAGGACTGGAAGGTATTTGTGAGGATGACCATGTACTAAACTGTTAACAGTGCTCACTTGGATGCCACAGCCACAAAGCATTCATCCTTGCCTGCTGCCTCTGCCATTCTGATTTATGAGCTATTTTCAGGCTTTGTGCCAGAAGAATCCCAACAGGAATAGATTCAACTGCTGGAAAAAAAAGATATTATCTGATCAGTTACTTGCTACAGATTTTCTGTCCTGCAATGTTTTTAAAATGTTAGAGTTTTTGATCTGGTCAGAGGTGCAATTTGCAATGTCACCCAGGGAAACACAACGCAATTCATCTTGTGTGAAAACAAGGGATAATAATTCCTCCAACACCAAGCTTGGAATGCACCTCACATTCCAAGTCTGAAACGCTTGTTTGTATGACAGTGGTGAAGTCCATGTGAAGCCCCCCCCCCCCCCCACTACTGTTCCTCATGACTTGGCCAGAGACATCAGTCCAAACACAGTCCTGCACAACACTTGAAAAAGACCCACAAACATGTATGTTTGTTTTCTGTCCTGCACCCCAAGGTCATTAACCCTGTGTCTCTTGACAGACTGTTACAACAAGGGGGCTTCTCACGCCCTCTGACCCTACTGGGTTAAAAGATAACACAGCGCCACTCACTCTTCAGCAGCCTTCCAAAACTCTTGCAGCTCTTTCAGTTGCTGCTGGTGGAGAGGCACAGCACGGGCCTCCTGCCTTTATGGCGTTCAACTTCTTGTTTTAGAAAGAAAGGGGCAGAAGAATACAGCAAGAACATAAACCTGTTCTCCACAAAACCTTTAAGATCCATTCCCTTGCTCCCAATAAGATTTATCCTCCAGGGCGGGGCTGGGCAGGGCATTGATTGCTGGAAAGATTTAGACACGCTTTTGTCCCTCTTGCCTTTCTCTCTGACCTGGTTTAAGCAGCCATCTTGGACAGCTGCCATCCAGGGTGGATGAGTGTGAATGGAAGGAGAGTAAAGTGTTTTGTCGGCTGCCACTCCTATTACAGGGTGGTGGTGTAGAGGGGAGATTGGGTGGTGTAATCATAGTGGTGCGGATGGTCTTTATAACTTGATCCTCATTCACCACCCCTACTGTCAAAGACACACTCACACTCATGTACACGTGCACACGTGCACACAAGCACACACACACACAATCTTGCCACCTCTCCAACTACCACCTGCCCCTGCAACACATACACACACGCATGCACACACATATGAACACACACACACACACACACACCTACACACTGAATGTCAAGGATGCATTAGCAGCATCTGTCATGTCCTAACAGCATTCTGGAGACCTCTTGTTTCAGCGTCAATCACACTTTCGTGCTTGACCGAATACCCCCCCCCCCCCCCCCCCCCCATTTCCCGATCCCTTGCAACTCCCCTCTCCCTTCTCCCTCATCCATTCCAACCCTCCCACCCTGAATCTCTCATCCTTTCCAACCTCCCACACCCCCACCCCCTTCTAGACTCTGCTGTCTTCCAGCCTTCCTCTGTGTGGTGGTCTGGTCCAGCTGTCTGCGGAGCAGTCAGAACTGTCAGGCTGCGCTCTGTAGCTGGGCTCTGGGACAGTTGCGCAGACACACTGCCCAAAATGATCTCTTCCAGCAATGCCAGGAATTAGCTCTTCTGTCAAGAGCTGCCCGAGTGTGGTGAGAACGCATGAGAGCCGCAGTGGGGGCAAAGGCATATGCCTCGGTGCTAATTGGATAATTTGCCAATTGTGACTTAACAAGTTATAATTAATGATATTTACAGCTCTAGCCCAATTATGGCTTCTTGTTTGGGAAATATTTTTGAAATGTTTTAAATATTTCCCAGCTGACTGTCGTGCTGCTTAGTGGTTTTTGGCTCATGAGGTTTTTTTGATTCACTGAGAACACTATGAGGGCTTTTAGAAGATCTGTGACGTTGAAATGTGGTCCTCTGTCATTAAAGGCTACATTCAAGTAAGCATGTTGGAGGAGCTCTGCCAACAATCATCTTTTTACTTACTAAGAAAATACTAGCACAACAAAGACCAAGGAGATATTTCCAGTTTTATTTTTAAAAATACATCAAAACATACTTCTCGTACAGTATACTGTATATACAATTATCTTTATTTACATATGATTTTTCCAAGACAATTTAGGAAATGATTGTGAGTGTTATAATTTTATGTGTAGGTAGAAATTGTGGGTAGCATGTCCTGTGTGGCTAAAACAACCGAGTTCTCTGCATGCATGTATCTGTCATGTTTACTTGTGTGTAAGTGTGTGTGTGAGCACATCAATATACATGTCTGCCAACTTCATTTCAGCTCATCTTCAAAAAAAAAACAAAACAGTATTTACTCTGATTTTGCAATCACGGGCAGTATCTCACTGACTGTGTGTGTGTGTGTGTGTGTGTGTGTGTGTGTGTGTGTGTGTGTGTGTGTGTTGTGTACAGTGCCCTCAACTGCTCCATGTGAGCCTGAATCCTGACGGCAGTGTGGCGTACTCAGCATGGAACTGGACGTAGACGTGATGTGATGAGGCGGTGAATGGCGCAATGTTTGTCTCCTGCAGAGAAAACAGACACACATACAAATATACACACACACAGGCACACACACACAGGCACACATACACACACACACACACACACACACACACACACACACACACACACACACACACACACACACATACACACACACACACACACACACACACACACACACACACATACACACACAGTTAACTCTTTGCACTAAACTGCCCAATTATATCCCACCACATGCCCACACACAGCCGCAATTTCCATTTCATTTCCAGGAAACACTGCTGATACCATTACACCGCACTGCTTAATCTGGAACTGCTTTTCTGAGCCCTCAGAAAACATTACAAACCCAAGAAGGAAAAGGTTTGTCTTCCCTTTGACATAATTTTTCTCCAAAACACTGAGGTCCAGTCATATCTATTTTAGGTACAAGAATATCCTATTTGCCTTCAAGGTTCTAAAAACAGTACAAAATGTGTTTTAGAAAAAAAAAACATAATTTTGGTCTTGTGTGTAGTAATTTTTTTGTAAGGAGTGTTACGCACCGCTCCACAGTATGGTCCCACTTGAGGGCTGCTGGTGTCAGGCCCGTCGAAGAGCTTCAGGTAGTTGCTCTCGCAGCTGCCTGGGTCGTCGATGCTGATTTGGGCAAAGGTGACGGTCACCACACGTCCACTGGGTGCCTTGATGCTCCATTCGCAGTCGGTGCCGTTGGCGTAGGTGCCAGGGAAGTTTGGACTTGTGAAGGTGCCGTGATCTCCGTACAGCACACCACCACAGCCTAATCAGAGGGAGGCACCAATCAAGCAAATCATCAGCCATTTATTATGGTTCATGTAAGGGAGAATGTTCAGCCCGGCCCATTCAAAGTCAATGGGACAGCATTCTAAACAGCTGTATAATAATAATGTTTAATGCATTTACTTAGTCTTCCCTACAAAGCCAAAGACTGGATATTGACTTTATAACACCTCCTTTGTTTTGTGACTAAATATCTTGCTTCTTCCTATTAAGAAAGCACCGCCACTATTGTACCTACAACAGGTTAGGCTGGGCAGTATGAAAACTTTAAAGGCATTTTTCTAAGTTTCAGTTTTGGTGTAGTTACTGCACTTTGCCTTTGTAGGACAGTAGAGACAAGGTGACTTTGGTGGCAGCATTCCTTGCTTGTGCTCATGCATTTCTGTATCTCAGTTATGAAGCTTCTCCCAATTTTGATCATATTCAGGTTGGTGTTTCCATGAACACACAGAGACTCCTGGTTATTAATATCCATGACTGCATGATAAATAGTAGTATCCTGGTTACTGATTTCAGTGTTCTGTTGCAGCGTTCTTGCTGAAGATTCTACAGAGCACCTGTCTTTCAAATCAGCCATCTCTTCGCATGTAGCACTCCAGAGTCTGTCAGAAATTTGGATCTGGGATAGTTCAGCATCATAACTAAGTTACCAATATACATGTTAAACGCAAGGAAATCCTGTGTGGGGGAATGCTGTTACTGTAAGGTACCTTGCGGGGAGGATGTCCAGGTAATCTCAAAACCATTGCGGGCCTGAGAAAAGTCACTCTTGAAGCGCAGGAAGAGCAGGTTTGACATGGGGAAGACTGGGTTGGGCAGCGTGGAGCCACAGAACTTCCCCAGCAGTGGGGCAGAGGCACTGCTGCCATTACGCACCTGGTGACAAGAAAGACAGGTGAGGAGCAGTGGCTGGATCATGATAAGACAGCTAATTATTGCTGTGGAGACATATAATTGACAATTTACTTGAATTGTCCTCTATTTACCATTTGAAACTCCTTTGATTGTAAAGTAACTATCTGATTAAACTCTGAACTATATGGCTATGGTTACATTAGAAATGAATTTTAACAAACCATAGGTTCAGCAAGACTATATACTGTATATATAAAAATATATATTATAAATACTGTAACATCCATGTAATTCTGTTATTAAGGTAATGATTCATGGCACAATGCCACATACAACTCTAATAAAGATGTAAAAACTGAGACAAAATTACTCAAGCTAGGGCCTGGCTGAGTGTTATGAGAAACCCCTTGTAGCAGGTCTGATATCCACACTATAATAATCAGTGAAATGCTTTAGGCAATTGTTTTATGCTGATCTGCTACCTGCCCAGGGACTACAGCTGGAAAGTGGCATGTTTGATAAAAAAAACTTGTAAAGTGCATCTTTCTATAAGATTCATATCCTATTGTACACTGTCCCAGTTAAAATAAATCAAATCAAACTCAGAAAGTGCAGTCCTCCACCAAGCAGTACCCCCCCCCCCCCCCCCCCCCCCTTCCTTTTTATTTCATCAATAGATTTCCAATGTGATTTTTTTTTGTGAGGTAACCACTGAACCGATTTTCACTAAAAAGACTCACCTCAAGGCAGTGAGAATACAGACATACTGTAGAAATGTCAGACCGATACATTATTTTGCAGACAGACAGATAAACGCCGGCAAAAACAAAACCTCCTTGGCAGAGGTAATTAAAACCACTTTTGTGCATGATTATGAACGAGCAGTTCTCATGGTATAACAGTGGAGCTGACCTCTAGGAAGTCGAAATTGCAGGAGGGGTGTGACTCCAGGTCAAAGCTGCTGAAGAACAGAGAGATGGAGCTGTTCTGTGGGGCCTGGAGGATGATGCTGCAGTCGATGTTGTGCGGGTAAACCGAGGGCCAACCAGGACTCTTCAGATAGCCATATGACTGGTTATACGTCCTACTGCAGCCTGGGGTATCGCATAGACACACAGACACAGACAGTCAATCAGACAAACGCACGCACGCTTGCTCGCGCACACACACACACACACACACACACACACACACACACACACACACACACACACACACACACACACACACACACACACATATATACATACTACAGAGTAGAGTAGTATACATTACTTAGACTCACTGAATGGTTCCATTCCAAGTGTTTGACTCATCCTTACCTGCGACCTGGTAGGTGAGACTGAAGCCGTTGCCAGCCATGAAAACATCTGATTTGAAGGTGACAAACATGGTACGGCCATAGCTGTAGAAGTCTGGGACATGGTTGTCTGTACCACAGAATTTATGTGCCTGTCCATAATCTCCCTGTGAAAACAACAAGATTTAACAGCTGAAATATTGTTAAAACTCTTTACAACAGAAACTATTTGGTCCTAGAGGCTACAAAATGCAGACACGGAGTCATCATCTGCCATACAACTTTTGCCAACTACTCCTTGACCACTAGATGGAGCCCTCCCCCTAGTGACATGAGTTACAAAATGCCAAATAGTTAAACAGTGCAACATTCCTCTTTTATCCTCTTCATCTTTCCGTGTCATCTGTCGCAGGAAGTTGGGTTCAGAGGCTGACAGATCTATGGGACTTACCAGGGGCCAGTCCTTGAACTCCAGGTAGTTCAGATTGCAGCTCTGGCTGGGCTGCAGGCGGAACTGTTGCACGGCCACTTTGATGGTCTCCAAGGCGGGTGCGTCCAGGACCCAGCGGCATCGGGTGAACGGCGGGTAGGCGTTGGGGTACATCGGGGAGGTGATGGTTTGGGGTGAGCTGGTGACATTAAAGGCACCACCACACACACCTAGACGCGGAGACCACAGTAACAGTAGTTGTGACACTGCCATAAACAGTGGCCCCTTGCATGATCCTTAAAGTCTTGTTGCATGAAATGCACATATTGCAGCCTGATACACTTGTGTATGTCAGTAAATAGCTGCTACTGGGCTTGTACTGTAGGTAAAAGAGTAAAAGTTTAGATGTCTTACTGTCTACGACCGTGTAGGTGGCATTAAAGCCACGCCTATTCACCGAGCCGTCCGTCACAAACTGAAAGGTGAGAAAATTGCCAGTCGAGAGGAAGGAAGCTGGAATGATGTTTCCACAGTAGGTTCCCACCAGCGGGTAGCTTGCGCTGTCACCATCATATATCTGGAGGAATGAGTGAGGGAAGGCTATGTCAAAAAAAAAATCACTGGCATAACACAGTCACAATAAATGTAACTACTTTAAAAAAATAGCTGGGTATACTTCTCTGAGTATATTTTAACATGATCATCACAAATTACCAGAGGTGGAGAATCCCGGCATCAGAAAGTAAAAAAAACCTTCCATGTATTCTTTCTGTCTGTGTACTTAACACAGGTGATTTCACTAATTAGCTGGTCTACCTGTCTGGTGTCTGATTATGTGCCCTTTCTGAAGTACTCAGGTCATGAAAGCAGATATCTTTGTATGTATAACATGGCTGATCCCCTGCTGTTATTGTACTGTGTTGGTATATGCTGTATCAATTTATAAAGCATACCGTTTCTGTGTGTGACCTGGAATGTGCTCTGCCTTAAGACACAAATACTACATAATTTACATTTAGATTATTAGTAAGGGATAGTGTATAGCAGCCAATATCGAAATAACAACAAACAAAGTGTGATGTGTCAAAACACAGTAGTGCTAGTAGTTAAATTCATAGCAACATCTTCTGTTCATCTCTTGTGTCCCACAGCTATCTGTTACACAGACATTTCAGACCTTTCTCCAACGTTTTAACAAGCTGTGTAATGATAGATTTAATCCTCAACAAAACCACCAATCAATCACAACACCAGCGAGACCAAGAGACCATGAGATGAAGTGAAGTGGTGGTTTTACCTTGACGTAGTCATATCTGCAGTTGCTGCTTTGCTCTAGCTCAAATGTGCTGAAGGTCAGATTGAGCGCTTTGTTGGCTGGTGCCGCGATGGTCCACAAGCAGTCCATATAATGCTCATACAGCCCATCAAAGTTGATGTCTGGAGAGCCAAACATGCCCTGGGAGGATGACAGGTACCCACCACATCCCTGCTGAGGACCTGTGGGATACGGTGTGAGAGAAAAAAAAGAGAAAGCAGAAGTAAGAACAAAAGAGGGAAAGACGGACAGAGAGATATTTCAAGCATTAACAAAAGGAAATATTGTGTATATTTATATATATGTGTGTGCTTTCACTTTCCCTTACTGGCCCATGAACTAATACTGCAACAGCAGATGGCGCCAGAGATTCATTTTTCATTCCTTCATGTGTGAACGTGATAAAACACAGCACTGCTACACTTAGCTTCTCTGGGTCTACTCTGTACACTTCATGCACAATACATGACACAACTAGTCTGTGCCTTATGGTGATGATACACTGGGATACATTTTGAGCATGTTGCCAGGCAACAACATGGCAGACACCTAATGTTTGTTTGGATGATTAGGAGATGTTCTCTTCTCATAATTTAAGTTCTGCTGATTCAATTCATTGCGTGAAGTGTCCCAAGAATGTTGGTTAGTAATGTTTCTGGGCAAAACTGATTAAAAAGTTGCACTGTGTATCACTACATAAGGCATGTAGTAGAATAAAGACTAACTTGAAAGTGCTAGCTGTAAGAATATATATACCATACACAGAGTGGGCCAGACCATGGGCAATCCAGAACCCAGCACCACTGAGTTGGTGCACAACGCTCTTTACTGTAACTCTAACATCTGCAGCCGATGTTATGCAATACCGACAGCTCAGTTCTGTTGCTGGACAATTCTCCTGAGGAAAGTATATTCCTAACGCGTGGGAAAGGCAAGGGTGGAGTTACAGCTGGGCAGGGATGCAAACAAAATAATATTATAATATAATAATAATATTCTCAATACAACATACTTAAAGTTAAAAATAGTTGGCGAAGTTCTAAATACTACATCAAGATGTGTGCTATTTCGTAGCATTACAAACAGGTGCTAATATAGTACCAAAGGTCTACAAAAACATTAAATATATTATAGTTCTTAAGCAATATCATTGATGCTTAGTTTGAACAACTCAGAAATCAAGAGAGAAAAGTAGTCGCTGTACTTTTGTTTTTCAAAAGATATCTTTGCTGAATCAAAGGAAAGTTACTGTAGAGATCCACTACCCTGACAGGCAAACATCAGCACTGCTGACAGTGCTAAAATGTTGAGAGGACAGAAAACTATGAACACTGGCGAGCGATGCCAGCCAGCCTTCCTCATACTGTATGTGAGCCTGCTCTGTGAAAGAACCTGCCCTGTGAAACAGCCTGCCCTGTGAAAGAGCCTTCCCTGTGAAAGAGCCTGCCCTGTGGAGGGCCAGGCCTTTGTGTCGCCGTGCTAAAGTGCTGGCTGCCTTGACTATGGGAGCTCTATGAATGTGTGCCCTTGTGCCAGCGGGCGAGGGCAGGGCGGGGGAGGGGCAGGGCGGGGGAGGGCTGGTGATGGGATCCTGTTGGGCACCGTGTGTGAGTGCAAAGCAGAGGCAGGCTGTCTCCAGCCCACACAGACGCATTAAAGCCAGTGGCTGGGAGCAGGCACCAACTCTGCTCCGTCTGCTCCACTGATGTTATCTTACACACACACACACACACACACACACACACACACACACACACACACACACACACACACACACACACACACACACACACACACACACACACACACACAGACACACACACACACACACACACACACAGGCACACAGACACACAGACACACACATACACACACACACACACACAGGCACACAGACACACACACACAGACACACACACACACACAGACAGACAGACACACACACACACACACACGCACGCACACACACACACACACACACACACACAGATAAAGTGATGGGGGGCTGTAACAGAGAGAGGCAGAGAGAGAGAGAGAAAGAGAGAAAGAGAGAGCGCGAGAGGTAGAATTCAAAAGGATGAAGGAAGATAAGAGAGTGATAAACTGTTTCTTTATGTATAACAAAAGATGTTTCTGTATGTTTACGTGGAGGGCAGTGGTCCAATGTGCACATACACCCCCTCAGGTTAGAAAGAGAGGGGGGTAAACGGGAAGCGGGGCTGTAATAGAGAGATGCAGAAAGAGAAAGAGAGAGAGAGAGAGAGAGAGAGAGAGAGAGAGAGAGAGAGAGAGAGAGAGCGAGAGGAGAGTGGTATACTGTGGCTTTACAGTACGTATAACAAAAGATGTTTCTGTGTGTTTAAGTGTAGGGCACTGGTGCAGTGTGCACACACATCCCCTCAAGGTCCAGACCTTGGGTAGCAGGTGGTGAGGGCTCGGGGTGCAGGGGGTTGGGGTTGGGTGTGGGGTGGGGTGGGTGTGGGAAGGGCAAATCTTGGCCACATGTCAACCCAGAGAGTGTGATTAACTCTCCAAATATGCCCTCTTGCCCCCCATTTTACGCCCAATGCCTATCAGGAATGGGTAGACACATGGTCATCACACACTGGCACTGTGTCAACACTGGCACTGTGTCTGTGTCTGTGTGTGTGTGTGTGTGTGTGTGTGTGTGTGTGTGTGTGTGTGTGTGTGTGTGTGTGTGTGTGTGTGTGTGTGTGTGTGTGTGTGTGTGTGTGTGTGTGTGTGTGTCTGTGTGTGTCTGTGTGTGGTTGATCTGAGGTCAGGGGAAGATCTTAGGATAATCACATCATTTGGGCCAAGTGGCTTGCTTGCTATAACATGGCAGGAAACTAGTCATATGAGGAACCCAATTTCATATATAATTTTTAATCAAAAACACATTAAAGACTCTATCTTCTGTCTTACTTGTAATTTTACAAAACAGCCAGATTGTGAGCTGTGAGAAACCTGCTGTCAGTGAGAGGAAGACAGGAAATGGATACTGAATTGAGATACTTTACTTTACTTTACTTAACTTTACTTCTTCCTCCAAAGGTTTGCACATACTGTAGAAAGCATGTTGGCCTGTTATAATAACCATCATGGTTAACATAAGAGACCACACGGTATCTATGCAATCACAGTGCTGAAGTTAAAGACAATTTTGGGATGGGCGAACAATGGTGGGCAAAGAAGGGTGTGGTATCATGGGTTGTACCTAATGTCTCTTGGTAGGTTGCTCTCCACCCGAGTCCTGAGACTGTCGCGTCCGTCCTGAAGACGATGAACATGTGATTGGAGGAGGTGCGGAGTTTGGGCGGGAGCTCTCGGCCGCAGAATTGGCCCAGCAGGGGGGCCAAGGAGCTGTCTCCGTCATACACCGCCACATAGTCATAGCGACAGTTGGACGAGGCCTCCAGCTGGAATGTGTTGAACCTTCGGGATGGCAAAATGACAAAATGACATGATGGCAAAAACAGAACAACATCTAAAAGGCCATAACAACAACTGATCTAGAGCCTTCCTTTGAGACTCTAGCTTTTTAGCTGTGAATCAAATCTATATAATATTTTACAGCTATACTTAGATAACAAGAAACTGTTAAAAACTACTGTTAGAGAATTCTTGAATTTTATCATTATGAAAGAGAAATGCTATGATTATATGAGTTATTTTCTAAAGAAAAAAAAGGGAAATGCATGTCTTATGCTTTCATTGACTTTTTACTCAGCCTTGCAAAAGCTCACCATGGTGCAAATAAAGAAGAATTGAAGAGGGCGCGTTTGCAAGGTCGAAACAAACCAGATAAGACCAGATAAAAATGTGGGACTGATACTTTAGGTACTGAGACAGAAAAACAGAGGTGATTGTGTTGTGCAACCTTGAAGTGTGCTAATAAAGAAGCTCTGCAAACTGTGAGAGTTGAGAGTTGGGTATTGTCCGTTCTGACAAACAAACCCCTCTCCCCTTTGGCAGCCGAAGAGATAAGAAACTTATCCAACCGTGTTGAGTTTTTATTATAAAGGGATTTTTCCCTCACAACTACATTTCGTCTGATGAGGAAATGGTAATGCACACAGTGGGACTATTGCGCACAGTAGGACTATTGCATAAAATTTAAATTACAATTACAATTGCATAAAAGCGTACATTTTCTTTTACTGAAAAACTGTGTCTAAATATAAGTCTTCCGTCATATTGTGGTACAGTCTGAGTCAGTCTGCTGGGGGGATTTGATTAGTGAGGTGAATGAGGCCTTGAAGGAAGCGTTTCCTCCCTAGCAGCGCCTCAGACACAATGCACAATGGCTCAGCTGTATTTCACCCGGGCTGCACAAAGAACTCTCCCATCTACTGAGGAAAACAGCTGCTGCTGCTGTCTGTCTGCTTAGGGGAAGTAAGATCAGTAATACAAAACAGGAAACAAAAACATATAATCTAATGGCAGCAAAGACATCCAAGTAGAAGCCTCTATTTAAAAAACAAAAAAAAAAAAACAATCAGCTGCAGAAATGGTACATCTACATCTACATCCCAGCATTTTGAAAACAACATGCATGAGTAACCGAACCCATTTGAAACATATTCCAAAACCCAATATACATGTACTGTTTATTCCCCCTTTATAGCCAGGTTTGCAGCACATCAAAATCAGAGAATCTAACTTAAAAATGAATTACAATTTAATTTACAACTAATTTATGTTCATATATGCATATCCGGCATCTACTGTAATTTTCTTTTTTATCAGTTAGCCAGCATGGGTACATTTGTCTGTCAGTGTGGCTGCATTTATCAATATATGCAGGTCTATCTATGTAAGCTGTGTTTATATTTATTGCCAAAATGTTTTTATATTTAAAAAGTAAAGAATTTGTTTATAACGTGGTGTTTTTCAGTGTTGTATGTGGCTTTGGAGAGAAGCATCTCCTAAATACTGTAACTGTAAATGAAACATTTGTTGTCCACACTCACTTGAGATCAACGACTCGGTTGTTGCCGACCATGATGTGGTAGGTGCAGTTGATATTGTGATGGTAGTCGGTGTGGGAGAGGGTGGGGCTGCTGACAGTCCCTGCAGTACCATTGAAGATCCCCCCACAGGCTGAAATGAAAAGAATGGCACAGTCATCAGCTGGAGACATTACTCATGAAACTGTTTACAGGCCACAGAATGCATTGTTGCTCTCTCTATAGGTGAACTACACATTAACCGACATTACGAAGTTGAGTATTTCGATCGCAATGCCTCAGAGACTCTCACACAGACAGTGATGAGTCAGCCATATTAGATGAGGATTGCTGTCCTCTGCTTCTCTCAGATGCCCATAATGGCTGCTTTGTTCAGTGGCTGAAAGGGTGCTGATGGCACTGCAAGAGGCATATGGCCTACTCCATTAGTGTCACCACAGTAATTAAATTGTGTAGAGTTTAGGAGTGGAAATGAATGCTAGAGGGTCTCGATTGTGAATGAAAGTGTCCATCTTTGGCACAAGCATGTGACTCTTTATGCACAGATGACAGAGCAAAGCTTTGTGTGTGCGTGTGTGTGTGTGCGTGTGTGTGTGTGTGTATGTGTGTGTGGCACACTGGCATTCACCAATATTCCCCTCACTCTGAAATCCCCCCCAATTGTTCCAAAAGCGCAGCGTCTTCCCATTCCATGCATTCCCACATTGCTGGGGCTCAGCACTGTGCTCCTGCATTCCGCCCCATAGTAAACAACAACCCCCCTGGCTCACCCCCATCCCAACACACACACATACCACCCCAACCCTACCCACCGTGCCAGGCCTGTGCCCAGGTCACCAACAACTAAAGCTGTGGCCTACCCTGTGACCAGGCCTCACAGCCTGGCCCTAGCGGCTAAATATTTTTTGACACATCAAGGGCCTGTTTTTAGGCCTCAGGTCACAAACCTTTACACTACACCAGATGTAGCACCGACACATTTAACAGTGCAGGTTTGAGGTGACAGTGAATGGAGAAACACTCTGACAACATTTAGGAATACTGTGTCTAAGTGTGGCCGCTTAACAATACTAGCCTGTTCAACTGCTAGTGGTGCATGAACCCTTCATGCATCATATATGTAGAGAAAACTGTTAAACTGTTAAACAAGAAAACTCAGGGTGCAATCAATGAGAAGGCTTGTAAAGTATTGATAAAACGTTTATCAATATCTATTATCTATTTTAAAGTATCTGCAAGAAACTGAAGGCATATGTTGTACCTTTATTTCTGTGTCAAATTTTTAATATGAGTATTGTCAAGCAAGACTTACGAATAGCTCTGTATTCTGCCAGGAAACCGTTGTCCTGAATAACGGAGTCAGAGTAGAAATTAACAAGCATTGGGCCGAACGAGGAGAATTTTCCAGGGATGGTGTTGCCACAAAGAGTGGCCAAAGGAGTCCCAGACATGTCGACTCCATCATAGATCTTTACTCCGTCATAGCGACATGTGGAGTGACCTAAAAAATCAAAAATATCATACTGGCAAGGAAATGTAATCTGTGTCATAAACAAGAAAATTAACATCCTCTTTAAAATACCACATTTTAACAGTTAAAGTACCAATGATGTAACAAAATGTTAGCCAGTCCAAACATCCTGAGGGAGGCAGGAAACTGAACAGACACCTACCCTCTATTTGGAACGTTCTGAATGAGAGGACAATGACCGTCTGTGCTCCAGCATCGATCAGGTAACTGCAGTTGGACCGGGAGGGGTAGTCCTGAGGGTAGTTGGGAGAGACAACACGACCCTGGGGTGCACTGAAGTTAGCTCCACAACCTGAGTAAACACACACACAGAGGGCTTCCTGGTAAATAAATAGTGTCCTTGAGCTATTTACAGCCTTCCACATCTGTACAAGTGGAAACCCTTTTATTTCACTGAAACTTTTTTTTCTGAATGCTATTCAGGCTGTACAGATCATGTCATCTACAGTAGGCCTGTAAGGTGGCAAGATTTACCACTGCCATAACATCTTCCAAATCAAGTTATTCGACTCTGCAAGTCTGACGTTTCCATATTTGAGCTCTGTGAGCGGCACTCACGTGTGTAAAAGGAGAAACTGAAGCCTTTGCCAACGCTCTCTGAGGACTGGAAGCGAGCGGTGATGACGTTGAAGGGAGCGATGATGGGAGCTGGGGGGGTGTTGCCACAGCCGGTGGCCAAGAGGCCAGCGTTGGTCTCCTCATTACCAGACCACACCTACACATGGCAAAGAACATGAGTGACATTTGCATTTATTTTGGCCAAATCTCAAATCGGTGCCACAGTAATCTGTATCTCATCACAGAAGGCAGATTATAGAAACCTTTCCATCCAAACAACAGTTTGAATATTCCCACAAATCTATGGCATGACTTGTGCATATGCTGGTCATTTTTCCAGGAAATTATTTTTTTTTAGCTTTTTATTACAGTTCACAGTTGTAGTTCAGGAGTAACACTAAGCCATGCTGTGTCAAGAACTAAGATTATTCACTGACAGAAAGAAGTATTATGTCATTCTCTGGGAAGCTGCTCCTTTCTTTACCTTGATGAAGCTATTCTGGCACTGTCCACTGGCATCTGGGATCTGGAACTCACTGTTGAAACTCATCTCCAAGTGGTTTCCTTCATGAGCGATGACAGTCCACGAGCACTCAATGTTGGCTTCGAAATTCTGAGGGTAGTTTGGCGATTTGATGGAGCCAGTGTCCGCATGAATAATGCCACCACAGCCTAGACAGACCAGCACAGTGGAAAAGGCCCTTAAGATAATGAACAAGAAACATCTTCCATCTTTCCATTTTATTAGAATTCTGTTGTTGTACCTGAGGAGTCTGCTGACCAGGTCGCGATGAAACCTCCTCGGGAGACTACACTGTCAGCCAGGAAGACTATGGCCAGCTTGTTGGATCCTGATTTGACCGTTCCTGGGGAGTTCTGTCCACAGTACTGGCCAATAATGGGTGAACCTGGGGACCCTCCATTGAAAATGGTGACAGAGTCCCATCTGCATGTGCTATGTTCTTCCACATGGAAATAACTAAAAGTGAGCTAAGAGGACAAAAACAATGGCTTTAATGTGTATGTAAGTGTAGAAAATACCAGGTTCCACAAAAATATGGCAAAGTAAGGCAACAAGACCAATTCAAATGGTGTTTGCCACTCAAGTGACTGGCTGAAATAAAACCAGTGATTTAGTATTACATTGTGAATAATATTTCTGTGAAGGATATTGTAACACTTTATTTTAAGGGTCCTTTTAACAATATATGTACTGTACATGCATTACATGTACCATTATGTACTTACACTGTACAGTATATAACACTAACTCTAATCCTAACCCTAAGCTACAGTGTAATACATAATACTATGTGCTGTTACACACTTTATTACAATGTACTCCATGATGTAGATACACTGTAACAAGGATGATTAAAATAAAGTGTAACCAGGAACCCTTTGATTTTCAAGGCTGTCACTCACAGTGATGGTGTGGCCCTGGGGTGCCTCCAGGAGCCAGGCACAGCGGCTGGGCCCAGGGTAGTTGTTGGGGTAAGCAGGGCTAGCGATCACCCCACCCTCTCCAGTCTGCCAGCCACCACAGTCTGGAAGGGCAGACACAATACATGATACCAACTACCAACCACCGACGTTCAATTTATTTCGCATTATATTTATTACATGTAATACATATGTGCTATGTTAGTGAGGGTTCTGAGATGTTTGATATTTTACAACTTAGATAAGAAGTCAAGCTCGTAAAAAGGGGAATGCTGTTTACATCTGTGGGAGAATGCAGTACATAACCTACCTGAGAAGGAATATGTGGCCTTAAAGCCTGTGTCTACTTCAGAGCTGTCTGTCAGGAAATGAACCCAGAGCTCTGGTGTGAAGACAACTATTGGTACTCCTGGAACACTTTGACCACAGAAGCGAGCCAAGAATTCCCCATTGTGGTCTCCTAGATGAACAAAAATTAAAGAAAATGTTTGTATATCTTTACATTTGTCACATTTGCAATAACCATACAGTGCCTGGGCATGGAATTGCAACTTGACTTACCCAGACGGAATTCAATGTAATCTTTGTTGCAGGTCTGATGATTTTCCAGGTGTAGGTCATTTATAATGACCACTATGGAGGAATTTACATGCTGTGAATTCTGAAACAGCCACTCGCAGTTCAGCTGGTTGGTGTAATTGCCTACGCCGTAGTTTGGTGATGTTATGTTTCCTCCATCAGGACCTGTGATCACACCTCCGCACACTTTGGAAAAGAACCATCACGGACATTATGATGAATACCAGATAAACAAAAAAAGAGAAATCTCAATATCATCATTAAGGGCAACACATACAATACAAACAGTACAATGCAAAGCCCTATTCAGCAGAAATGACAAGAACCATATTAAAATTTGAACAGCCATATACTGTAAGCACTCTATATTATTCATGGTTCTGTTTTGCATCTTGGAGCTCCTAAGACACCCCCACCCCTCCCTCACCTGCTTCCTCCTCTGAGCTGTAGTCGGCCGTGAAGCCGCCATTGGACACAGAGGAGTCGGTGCGGAACACGACAGCCATGGTGTTCCCAGAGGACCTGATCTGCAGACCAGCGGGCACGGTGCCACACAGGCGCTCCAGCCGTGGGGCGTTGGGCACAAGGCCATTGAAGACCTTCATGAAGCAGAAAATTACAGTATAACCACTGTTACACTACCAATATCACACTATTACACTACCAGTATCACGTTATTACACCACAGTATCACACTGTTACGCTACTAGTATCACACTATTACACTACCACCACACTGTTACACTACCAGTATCATGTTATTACACCACAATATCACACTGTTACACTACCAGTATCACGTTATTACACCACAGTATCACACTGTTACACTACCAGTATCACACTATTACACTACCAGTATCACAGACTCACATTACCAGTATGTTTACTGCACTCACACATATATGTCTGTGCCACAAAATAAAAGATTAAAAACAGGATTTCAAGTGTGCAACCCTTTATTTCTTGAGCTTTTTTTAATTTTGACACATTTTGTCCTGAACCTAAAATGTGCACAAAAATTTCGTTTGTGACCTCACTGCACTCACAGAGCAGCTCCCCTTGAAAATGTTATGAGTGCATTACTGCAGCACCAGTGGTGCACAATTCACTGTGTACTGTACTCATACTCAGTGTAGCGAAGGGGAGAAGTCACCCCACCCGGGTGCCCCACACATACTGGTGCTTCACCTATCACTGGGGCCCTTCATACCGGGGTCAACCTAACCTGGGGGTCCCTCATATGGCTCACACAGTGGGTGAACCTCCAATGACCTCACGGCAAGCCATCCCACTTCTGACACCATTTGTAGCGAAGGGGAGGAGAAGTCACCCCACCCGGCTTCGAACCCGGGTCTCCGGGGTACCAAACAGGGGCTCTGACTGCAACGCCAAAGAGCCAGGCTCATTGGGATGGCAGTCAGAGCACACCCACAATTCTAGTGATGGTCACTCCATCACACTGCCTTCCCCTTCGGGAGGCGCAGCCATGCGCTTCACACACGCAGGTGTCCCTCACGCATCTCACACTCAGTAGTAAAAACAAACCAGCTCAGCACTCTGAAATACAATGCAGGCAAATATTACGCTCAGGCAATGGCAGCTTGAAATTGATTCCCCCACCTGCCTGGAGCGATGATGTATGCTGCTTTCTTTATTGACTAGTATAGTGAAAAAGCCCTGAAAATGAGGTCATATTACCTCACTACAGTATTCAGTAAGCAGTAAAACCTAAAAATAGTGTTACACTGTGTTGGAAAACAGCAAAATCTGTTTGTGTACACTGAATAGATCATAGATCAGACTGAAATGCTGGAGTCAATGATGGAGTCAAAAAACATCAGAGACATCACAGACAACAGCGGGGAGAAGGGCAAACTATGCAAAGCGTCTTACATCCACATAGTCATAGTTGCAGGAGCCGGAGCCCGTTGTCTGGAGCCGAAGGTCATTGATGGTGAGGGTGACCCTGCGGCCCGGTGGCACGGCAATGTGCCAGCGACAGGTGCGGCTGTGGGGGTACAGGTTGGGGTAGTTGGGTGACGAGATGGTGCCCGAGGGCAGATTGAGATCCCCTCCACATTCTGTTTAACACAGGAGGGGAGAAAGAGGAGAACAAGATATTTTTTCGCTAATTAGATAATTTTTCTTAGGCAAAAACACTAAAAACACTTCACAGGTCAATAGTTGATCTCATTTAGAATCTGATCTGCATATATTGTAAATGAACTGACACGTCAGCAGTGTCATACAGTATTTTTTTTTACCAATCTACCTCACCTTTGTTAACTATCTCCTGAAAAACAACACAAAACAAGAAAAAAAACAAGTAGTCAAAGAGGTAACCCACCTTCCACACTGGCGGTAAATGTAAGGCTAAAGCCGGGTGCGTTGCCACTGCTGTCGCTGACAAACTTGACATAGGCAAAGCTGTCGCCGGTATCCATGGGAGCAGGCGTACTGGTACCACAGTGCTTACCCAGCAGCTGGCCTGAGGAATAAACAGAGAAAAACAATCAGAGCAGGGCTCAAATAAAGGACAACAGAAGAGTCAGTGGCAAAGAATTGCAAATATATAATGGAAATGGACACCATGTCAAAATCATCAAAATCATTAGCTGATGGGTATATGGTTAAGCATAGAAAAGGCATTCAAACCATGTGCTGTGTCTCCTTATCTCAAAGTGACATCATCATATCACGTTATCATCAGTGAGCTCACCTGAGGCATTGTACTCGCGGATCTCCACATAGTCACTGGTGCAGTCTGCAGAGCTGGTCAGGTTCAGCGTTGTGTAGGTGAGGGTGAGGTAGTGGCCCGTCGGGCCTTCCAGGTACCACTCACAGTTGGACCCGTCGGGGTAATTGGTGGTGGGGAAGCCAGGGCTACGTATGGTGCCACTCTGGCCTATGTATGTGCCTCCGCAGGTGGCTGGGAAGGTGACAGTTATATCAGCAGATTAAATCATCTTCTTTTCAATCACAAACACTGATATCTCTGTGTCTCCTTTTTGTTATAACAGGCTTTTCAACAAAGACTACATTTTGAGCTACCACAAAGCACCTTATCATGACACTTGTCTACCTCGTGGAATTCTTATTACCTTTACTTATTAGTATTATATATTTTTTTGTTTTTTTCCCCCTCCTGTCAGTTCAGTGAATGTTGTATTATGCAGATGTGTGCAATAGGTTTGATCTGTTTTTGCAATGTGTATTATGTGTATGCTACTGGACACCTTAATTTCCTTCGGGATCAATAAAGTTACTCTACTCTACTCTACTCTACTCTACATAAAATGCAGCTCAATAAACTATACAGATTAACAAACTGAGGACCAGAACAAAGTACTGTTATAGCACTGTACTTTCGTAATATGTAAAATATACTGTTTTACCCTTACGGTATATTTTCTACACCTCTGTATGTAGGCATAATTACTGTATTTAGACATAACTTGCATACATTAGAAGTACTTAAGTGGGAGATAGGCTTTTCGTTTCAAAGCACACTGACCAATGGAGTACTTGGCCTTGAAGCCCTTGTGAGTGACACTGGTGTCTGTGCGGAATCTCAGGTACATGACGGGGCCTGTGGAATGCTGGGTAGATGGACGCGTGTTTCCACAAAGCTTGTTGATGAGGTTAGCATCAGAGCTAGCGCCATCGCGGACCTCAAGGTAGTCAAACCTGCAGCTATAAGGAGAGGACACAGGAGTCAGGTGAGCTGATGTGGTACTGCGCACAGATCTATGTCAGAAACTGGTACAAAATACAAAAGCACCAGTAGAAATGTCGGTTTCTATTTAGTTAGTCAGTAAATTAAGCTCGTTACTTAGTTGGTTAGTTAGCATAAACAAGTCTGTTATCGGTCGGATGGTGAGAAAAATTTGGACACAAAATCAGTTTAAAATAAATGTTATAAGTTCACTTACTCAAACCAAAAGTTTATGGGAGCTGAATTGGTCTGTTTTCAATGTGAAAACTGCCGGCAATAGGATCTCTTCCATTAATTAGTAAGTTTGTTAGTTAGTATTTAGTCACAGCATTAATTTGTGTTTTAAACTCATACTCTGTATTGGGTTCAATGTAAAACTCGTCCTCAAAGTCCAGCTGCACTGCCTCCCCATTAGGCACAGAGATGACCCAGATGCAGTCGATGTTCTGGGGGTAGTTGGAGGGGTAGTTGGGCGACGTGATGTAGCCCGGTGGATCGGAGTCTCCCAGCTCAATAAAGCCTCCACAAGCTGTCATAAACACAAATAGTTACTTTACATTTCAACAGGAAAGAGAAGAAAACAGACCTAGTCATTGTTTTTTTTTTCTTTTTTTCTATGTCTATATGCCTGTGGCTGGAGACAGAGTCTACAAACAGCATTCCTAATAAACATCATGATGCCAGTCATGTTTACCAAAACATTATACACTATAGTGGCATTATACGTTAAGCATTACAGCCACTTTGTCTTAAGTAGGGAGCTTGTTTAAACAGACAAATTCACTCTGAAATACACAAGACACATTTCAAAGGCTGACCTTAGGGCTAATGTCTGGTTAGAAGAAATTCACTAGCAATTTTTTGAAGCATCTACAAATACAGTAGTCCAAAGTTACGAACACCTTACCCTGACTGTGAGCCTCAAAGGTCAGCTTGAAGCCCTGTGCCTCATTGGAGCCGTCGGACACAAACCGCACATGGAGGTTGTTGTCGGTGGTCTGAACGAAGGACGGCGGAGTGGCTCCACACAGGCGGCCACCGAGCGGAGGAGCTGAACCATCGGGTCCGTTCCTCAGCTGGGAGGCACAGACAGATGATTTTGTAATGACACCCACAATATCTAATATAATATAATGTATGTGGTGTACAATTTACACCATAGCCTAGCTTTTGTAGGTTCAGTGCCGGAGTCTAAATTGGTTAAACAGAGCAGCATATAACTGATCCTCATTCTTCATTGCAGGGTAGCCATGTCAAGGAGAGGAACTACTGTTTTCATTATGAAATGATCTTGGCACCTCTCAACTTACAGAGGGGCTATGCCAGCCATGTATCTAAACCATTCCATTTACAACGTATACAACAAAGTGGGACAATGTGGTACAGTGGTTAGAGCACCTGTACCATAATGGGGCAGGTGCCCATGGGGACCTAGGTTTAAATCCAGCCTGTAGTCATTTCCCAACTCTACTCCATCTCTCTCTCTCACTCACTTCCTGCCATCTTGTCACTGTCCTAATCTAATTAAAGCTTAGAAATGCTGAATACACAACAAAAACAAAAGCTGTGATGCTAAACACCTGTGCCCTATTGTGGCATCTGTGGGTAGGGAGTTGGTCTTGGGATCGGAGGGTCATTTCTACCTGAAGGTCTCTTACTCACCTCCACGTAGTCACCAGAGCTGCAGCCTATGCCGAATCCCTGCACCTGGAAGGGGCTCTGGAAGGTGACAAACACCCTAAAGCCTGGTGTGACCATCACATGCCAGCTGCAGTCCTGGCCAGGAGGGTAGTTTTGAGGGTAGCGAGGGGTGCTGACCACCCCCCTATCTGTGTGGATGAGCCCACCACAACCTAGAGACAAGACAGAGGTGAAATGATATACATACATGCTTCAACATCGTCAGCCAATCTACGTAATAAGTTGATGCATATCTTAAAATTCAAATTTCCTGTTTCCCACAGCTGATTCCATTCCAACTGTTGTACAACATTATGATTACATTATGTTAACATTATCTCAACATTTATCCCCGTGCAGCTGATGAAATGCAATGACTCCACACAAAAGACAAAACTCTGACATCTGACTTTAATCTGATATGGGCTGAACCATCACCTCTTGAGTAGGAGGCGTTAAAGCCCTGGCGGTAGACACTGCTGTCAGTGGTGAAGCGGATGTGCATGGCGTCCCCCGTGGAGTGGATCGGCCCGGGCAGCTGACGGCCACACAGGGTTGCCAGCACGGGCGACAGGTTGGTCTCACCTGAGAAAACACACCGTGCAACAACCCTAAAGAGACTCTGCAGGGATGTATCAAACTGTCTTTATTGAGATGTGCATTCTGGCGTTATCTCTCTCACCATCTCTGATGACAAGGCTGTCGTAGGAGCATGCAGGTGAATCCTCAATCTCCATAAACAGCATGTTCAGCTCCACTATGGAGTCCGGGGAGCGTATTACCCATGAGCACTCGAGGTTGTTCTGGTATGGGTTTGGCCAGTTGGGAGAGAAGAAGAACCTGGGTGTGTCTTGGGGTACCAGAGCTCCACCACAAGCTCCTGAGAATGCAAAGGACAAAAACAGGAGTAAGGACATAATGTACACACACACACAAACACACACCAACACACACACACACACACACACACACACACAAACACACACACACACACACACATACATACACACAGAGACAGAGACAGAGATAGAAACAGAGATAGAGACAGAGAAAGAGAGAGAAAGAGAGGGAGAGAGAGAGAGAGAGAGATAGTGAAAGAGAAAGATGGAGAAGGAGAAAGCCAGCAAATTTCCAGAAAAGTGGTCTTTAGCTACTCTCATACAGGTGCCCTGTGATGTCATTTGTGTTGGGGTAACGATGGAGACTGGAAAGACTAGGAACAACTCTCACATTATTTTGAACTCTCATACATATATCTATGAATAACATCCAATATTCATATTAAAAAAACATGTTCACTCCTAATATGCCAACATGCATAGTTCCTCACCTGGAGCGATCGTGGGTACAGGTCCTGTGCTCTGAACTGCTGTCCACTCAATAAGGAAGCCCCTGCCTCCAACTGCGGTGTCTGACTTGAACTCCAGGGTCATGGTACTCCCAGTGCTCCTCACTGGGTCAGGCAGGGACAGGCCACAGAATGTGCCCAGACTGATGGCATGCACATTGGGTCCATCAAATATCTAAGAGACGCAACACAGGGCAGTAGAAGCAATGATTGCAGTTTTGATTATGTGCACAGTGGTAGAAAGTTCAGTGGTGCAACACAGCAGTCAAACATGGGGAAAATTAAAATCTGAGTTAAAAGCCCAAAAACATTCTGACAATTTTCCCCTTAAAACTTTGTGGAGACTTCCAAAATTATTCAGTCCTTGAATTCTCCGGACTAGCATTGTAACAGCTTGTTTAATTTTGAGTTAAATCCTTGCCTATTGTACAAAATCTATTTTACTGTGCAACTAAAATGTACTTTGTCTACATACTAAATGTACACAAATTCTTGAGGTTAAGAAATAGCCAGCTTGGCATAGCAAAGCGTAGAACAAAAAACATACCCGGAGATTGTCATAGAAACAGTTATAAAGATCCTCAATATCAATCTCCAGGAATCGGAGGTAGATGTAGTAGTCTGAGTCCACAGAGATCGTCCAGCGGTAGTCTGCGTTGTTGGGGTATGTTCGAGGCCAGAGGGGTGATGCAATCTGTCCTGATGAACCAGTGATCTCATTGCCAAACACTAGAAAAGATTTATGATGGAGAGGTCAAAGACAAACTTTGTCTTAGGATGGGTCACTATTAGACACTGACAATATGCCCGCCCTGATTTCCTTATAAGGATTTAGGCCTGATTTAGATTAATAGAAATTAGTTGGATATTTTAGTTGTGTCAGCAAAGTTGTGTCAGACCTGCTGTTACCTACTGATAGTGTGTATACCAACATGCATCAAAGTGTACAGTACATGTTACTGTGTCTTCAACAGATGTACTCACAGAGGGAGAAGGTGACCCTGAAACCAGCTCCACTGACAGAGGCATCAGACACGAACTTGAGCCAGAGCACATGGCCAATCACAGAGGTGTAATTGGAGGGAAGGGAATCCCCACAAAAACGGCCAATCAGAGGACCTGTGGAGTTAGCCTCACGGATCTCCAGGTAGTCATTGTTGCAGCTGGTACTTGCTTGGAGCTGGAACATTCTATTAAAGCCCAAATAAAAAAAAAACAGTCAAACCTTCAGGAGCATTAGAATTCATTACTCAATGAAAATAGTACTGTGGGCATAACATCATGAGATTACTGAGGAAAGCTCACACGAAAGAAAGCTGTAGGCGGTTGCCAGGAGAGCTGTGGATTTTCCACACACACTCAATGTTGGGGGGATAGGCATCAGGGTAGTTGGGACTGTTGAAGGCACCAGACTCCATGTGGAAGTTTCCACCACAACCTAAGTAAGCCAGAACATAAGACATCTTTATAGTTCCCAGAGCTACTGTATGTTGAGCCCAGGCAAAGTATCAAATTTAGTCAACAGAAATGTTCTTTGTCTCCTACTTGAAGTTGACGCTGCATAGGTAGCCCTAAAACCCTTCTTTGAGACGGAGGGGTCAGAAGTAAAGTTGACAACCAGCGCGTCGCTGAATGATGTGATAGGGTGAGGGACCTCTGTTCCACAGAACTTTCCTGTTGAGCAAAGTCAAATTTTATTAATTTTCCCTTTTCAGCACAGCACAGGAAGAAACAATGTACAGTAAGATTTACACTGCGCCTCTGACTATCAATAATAAAAGGTTAAGAATGCTTTTTACCAACTGACGGTGCTTGATAGTTATCCCCATCCAAGACCTCCACAGAGTCATGGGAGCAATTGGAGTAGACCATCTCCAACTCAAAGTCAGTGAAAGACAGGGTCACGTGGTTGACTTCATGGTATTGTGGACAAACAGAATAGAATAGAATAGAATAGAATAGAATAGAATAGAATAGAATAGAATAGAATAGAATAGTATGGACATTAGATTCAAAAGAGATAACATAGATGCCTACAGTTAAATCAACCAATGTTATTGGCTACTTACATGGCTCCTGAGCTTTGATGATCCAGCTACAGCTCTGATTGGGTGGGTAAGGGTAAGGATAGCGAGGGGAGGCAATGGCTCCACCAATGTCATCAGCTACTATAGTGGATCCACAAGCTGTAACATAAGACAGGGGTTCAGATTGTATCCATCCCTAAAGGCAAGACCATGATGAGGTATGAACAAGCACCCCAAAAGATTTCTAGCATTTTTTATCACCTCCCTATGTATTTAACATACCGGTATATTTTTGTATCAAACATTTACATGTTACTGTAAACATTACACCTTACATAATATGCTGCAGTGTATGCTATTAAACTGTAGCAATGTCCTTTGTGCAAAAATATGTATATATTTATATCCAGTATGTATATGTCAATGTAAAAAATTGAATTAGTAAAACATGTATTGGTGAGAAAGAAAAAAAACCCAGAGAATGCTTCACGTCAGAAATAAGTTGTGCTGCCTCTTAAAATTGGTCAACAAAATCCAAAATATTGTATGGTATTTCCATCATGTTTGTCTGCACAGGGCAAACCAAAGAAGGATGAGTTTTTTGTTCATCAAGCTCGCTCACCCTCGGAGAACTGGGCGCTGAAGCCGCGGTGTGTGCGGCTGCTGTCGGAGCGGAAGCGGACGTGGATGACGTTTCCCGTGGCGCTGATGGGGGCTGGGCGCTCCGTGCCGCACACTTTGGCCAACAGAGGGAACGCAGCAGTGGGGCCGTCATGGATCTGTGCCACAGGGGAAGAACGTTTGAAGGGAACAACGAAGCAGAAAGAGGAAAGTCAGAGACAAAGGATACAAGAAAATGCAAGAAAGAAAGAAAGAAACAAACAAACAAACAAACAAAGAAAGAAACAAAGAAAGACACAAAGTAAGAAAGGAAGAACCAAAGTAATGAAGAAAAAACAATGCAATGTTGAGGTGGAAATGCATACTGGCTGTCCATTTACTCTCAAAAACACAGTACTATTCTCTTTGAATGGTACATGATAGACAAGAAGAGGTTGGTCTACTGTTTTCCATTTGATCAGATCTAGTTTAGGTCCTACTACAACAGAATGACCTATACCCACCACTGCCCTCAGATTCAAATACTAACTGACTGAGCCACTGTTTACAGCAGAAGAACAGAGGAACAGGACATTCTGACATGATGAACATCAACCCATAGCAGAGGGCAATCAGTCCAAGTATCAGAGAATATATTATGATGGACCTGGAATAAATGATGAAATTTTATGGTAAACCAATCAAATAAAAGTGAAAGATGACTACATAAAATGTCTGTATAATATGAACCATGGGAAATGAGATGATTCACTGGTTAGAATAAATAGGGAGGGCATTGTTGTCAATGACTGTCTCCCCTGTTACTCAGGCAGACTGTGAGACTGTGGTAAGTGATGACAGACATCCACTACTATGCCAGCTGCTGTTCTGGGTGACGAGTGCATCACTTCTGCCCAATACCATGGCTCTATGGTTAGAGGACAACTGCCCGGAAGATTCCTGGACCATTACCGTTTTTAGTAGCACTAAAATCCATAAAACCATGCAAAATGCAGTGACGCAAGACTATTGAAAACTGTAACAAAAAAATGACAAAACTGGTCATTGGACTGTTCAGTCCACATCGTGCTGTTTCTGCTCAGCACAGAGAGACCCATTTTAAACAGGACTAAGTTATAACCTAGGAGACTTCGGTGCCAAAAACCATGAGATTTGAGACATGAGATTTTATCAGAGGGTGTAACGTGAAGGCTACCCACTGCCACATAGTCATAGGTGCAGTTGACGTTTCTCTCGATGTCCAGGTCTGTGAAGTTGAAGAGGACCCGGTGACTCTCATCCACAGAGATGACCCAAGAGCAGTCTACATTGTTGGGGTAGTTGTTGGGGTACGACGGGGAGTGAATCTCTCCACTCGGGGCGACTACTGAACCACCACAGCCTGGGGAGGACCATAAATATATATGTGTGTCTAGCTTCATTTGAGGGAATCACTTCTATGAAGTGTATCTGTGTGTGTGTGTGTGTGTGTGTGTGTGTGTGTGTGTGTGTGTGTGTGTGTGTGTGTGTGTGTGTGTGTGTGTGTCTGTGTGTCACTGGATTTGTGTGCAGTAAAACCTACCTCCATGAATTTCATCATATTTTGCAGCAAAGCCTCGGCCGCCGACGGATGAGTCACTCTTGAAGCGGACAGTCATGAAGTTGCCCGTGCTGGACACCACTAAGGGGTTGTCAGGGGGACGCGTGGTGCAGAGCTGGGCCAGACGTGGTGCTGACAGGTCAGGTCCGCCATACACCTGGGTCAAAGGGTCAGAGGTTAGGGTTCAATTTAGCCAAGTTCAAGTTAGCCTTCATTTGTAAAAAATGTAGCAATTTGAGCCAAGACCATTTTGCATACATATTTGTAACATGCTAAAATGCTATTCTCCTGAGACTGACAACAGTGCAGACATTCAGTGCTTGCACAAAACTGCAAGAACCAAGCAGAATGTTTGACTTTAACCATAGCAAAAAAGAATCTGAACTTTTTCACAAAATGGCCAGCACAAAGATTTGTGGACATTAAGGTAGAGTACTGTTCTATGGCCAATCTCTGCCAATAATAGCTCTGCCAATTGCCGCATTTGACTTGAGCTAGACGTTTGCATCCGTTTGCATCCGTTTGCAGCCTGACGCTGAAAATGTTGCATTGTGGTTAGAAATTGTGTCCGACATGCCCGAAATGTGTGAGGTTGTCACGAGTTGTCACAACAATGCGACCATGACACATGACCCGAAAACTCACGGGAGCATGACGCTTACAGACAAATCGTACAGACCTTTGCAGTTGCCTCCACACAACTGCAAGTGGCTAGCTAACGCCTCCTCGGTGACGCTACTTTGCCATGGTTGGTTAAAAGTTCACTGACGTCTGTGCAGGTGCATTGTCCGGTGCTCCCCGACTGGACTTGTCATCTAAAGTGTACGTTATTGTACTCCAATTTGAAGATATATCGCTTCTCTTTATTTTTACCTTGTTCTGATGGTTTATCTGACGCTGTCAAGCCCGGCCCAGTATTTATTTAATTATTAATCCCATTTCTATTTCATTGCCTGTGTTATATACCTACTTATGGTCTTTGTTTCATGGTTTTGCTGTCTTAGTTTTCATGTTTGTGTTGTGGAGCACTTTGGGGCAACTCGTTTTGTTCCAATGTTAATCTAAACAATAAGAAAGACTCGACTTCAATTAAACTCTCAGTGCACCCCACTACAACCATAGACTGTAGGGGACTACAACCCCCGCCCTCCCTCTCCACACATGACTTGTGTGTCATCTGCTACGATGATCGGGGAGGCGCGAGCTCAGTCTCGTTAGGATTTGTGTTCGACTTTATTTTCCTCATTTAATGCCCACCCCTGCTGTGACCAGCAATTCTCGTTGACGTATGCAGCCAGTTGCAGACGGGCGGACTGGAATCTCGAACGAGCCTACTAACACAGGCCCATGAGCCAGCAAGGGATTATGGGTAGTTTCTGTAAAAATGCTGTGTGGCTGTAGGCGCGTAGTGTGGCTATGGACTGAGGGCAGTGGGAAAAGTCAGCTCTCTAAGCTCCACTTTCTGCCCCACCAGCTCCATTCAGTGTTCCAGTGGCTGTCAGCATTCCACAGGGCTGACCAGCAGTACACACTCTTGCACACAGTCAGACCACTCACTTCACTAGGGTGGTGAGACAAACAGACAGACACACACACACACATTGTCTATCTCTATCACACACACACACACACACACACACACACACACACACACACACACACACATTGTCTATCTCTTTCACTCACACTCACACACACACACACACACACACACACATTGTCTATCTCTTTCACTCACACACACACACACACACACACACACACACACACACACACACACACACACACACACACACACACACACACACACACACATCTGCAATCGGACTGAGTAATTCAGCCCCCCCTCCAAACACGCGCACATACAGTAACCACACAAGCTGCTGCTAAAATGGCCTTTGTTTTCCCCTTCTTTTTGTCTCATTTGATCATCCAATTCAACAGCTACCAATAAGGCATTCATTTCAGATCATTACCATTGTTCTCTGGCATGCGATTTCTTTTTTGCAAGCCACTCTAATGTTCTCCTAATTAATGTAGATAAATATGTTTGGCATGTGTGTTTGCTTGCGTATTCAAGTGCTACATGACACGAGACACCCTTGGTTATACCTCCAGCAGGTCATATGAACAGTCGGGGTGGTACTCCACGTCAAACTCAAAGATGGTGAGGGTGATGCTGGTGGCAGCGGCAGTCTGGATGTACCAGATGCACTCCCGGTTCGCTGGGTATCTGTCGGGGTAGAAGGGGCTGGTAAAGTTCCCCTCTGGTCCGTAGAGGTCCTCTCCACAACCTGCAGGGGTCAGTGTTGAGTCAATGGCATGGAGAGATTGCCCTTTCCCCATTTTTTATGCTGGAATTATGAATTTGTTCACAAACACATATAGTCAAACATTTCATGTAAAGCATGTGTGGTTTGCAAGAGAACTCATCATAAAAAAATAAAATAAGATTATTTGTACGTCTGGCCAAAATGACTTGAATATCCCACAACATCATCAGCAGTACTGGTAGTCCATTGTGATCCATTTTCACAGATCATCAAAATTTGTGAGCCATACAGTAGTTTACGGAATCTAATAAAATACACATAATTAATGCCCAAACATGCACATCATAACTCACTTACACTCTTGCAGCCAGGCAGCCAACACACTCCCGGTAACACTTTGTAATAACTACTTCCTAAAAAGATTTTGTACTTCTCATCAGTAAACCATTTATAAACACATCTACAAATGTACAAGCAAACAGACGACAGAAGATGATAGACAGACCGACAAAAAAGGCAGCAGACTGAGAGATAGATAGCAGATAGCATAAAAAAAACAAAGAGTCAGACATACAGACAGATAGCCAACCGATATCCAGACAGATGTGTGTCAATGTGTTTATAAATGATGTACTGATGAGAAATACCATAAAGGTAATGGTTACTAAATGATGAACAAAGTGTTAAGTAAGAGTTAAGAAATGCAAACTAAATGTTTATTAGGAAGTACTTATTGTAAAGTGCTACCACGCTCCCTTACACGCCACACCACACCCAAGGCTAGTCTGGGAAGCTTTTACAGTGACTGAGGGAGAGCTACTACCTCTCCCTGATACAGTCCGACGCACATAACAAGCAACAGCATCACGTCTGAGACACACAGAGGAATTCCCCCTCAGTCAGAAGGCATTTCAAGCAGCACAAAACCTGTCAACCTTCACCACTCAGACCTAGTGAAATCTCCTTCTGTTCCAGTAGACACAGTCCCTGGCAGTGAGTGCCTGTCTTACCCCACTAAGGGAAACACAAACAGAGGTGACTGTGACGAGAGCAGACTTCCTCGCACCTCTCTCCTGTCAATCTGGAGAAAACAGACACATGCTTTGTCATCCCCTCTCTGCTGGAACCTGTCCAGTGCTTTCTTTAGGGGTTGGAATGGAGTTAAAGCTGGCCTTTGGTACATTTGTTGTCACTTTGCAAAACCAACAAGTCACAAATCTGTTCGGGGGCAGATGTGCTTCCCTTACTTGTGCAAACCTTAAGCACACTCTCACTCTCTCTTCCCATCTCATTCATGCAGCACATGCAGTACAAACATATGCATGCGCACACACACACACACACACACACACACACACACACACACACACACATGCACACACGCACACTTGTAAAACAAAAATCCTACTGTTAGTCAGGGTGTTATGTAATTACCCTGTTGTATCCCTAGTGCTAAAAATTAATCAGGTTTCCTGCATATTATCCTTAAACTTGTTTTTTTTCCTCTCTCCATGAAATCACTCTTCCTTCAAAAGCTAACTCTACTGTATACCAAACCTCAAGTAAAAATAACAGCTGCCACACCCACATGGAGAACGGTTGCTCAACAGTCTGAAGACCGCTACTCAAAGCCAGTCCCCAGTACACACATACACACTTGGTCTTATAACACTTGTGAAGTATGTATATTATATTCATGTGTTATAAGCACATCAAAGCATTTATAAACAGGCAACAAAACTCACAGCTTGCAGACAGCTAAAGCGCACTGCCATATACTTTGCAGCTAACCTTGGACAAAACAGTTTCATTAGCACTTAATCAGCCTATCCTATCAACGGACAGAGTTGCAAAAACAGCAGTAAACGGTCTGTGAGTTTTGTAACAGGGCAGACTGCAATATCAGTGAAACAAACAGCACTCTAGCTCAAGTGCTGAATTTAATTTACTCCTGATGGAGGCTTTGGATTCAGATTTTCCACTGCCCATGTCTGGAAAACATGATTTCAGAAGTAGCAGGACCACCTCCTCATAGGTCACCCATTTCATTTATATTGTGACTTTAAAGAGAGTCCAGTAACCAAAACAAGCACATAATGGAGGCCACTTAGTTTAAAATGTGCTTTGGGAAGTTCAGTGTGTTTATGTGTGGGTCTACAGTGTGTGTGTGTGTATGTGTGCATGTGTGTGAGAGAGAGGGAGGGAGGCAGAGAGACAGTGTGTAACTGAGTGAGTGAGAGAGGGCGAGAGGAAGATGGAATGAGAGGGAGGGAGGAAGGAAGAGAGGGGAGAAAGAGAGAGAGGAAAGAGAGAGAGAGAAGCGGGGGGGTCTTACACACTATAGTAGTGGGTGTGTGCCAGTGTGACTGCTGGTTTTCCTGAGTGAGGTAAATGGCCACTAGTTCTGCTGCTTCCCTTGGGACAGCACTGGCCATATTCCCACATATCATATGACATCATCATCCTGAGACAGAATGCTGGTCACTGACCCCAACCTCTGCCACCATCTGCTCCATGTACTTCAATGAGCAGTGTTGAGAGAGGTTGGTGTCTACAATGGGCAAGGGATGACTTAGTATGATTAAAACAAGAGGAAAAGAGGAAACCACTGTCATGGAGACAGCCTGTATGTTTGGGAAACTGGGGTGACTTTTGAATGTTTGGGAAAACTGTGTCATTAAAAAAACAGTTCATTCAATACAATCAGAATGATTACTTGGACATTGCCATGCTTATGTATACACATTATGCAACACATTCTATGATATCCACCATATCAGCAATTAAGTCTAGATTCTGCTATACGAATTATGGGCTGTTTCTTACCATTCTGGTACCAAAGCATCCGGAAGCCCGTTTGAGACCTGGAGATGTCGGATCGGAACACCACGTGCAGGCTGGTACCAGTGGTGGTGCTGGCAGGAGGCGGGCTGTTACCACAGTATGTACCAATCAGAGGAGCCGTGGCATTGGGCCCATTATACAGCTGCAGGGAGACAAAGAAGAGGCTATATAAAAAGTGTGTCTATATATAAATATATAGGCACCTGGGAGGAGTGTATTATTTGTGATAAAAGATGATATGTGATGTGAGCTGAAGTAATATTGTTCAAAAGGTCAAAGTTTACCATGTGTAAAAGGCTGTTTACCAAATATATATAAAATATATATTGTGGACATAAATATGGCAAGAACTCATTTAAAAAATAATGTTCAATGAAACCCATGTTTCCTCGTACACAAAATGACCGTTTGAGAGACGAAACAAAACAAAGCTCGACCAATAAGTGATAACTAAACTATGCAAGTGTGTTTAGTTTGAAGTATAACCTACCAATGCTGACAATCATGGGGTTTAAGATAATAACAATGAGTCTGTTCTTCTTGGTATTCTACTGGGATCTCACATAACAGAGGCCAAAGGGAAAAGAAGACAAGGGAGGGGAGGAGAGAGATCCACATTTACCTCCGACCACCATAAGACAGAAAATGGGGACTGTGTGTGTGTGTGTGTGTGTGTGTGTGTGTGTGTGTGTGTGTGTGTCTGTGTGTGTGTGTGAGAGAGAGAGAGAGAGAGAGAGAGAGAGAGAGAGAGAGAGAGAGAGAGAGAGAGAGATGGCTGTATTGTAAGTATGCACACTATCAATGCATGTGTCCGTGTGTGTGTGTGTAAGACAGAGAGAAATAAAGAGATAGAGAGAGAGAGAGAGAGAGAGAGAGAGAGAGAGAGAGAGAGAGAGAGAGAGAGAGAGAGAGAGAGAGAGAGAGAGAGAGAGAGAGAGATGGCTGTATTGTAAGTACAATGCACACCATCAATGCATGTCTATATGTATGCGTGTGAGAGCGTGTGAGAGCGTGTGAGAGCGTGTGCGTGTGCGTGTGTGTGAGCGTGTGCGTTCAATAGTCTGTGGACATACAATGTTACAACTGTCTACTGCAACACAGACAGGTCATCTGATAAGAGGCAGCTATCTTTCCTCACAGCCTAACATGCTTGAGCTGTGGTGTCATGTTTTCCAAAAGTGACTGCCGCCTCTACTAGGTATAGAGTTTTGACACTGTTCCTTCCCCTGACACTGTGAAGCCGCAGACAAGTGACAACACGATCATCCAGCATGACGCTAAGGATACCAAACATCTAAGTGCACAACAGCACAAAAACACAAGCAGAGCAGTGGGTCTGTGGGGTATAGTGTGAGCTTTACCCACCTCTTCTTACCTTTTTAATTCATGCTTTGCTTTAAAACATTTCAAATATAAAGCATGACTGTTATGCAAGAACTGCAAAGCTCTTCTCCGTGCAACTTTACAACTTCAAAAGACCCCCAAGGGTCACTTTATTAAAAAGGGAGGGGGGCAGTGAATTATGAGCAGAGGATATGAGGACCAAATGATACCATCTCTTTCGCCTCTGAGGTAAAAAGAGTTGTATTAGGCAAAAGCCTCGCAGAGCTCTCACTGCTCTCAAAACTGCCCCAGACCCCCACTGAGAGTGGCAGGCTACACTCAGAGAACGAGTCATATCCTCTGTGGTGAGTGGGGCTATTAAACCCTTTGATTAACATATATTAAGGTAGAGACGCTGGCCGCCATGAGCAGAGAACATTATATCCGTCACAAGTGAGGAGGGGAGTATCTGCATAAGGTCACTGCACATAACCAATACATCGAGCAGCTACTGTATTTGATAGCTGTCTAAATGTTAAAAGGCCTACACCAATCACTCCATTAACACTGGCCTACACAGGCAGATAAAGCCTAAAGAAAGCATGAGGAGAATAGTATGCATAACTGTATAAATAACTTGTGGCAAAACAACAAATTTTTTGTCTTATTTTGAAGGAGCAGTACTTGTTAGAGACTTGCAGGATGCACAGTATTTCATTCCCATCCCATCCCATTGATTATTATGGCAATGAGAAAGCTTTTCAGACTGCTACAATTACTAGAGCACACATTCCAAGCAGTGAAAGTCATCCTGTTGCAACATACAGCATGATGTAACCCGGGGTTGGAGATTTTGCAGGGTGGATGAACTACAGCCCAAGGCTTTTTTGGTGAACTCCAGCTGTCACACACAGTGAGAGACAGAGAGAGAGACAGAGAGAAAGCGACTGAGAGAGTGTGTGTGTGTGTGTGTGAGAGAGAGAGAGAGAGAGAGAGAGAGAGAGAGAGAGAGAGAGAGAGAGAGAGAGAGAGAGAGAGAGAGAGAGAGAGAGAGAGAGAGCAAGTAGAAACTAGCGCATTTTCAGCACCGTAGTCTTTATCAACCGCTTCCCCTTATACAGGGGCCCTATGATGTCATTTGTGTTGGGGTAACCATGGAGACTGGCAAGACAAGAAACAACTCTCAGGCACTATTGTCGAGTGGGTAATTCTGGGCAGTGTTTTTTTTTTTTTTTTTCAAAAAAAAAAAAAAAAACACAAGAGCAAAGAGCAGATGAACTGTAATTCCATGACTGCACAAACAGAACAGTGGCAATGTGAGTGTCTCAGGGCCCTTTCACTACAGCAGCAGCCTAAAACAAGAGCTGTACTCTGGAATCTAAGCAGGATGAAAGAGAAAAAGTCTGTAAAACCCCTCTGGGAATGATTCACTCCCTCATCACAATACAGGCCTCACAAAGGCCCCGGGAAGGGCTCACGAGTAACTGGAAGAAAGTTTCTCTTTACGGTTAAGGACTTTGTTACAATAAAGAATGGTGCTGAGTTTCTTCCCATAAACTGTGAAAGAAAAAAAATGTGAATGTTTGCATTCAACTAGTTCAGTGAAAGCCTGGTCCAAAACCTCGAATCCCGTGTTCACAGTTGAGGGGGCTGAATCTCACCGTCACATTGTCGAAGTTGCAGAGAGTGCCAGACTCTAAGTCGAAGGCCATGAAGGTGTAGTTGATGGTGTTGCCCATGGTGGCCTGAATGGTCCAGCTGCAGAGAGAGTTGTCAGGGTAGTTGTTGGGGTACTCCAGAGACTCTATGAAGCCTCGATTCTGATTGGATATAACGATGCCCTGGCACCCTAGAGAGAGACAAAACAGTAAACGGTAAACAGTTGACAGGTCATTCATGTATAAGCATAGAGAAAGCCACTTGTATTCCAACATGCGACCAAAAAAATATGTTAAAAGTGTAATTCTTTAAATGTATACTATTCTTTTGTTCTATACAAGTCCTATTTTAAAACTACTCTGCCTAATTGGTCACTTGACATTAACCGTTATTAAAATGTCGGAAAGAAAGGACTAAATAGCCCATTGTGTCAATGCTGTATGTTTGTTTGCTAAGTGGTATTGACCCTGCCCCCTAAGTGCCTTGCTTAGAGAACAGAAAATGGCAGCAGAGTGTGAGGCTGAAGCCAAGTTGGCAAAAGCACCTCAGGGGAACAACAGAAGATGGACATTCCTAGTCTGACCCTGCAGCCTTAGAGCCACTACTTCCAGAAAGTTCCATTTGAGAGGCCGCTAAAAAGCACAAAAGCTGCACACTGCCTCCTGTTCAGTGTTTAAAGAGGGGTCTGCCTCCCTGCCAGTCTCGTCTAGCCCTGACTTTCGGCTCCTGTCTCACGTCCCACAGCACCAATCCCATCTACTGATAACCCACAGGCCACCGTAGAGGTGAAACGAGAAACGACTGGCTCAGCAGGAGCGGTCCTAGCCCGTTTGGAGCCCTGGGCGAGCACCTCCTCTGTCGACCTTTTCTTGTCCATCTTCCATCGGTGTTAATTTAGCACTCCAGTATTAACAATTACTGGTGTGATTTACTTATCCAACTTCTGCTATTAGCTGCACTATTAGATGCATGCTTATAGCCGCTGCAGCAATGGAGAAGGCCTGAATCATCCCTCCCCCTCCCTTCCCCTTCTTCTACAGGTTGTGTGTGACTTCAGCAGCACCACAGGAGCAGCAGCAAGCAGACACACACAGACGGAGGCCGCCTACTTGCCCCTGCTGCCACAAATAGATATTAGAAAACCGATTGGTGCACATGTTATTAAAAAATGCCCTAGCATGTTGTTAGGGTGGCTTGGGCACTCCCCAAAAACAATGAATAAATTGTGAATGCTCATGCCACCCTGGGCAGCTGCCCATGTCGCCCTTATCAGAAACCACCCCTGCTGCTCAAGTGAAACGTTTTCTGGTGTAAGAACCTCACTGTAACTGCATTCAAATAATGGCATTTTAATATAAGTTAAACACAATTAACACTTTCCATAGTAGCTATTAGACTGGGATTCCACCTTATTCTTTGTATTTCCAAGACCTTCACCTAACTCCAAACCATCACGCTCTCACGTCTTACCATGCATTTCATAGGCTACAGACATGTATTACATTCGTGCCAATGCCTGAGCAACCATGAGGAGCCAGTGGAGCAGCAGGAAGCAGCACTGAATGGGCATGATGCACTGCTCTCTCCAGCCTAATGAAACCCATCTATCTCCACACGGGGCTGGCAGTGTGGTTCACCCTGTCCCCATAAATAACACAGCCCTTTTCACAGTGAGGGTTGGTGCAGTTACTGAGGATATGCATGGAGAAACCAAAGGGGTTGATCTTCTTCTACTGAATAGTGTTGAGGTGATATTGATTCTTTAGGATCGGAAAGGTCATCTGTTGCAATCTTTATCAATGTTGTATGTGGGGCATATGTATAGAGATTTTGCATAAGTGTACTTGTGTTTTTCATTGTTTTTGTATATGAGTGGTTCTTGCAAAAATGGACTCAGCAGTGCATGAACGACTATTGTTCTGCAGCAACTTGGTCAGCAATAATTTGGGTACCTCAGTAGGCAGAAGGACATTTAAATGTGAATAAGAAACCATCACAAGCTGTGGGAAAATGACCACTAAAGTTTGGGCCATCACAATGCATGTTAACACAGTGTGTCTAGCATGTTATTGCTGTGTGTGTGTGTGTGTGTGTGTGTGTGTGTGTGTGTGTGTGTGTGCATGTGTGTGTGTGTATGTGTGTGTGTATGTGGTCATGTATTTCTATGGTTGTGAGGGCCAAAAGTCCTTAAAGGTGTACTTCCATTGTGTTTTCATTAATTTTGCGGTGTTCTCTAGTATTAATAATTGCCCTGTGCGCTGGTTTTGATGAACAAAAAAATTCTAGTGCTTCTGCTTCAGGCTGTTTTAGTTTGGTGGAGGGGGTGGGGCCGGGAGAACGACACGATTTCACCAGAGGCGTGACACGCTCCCTGCAGCTTCCTTTGCCCCACAGTCAACTTGATAGCAGAGTAAGGTAAAGGGGAAAAGTCAACTTGACAGCGCTAAAACTGCACACAGAATGTCTTCGGAGATACAGCCTTATGTGTTTGATCCTGAATCCGAAGAGGAAGGAGAGATGGCACAAGCACAGTCGCTTCCTGACCGTTTGTCAATGAACATTTCAGAATGGTAATATTTGCATGACAAAACAGTGCAAGTGCCCGGCTAAATGCAGTTCAGTCATTTAACTAGCCTGCTAATCTTATGCGAGTCAGTCACAGGCTAACATCATTTAAAGCCCATTCGGTCAGTTTCTCTTATATGCATTTGCACGTCTACATCACGCTGCAGGCCCTTTTCGCATTGGGACGTTTTTCCTGCATATTGTCTTCTTTTGACTGATATAGAAAATGGGGGTAGAAAAACATTTTGATATGCAGCATGCATATGCAACTCAGGGTGACCTATCATATTCAAAAGAGCAAGTACTAAACGGTTTCTCATGGAAGTACACCTTTAAAATAATAGGAACACTAGAAAAAAAATTGACTTGTGAGGACATTATGATGGTCCTCACAACAGTGTTTTCTTGGCTATTGAAAAACGTTAAAGTGCAAAAACATTTATTTACTGACAGTATAGGGTTAGGGATTGTTTTGGTGTGGGCACAGTTAAGCATTCTTTAGTTAGATATGAATGTGAGTCAATGGAAGGTCCTCACAAGCATAGAAAAATAAGTATGTGTGTGTGTATGCCTGTGTGTGTGTGTGTAATCTTACTGGTGGTGTATGTAGCAATGAACCCTCCTGCACTGACACTGCTGTCTGTGCGTAGCTTCACGAACAGCTGCTCCTTGCTGGCAGCAATAGGTGCAGGTAGCTGACTCCCACACAAATGAGCCAGCTTAAGAGCATTAGTGCTGTTCCCATCATATACCTGGAGAAAGAAAGAAAGAAAGAAAGAAAGAAAGAAAGAAAGAAAGAAAGAAAGAAAGAAAGAAAGAAAGAAAGAAAGAAAGAAAGAAAGAAAGAAAGAAAGAAAGAAAGAAAGGTAAACATAATCATATACTGAAAGTAGAGACAAAAAAGGCAAAAAAAGACCAGATGTTCATTTTATGCTTTGATCAAAACCAGGCTGACACCGTCCCCAGAGCAAAAGTAGGTGTGGCTGCACTCACTTCCAGGTAGTCATAGGTACAGCTGGAGCTGGTCTCCAGGTGGAAGTCCCCGAATGTGAGGGTGGGGCGGCTGCCTTCACTGCTCTTGATTAACCAATAGCACTCCACGTTGGGGTGGTACGGCAGCGGGTAGTTGGGGGACGTGAGGCCACCAGTGCTGGTTGTCAGAGTACCTCCACAGCCTGAGACAGATGGAGAGATAGATTTAGAGAGATCCTTCAACTTCAACTTTATTATGTGCTTCAAAACAGGAACATTTCTTTGGAACAGCACCAGGACACATCAGAAGAAAACAAAACAGAAACAGCGACAGACACTATATTATACAACACAGACAATGAAGATACACTCTTGAGAAACTGAAAAAATAATGATAATGAAATACAGTACATTAGTGAAAGAATACTTCCACAATATAAAAACACAATTAAAAATTAGGACATTAAAGAAAATAATATCTAAATCCAGGTGTTTACCATATCTATAAACTCAATAAATAATCAGGCGATATGAAAAATATCCTTAGAGCATTCCAGAAGCTAGCACACACACACACACACGCACACGCGCACGCACGCACGCACGCACGCACGCACGCACGCACGCACGCACGCACGCACGCACGCACGCACGCACGCACGCACGCACGCACGCACGCACGCACACACACACACATACACACGCGCGCGCGCACACACACACATATTCACACACACACCTGTCTGTGTGCCATCCCAATGGGCCCGGAATCCACTTCGAGTGACTGAGTGGTCAGAGCGGAACTTGATCCATAGCCTGTTGCTGTGAGAGACTGTTATGGGGGGCCTGCTGGTAGAGCAGTACCTCCCAATCAGGGGGGATGTCTCATAGCCTCCGTCCCTGCAAAGAGTTAAGCAATTCACTGAAAAATTCCTGATAACTTACCGTTCTATAAAGCACTATATAGCACAAATACATATCTCTGTTGCGTGTGTGTGACCTAATGAAATAGCTGTTAACAAATGTTTGTTTCTATCTCCATGTGCAAAACTAGGTCATAAGTATATACTTATATATAGTTATATAAATCAAATTATAATGTTTGTTATAAAACTCATTTATGCTTTCCATTGCACCTACCTGATCTCCACATAGTCATACGCACAGGTCGGTGGAGCGCCCTCCAGCTCGAAGTCGGTGAAGTTGAGCATGATCTGCATATTGACGGCCACAATGATCTTGAACACACACTCGCGGTTCATGGGGTAGTAGTTGGGGTAGTTGGGGGAGAAGAACTCCCCTGTGGGGGCGGTGAAGACTTCACTACAGTCTGCAGGTGGGCAATGGATAAAGATTAGCAGTGCAAAATTAAATATATAAGGTAACACTTTATTTGGATAGTGTGCTCACAGAGACTTCACAGAGTGTTTGTTAAAATTCAGTTTCATTTTGCTTATTGTTTACTGATTATCACTCTAATTAAACCCAACCCCGAACCTTAACCTGAAAAAGACGCAAGGTTTCCACAGACAGTTTATTAATAACCTCAGCATCTGTAGATCTATGTAAGTCTATAGAACCATCTAGGACTATCCAGATGAAGTGTGACAGATGAAGTGATGATTTTAGTGACATTGAAAGTCCACAACACTATAATGATGTTTAGGAAAGGTCCTGTGAATTATGGACAGTTTGCAGCAAGAAATCTAGATTAGAAAAAAGAACATTTCAATAAACGTCATTGGCATAATAATTAATTACAATTAAGATGTAGAAAGGTTTTCAACTACAAAGTCAAGGATATAACAACATCTATCAGCTCCTTTCCTCTGACAAATCCCCCTCCTCTAATACGGAGTAGCAGTGAAGGAGGGGTACCTGTAGAGGCGTTTATGGAGACGTAGCTGGCAGCAAAGCCCTCAGTTGACTGGCCGGAGTCTGAGACGAACAGGAGGGTCATCATGTTGTCTGTACTGGTCAGAGATGGAGGCACTGACCGACCACAGTATCTGACGGCAAAACACAAGGGCTATCAGTTGACTGCCTACTACAGAGAACAGCAGATACATGCATCAAGGACAAATAAGTGTTGAAAGTAGAACTGCTTAATATGAGGGAAGTATCTCATTGCTATCAACAGATACTGCAATTGGGATTTAACTTTGGAAAATGTAGCTTCACCTCAGTGTTTCAAATTTGGCCAAAGTTGGGTCACCTCTGATTGGTGAGCCTGCCAAGAGCATGGCAGGTATAACACTTCTGATAGGTGAGCTTTACTGTCTGTCACACAAGGATGATGGCATGAATAAAAAAAATCATATATAAAAATCATAGATAAAATTAACTATTGTGACAGAATTACGATTAATTGCACCTTTGCAACTGTATTATTTTAAGTTGGGATGTCCATCAAAAAGAGCAAAACATTTTGCAACTATAACTGAGAGAGACCAATGGAACTAACAGGCGAATGAAAAAGAGCAAGACAGTAACCTACCTCCCAAGTAGAGTGCCAGTCTGTGCTGTGCCATTGTCATAGACCTCCACATAGTCGTAATTGCAGTTCTGGTGGTACTCCAGGTTGAAGGAGGTGAAGGACAGGCGGATGAGGTTGCCGGCGGGGACGGAGATGTACCAGGTGCAGTTGGCCCCGTGCGGGTAGCTGCTGGGGTGACCGGGGCTATGGAATGAGCCGCTGGAAGCTGTAAGCGTGTCTCCACAACCTGAAGGGGGTATCCAAAAAATAATAATATAAAAAAAAAACTACATTAGCAGCAAATAGCTTTCATCTCACACTCTCATTGTGTTTTTATCTCAATATCAAAATATGAACAGGAACAGTCAGAGTTGGGTCACTCCAGTGTCAGAGAACAAAAGAACCTGCAGTGTTTTGGATCTATCTGTGAATTTCACATAGCTAATTTCAATCATTACCTCATTCTTCATTAGCTACCTAGCTGAAGAACTGCACTTCAGACGAAATCAGAAGCTTTAAATAGTTAGAACAAATATGGATTAAATGGACCTTTCCTCTCTGAAGCCAACTGTACATGTCCACAACATTTTTTCCTGTGACTCAAGTCTAAGTGAAAGATGTATATATTTAGAGATGTGTACGGACACTGGTCGTGGTAGGTCATGTCATGGTGAAGGCAACCAGCTCAGTTACCTTCTATAATGGAGTCATAGGCGGCAGTGAAGCCATGGTTGGACACAGACGCATCTGTTTTGAATCGGATGTACATTGATCTCTGGGTAGACTGGAGCATTGAGGGCATCTGGTTCCCACAGTATCGACCAATGACAGGGGAGCTGGAAGAGGATCCATCTCTCACCTTTGGGTAAAACGGAATTGCATTAGTTATATTTACAGTGAAACAGGTTTAAAATTACTAACTGCTGAAAAACTTTTGAAATGCATTACATTTTTGATGGACTTTGTGAAGGGAACAAGGCACTGCACATTGGCTTGGGCAATATAAGTTACATTATCAAGTGACAGTTAGGACTTCTTGAGAAAATGTGTGTAATCATGACAATTGTTTTGCAAGGCAAACAAACAAAAAAAGAGAAGCATTGGCCAGACATGTACCTCAACATAGTCAAACCGACAGCTTGTGCTTCCCTCGACATCAAATGTGAGGAAGTTAAGGGTGACGACGTAGCCCGGGGGCTGGTTGATGACCCACTCACACTCCTTGTTGTGGGGATAGGCGTCGGGATGGAAGGGAGTGCGGATCTGACCAGTGCCCGAGAGGGTGCCACCGCAAGCTGTGGGGGTGGGCAACACATACAGGACACATGATTGGTGGAGAGTTAACAATAAACTGTACGTGAAAATCACCACAAACACAAACAGGAATAATAAAGTACAACTACAACCTACATTCAAATGACAACATGAACTTATGAACAGGATTATTGAGGGTGACAACAGTCATTTTGGAAGCTGCCACTGCATTGTAGAGGTCATTTTCTATGCTTTATGTTGCGCAAAACCACCCTACAACCACCACCCCCCCCCCCCCCCCCCCCCCAACACCACCACCACCACCACCACTGCCCTGCAACCCCCCTTCCTACTAGAAGAGCCCCTACCCTACAACCCCCCCACCCCCACCACCACCACCACCACTGCCCTGAAACCCCCCTTCCTACTAGAAGAGCCCCTACCCTACAACCCCCCCCACCACCACCACCACTGCCCTGCAACCCCCGCCCCACCCCGCTGCCCCCTCCCTTCATCATGCTTGACTGCCTAATGCATATGTATGATGTCATGTATATGCATGCTGATCTGAAACACACCCCAGCTAAGCACACACAGCAGAGCCCAGGCTTGTCAGCGTGGACAGAGCAGAGAAGGTGAGGTGTCTGCAGGGGATGCGTGGGGTCTGGTTGGGGTGGGTGTGGTGTGCATGATGAGAGGAGAGACGGGGGAGAGCATCTCTGCGAAGGGAGAGGGGGGTGGGGGGGGGGTGGGGGGTGGCCATTGTAGAGATGGATAGGGGAATTCGGTGCAAACCAGTTCTTGCTGTCCTCTGTGGGTGGCGAACGCACTACATTAAAGCAGAAGTGCTGGCCAAGCAGAAAAGCTTCTATTAGTTCAAGAGGGGTGGTAAATCTCCATGCACTGGGAGTGGTAGCTTTACACACATACAACCAACACACACACATGCACATGTACATACAGTACACACAGACAGAATACACGCACAGACAGAATGTACACACAGAGAATACACACACACACATAATTACACAAACACAATCACACACCCACCCACACACACACACACAATCACACAAAGAGACAGAGAGTGAAAGGGATAGAGAGAGAGAGAGAGAGAGAGAGAGAGAGAGAGAGAGAGAGAGAGAGAGAGAGAGAGAGAGAGAGAGAGAGAGAGAGAGAGAGAGAGAGAGAGAGAGAGAGAGAGAGAAAGAGAGACACAGACAGACACTGACTGAGATAGAGCACACACGCAAGCAAGCACAAATGCAAAAAAAGCAGCATTTGAGGCAGTTAAGGAGTTTGGCAGATTGACATTTCTTTCCAAACTGATTGGATGGACACATAATCTATGCTCACTGCAAACTCTTCAGATACGCATGAGGTGTAGTTTGCAGGTTTAGAAAGCACCACTGCTGTGTCATACATAGACAATGCATTTAACAAAAAAGGCACTGTTTTAGCTACTGTTAACCTTTGCCCTAACACCGAACCCTGTTAAAATGGCTTGCTTGATAACCCTGACAGATTATCTTTTAAAAAAATCTTTATAATAAGTCTTTAAAAAATTATTTGCCCTACGATGACCAATATTATTTCTACATTGTTTGTGTGCGTGACTAAATGTCTTGTTAAGCTGGAACACTACACAAGTCAGTGCCATTTGGTTGTCATTGGGCCTGTTTGTCTGCAGAACAGCAGTAGTGGGTCTGAGCTGCTCACCGACTTCATACAGGGCCCTGAAACCGGCCCGGGTGACGGAGCCGTCGGACTTAAAGCGGATCCAGAGGCCGTTGGACCTGGAGGTGATGGGGGCAGGCAGGGTGGAGCCACAGTACTTCCCTATGAGTGGGTCTGTCTCCCCAGTGCCATCACGGACCTCAAGGAAGGACAGACAGACGCAAATGGTTAGCAATGAGATGTAGTCTTTAAAACTTTCTCTGTATCTCTCTATCACACACAAACACACTTGCACACACACACACACGCACACACACGCAAACGCACGCGCGCACACACACAAATTAATTATGAAAAACTGATTTTTCACAAGGTTCAGCTCAGGTGGCTAGTCCAGGAATGTAACATAGTAAGAGATCTATCTAAATAACCTCAGAATAAGTAGTAAACTTCCTACTAGAAGAGCCCCATGGTTTCAGTCCTTGTGCACACAGAGCCATAGGCAACTTCTATAAGGTGATTTACCACCTACTCTGTGTTAACTTAGTTTAGCTTGTCACTAATCTGCACTCTTGGAACAACCCCCCGTGATCTCAGATGATTACTTCTAGACATACACGGGTCCTACCTCCACGTAATCAAAGGTGCAGCTACTGTGTGACTCCAGGTCCATGTGTGTGAAGTTGAGGGCCACGTTCTCACTGCGGGGCATCCTGATGATGTAGATGCACTGGCGGTTGTGGGCATAGTTGTTGGGCCAGTTGGGCGAGATGATGATGCCCTCGCTGTCTGTGTATGTGCCTCCACATCCAGGGTCAGCTAGAAGAATTCATACACACACACACACACACACACACACACACACGCACAGACACAAACACACACACATACACGCATGCATACAATCACACACACACACACATACATGTGCATACAAACACACACACACACACATGCACACACACACACACACACACACACACACACACACACACACACACACACACACACACACAAACACACACACACACACACAAACATATTAGTATTTTCTAAACCTTGGCTGTTTGTACATCCACGACTAAACTTTGTAATGTTTTGTAAAGTACACCTCACATGCTTTTACCAATTACCCAACTCTGTGATATTATCACACAGAAAACATCTGTGGTGATGGTGTCAAACTAGGAAGGAAATTGCATGACTTGCACCTGACCCGTGTCCACTGGTTCTTGTAACTGGGTTTGAGATAACTGTTGCTTAAATCTTTTTTTTTTTTATAGACATTGCTATTCTTCTTTGAGATAAGATAAGGGGCCATCCTCGTGTTCAGCACTACTTCTACACTGTGTTTCCTCATTTTACTGAGATAAGGTCATTGACAAGTTGTTAAGTTTACGGTTCTCAGCTGTAACATTAAGCTGACTGACACATGCTAGCTCCCGTGTGAGAATAATAGTGCTTTAAAGCTGGACATGTTTACAATCCCCTGTACTCCCCCAAATCATTCCAGCAAGACTTTAATATTTTTATTATGTAAAATCTGGCTTTTTATAGTTTTTTCCCCCCAGATTTTGACATCCATTTATATTAAAATAACTGTGTATAAATTGAATGTAATTTTGGAGAGACACTCATTTTTAAAATCAAATCTAAAGGGGAAAAAAATACTGGTAAACATTATTTGGGGTTACTTTATGAACTCAATGTCAAAGGTCAAGGTGTGGCAGCGATACTACCAAAAATGCATGAAGAAATGCTCTACTACTGCATTTGGGGGAACTCACAGGGAGAGGTGGTGTAGGTGATGTGGAAGCCGCGGTCGCTCACGCTGTAGTCCGAGTGGAAGTGGACCCAGGCTGCTGGGCCTGTGGTCCGCAGAGGAGGCGGAGAACCCGTGGTGCAGTACTTTCCCAGAACCGGATCCTCAGGGAGCAGTCCATCTCTTATCTAAACACAGTGGACATGAAGCTCAGTGAGAGAGATATAAACACAACACCCAGCCAGTTCCACCCATTACATTCAGATAAAGACTGAAAAAAAAGAGAAGAACAAGCTCACCTGACTGTTCGATTAACTTAGTAAGTTTTGATATATCGATAAATATATTGATAAACAAAATGTGTAATCTTCGCTGTCTGCACTCTGACTAGTCTATTTCTGCACTCAGAATGTGTCATTTATAAATAGCTAAATGTATAAGCCAGCTGGTTTCTAATGTGTCTTTCATAACTGGCACCACAGGTGAAAAACCTGTTTTCAGACAGTAATCTCTCACCTCCAGGAAGTCAAAATTGCAATCGGGGTGCTGCTCCAGACTAAGTGTCCCGAAGGCAAATGTGATGAGAAGCCCAGGGTTCACATTCACCGTCCAGTAGCAGTCTCTGCTGGGTGGGTAGTTGCCAGGGTAGCCAGGTGAGTTGATGTTGCCATAAGACTCAGTCAGTTCTCCACCACAAACTGAAGAAGAAACACACAGTCAAAGAAGTTCTGGTGTCAGAAATGCCTCTACAATAGTGAGGCTTTAGATGTGGTCAATGACATGTGTAGCAAAGGGAGAGAGCAGTCACCCCAACCCAGCCACAAACCAAGGTCCCTGGGTTACCAAACATACACTCTTGACTGCAACGCCAACGAGGCAGGCTTATTGGAATAGCAGTCCGAGCATATCCTCAACCGTAGTGAGGACACTGTCACCATCTGCCAC
>CM050203.1:21415000-21450000 GCA_027475355.1 Coilia nasus | reverse complement strand
CATCCACATCAGCCGTGCAGGCTGGGGTGCCCGGTGGAGACATCCACCCAGCATCACAGATACACTTGTACTTGGGCTAGGGAGAAACACAGGGGTATGAATCAGCATGTAAAGACTCACTCTTTTCTCCTCTTTCAGCTAGCTCTGGGTTGTGTTTCCTTTTAAAGTAGCTATTTATTCTTTATCTTGCCTTCCTTGTCATCTAACTGCTTCTTTACCCACCTGGCTTGTTTTTCCTACCTTTCCATTTATTCCATTTATAACATAAGTGATACAACTTACTTTATATATTGTGCAGACATGCATATTTTAGTCACCCTTAATACACTGAATAATAACACTAAAAATCATCAATCATGTGTAGCCATGAAGTGAACTGCATGCAGTTGTCAAATATATTATAAATGCTTTGATGCTGGCCTATGGACAGCATCTTCCCATTTGTAGTTAATGGCTTAATGTAGAAAGATACAAGTAATAGCTTTATGTCATTCCAAATAGGCCATTTGTGCATTCATTAGTACATCACATATTTTGGTGTGCTGTGCTGGAGTCATTATTTAAACACAGTGACATTCATTACTTCTCCATGTCACAGTGACCCTCAGCTTAGTAAGGGATATCTAATAACAACATTGTACAAGGACCTTAAATTTACTGCACAAGAGCAGCTTCCCTTCCCTTTAGCTACACATTAAGCAGCAGTGAAGCAATAGCATGTGCCTGCATGGGTAAGTGCTTCAATCTTTAAGGTGGAGGTAGTCTTCTGGAACCCAATTTAAGATGGTGGATTATGCACAAAGAGACTTCAGAATTAGATAAGCACTTTAAAGCCTCTGACAATTGACCTTTGCAGAATGACTTTCATAAAAGAAGTTTCATAAATCAACATTATTTTAATACCAGTGGGTTCTCAGTGGACTGTTTTACTTTATGGTTATTTGGTTCTGGGTAACTTAGCAACCTACTCTTTGATGTTTCAAGTAATTTGCTATTCTATGATAAAAATCGAAACCCACTAGAGGGATAATACACCTTTATTAAGACTCCTAGTAAAGTATGGATGCAAGAGACCAAATGAAAATGAGTCAACAGTTCCTCAGGGCAGTCTAAGACTCTACGAAATGTACCATTGCGTTTGCTAGCTTGCTAGTTTTTTTTGTCTTTACCTCGTTTGGTGTAACACGGTCAGAGTCGATGCACACCCCATGCTCACATAGATCCTGGCCTCCTCCAGCACAATCATCATAGCGAGAGGTGCAGTGTGGACCGTACCATTCTGCAGGACAGGTGCAACTACATATTGACACAAAAAAAGAGAATGATGTATGACATCTGATTTATCCATAGCATGGTGGATGATTACACTTAACAGTTACCCATTCTGAGTTTCTAACAGAGCTGAGTCCTCTACTGAAAGAGAAGCCACAGGGGCACAGCCAGAAATTTTGTGGCCCTGTTTTTACTGTCATTTGCTTTCATCATTATATGATTTTATTAGTTATAACGTTAAAAATGCCTTCAAAGGGACTCCTGGCAATGCTGTATCCTTAGAATCGTCCTAACGTTTCACCCTCTGGCTAAGCCCCTACTTATGCCACATTATTGTAGTACACACACACACACTATAGGGTAACACAAAAAAAAAAAAAACAGAACTCAGATGCGATTTATTATTTTTGTAAGGGGAAAAAATACAGCTAGTGTAGTGTGAGTCAGAAGCATGAAGGTATGAAGGTGAACATACGTAAAAGATCCTGGAATGTTGTTACATGTGGCACCATTTTGACAGCCTAGAGTGCTTCCCGCATAGATCTGGCATTCGTTCACATCAACATTACAGTTGGGGCCCTGTATAGGAATGTAAATGTAAAAAAAAACTGTATCCATGTAGGAAAGTACACACACACACACAATACATCCATACCCTTGTATGATTCCTTTATGATACTTGATACTGTCACATACCTGCCAGTTATTTGGGCAAATGCAATAAAAGGAGTCCAGAAGGTTGAGGCACGTGCCTGCATTCTGACATGGGTTACTGGTGCACGTCTTACTCTGCACTGTCTGTTAATTTGTGTGAAAGAGACTTTCAGTTATCAAAACACAACAGTGCTCTTAACAATTCCACCAGAGTTTAAATACCATTTTGTTAGTGCTAGTATGTAAGCATTGTACTACTGGATGTTCAGAACATTTACCTGTTCGATTGTTTGCACTTTACTTTCGAGTGTGGTAACCTGAAATTACATTGAGCAAGTGAATAACAGTCTTTACAAAGACAGTTACATGAGGAATAGGGTATGGCTTGCAGCTGAAAGACAGGGTATGCAATATCATAAAATAACAAGACAAGTAACATCTTTAAAGATGTGGTATCTTACCCTTTGCTTTACTTCATTTAGCTGGTTGGTTATATCCTGTCCAGGGCTTTGGGCCTTTAACTGGTCTATATCTTGTTTATTTGTTTTAACCTGCCATGAAGAAACACAAAGTGAGTTTACACATTAAATACTATATGATATGGCAAATGCATAGAGATATTTAAGACATCCCTATGTATAAAATAGCTCTATATCCAACAGCTACAAAAGTACCATGCTGCTATACTTTTTACTACTAATAATCTAATGGTGTCATATATAATAACTTTTACTTTAACTACATTTCACTGTTCATACTCACTGTGTGCCCTTCTAATTCAGCAGGTTTTTTCATGTGGGACATTTAGATGCACTGGAAATTTTCACCTTGGTGTATATTTACCTAAGCAAAGGATCTGAATACTTTCTCCATCACTGTACACATTAAAAGAAGGCTAAATGACTGGCACAGAATCCTGGTTGCGTATATACTTCTGGCCTTTAGCTTGAAGAGGAAAAGCGAGTTATGTTTTACCTGACTCATGACCTGCGTGAGGTCCTCATTCCCCACTTTGACACTTCCTGATCCCACTGTCTGGAAGCGGATATCTTTATGATCTCCAGGGGAGAATATGAGATGTCCATTTTCTGACACCATTCGAGGCCTATAGAAAATGTCACCATCAAATTAAAGTATTGATTGGTGAATTTCACCTCACCAATGTACATGAAATGGGACAAAAGTTTTTTTGGGACTTTTTTTTCATTACCAGGCAAAGCAGTAGTATATCCACTATCACACAACATTTTACCTGAATGTCATTGTAAATGCAATTTGCCACTGTTTGCTGTAAAAAGCTTGTGCAACTTATGGCTTTATGGCTGAAGTAGTAAAATAATGAACCTTTTGCCACCATAACTTTTTGATGCTGACTCGGGGCCTCTCTCATAAAACCAGTTTCATCTTAAGTCAGCGACAATCTTTTCCCACTTTTCTAACTATTTTTGTTATTTTCTTCAGTCACAAGTTCATTTCTAACTAATACAACAACTGGTACAAAGTTCGCCAGGCACTAATAACCTAATCAGCAGTCTTTCAGGGTGGAAAACATTTGCCAATTTCAGTTATTTCAGTTTTACTTACACATCCCACTGACCACTAAAAACTGGCTACAAGTAGTGATGTGTTACTTGTGAAATATGCAAGGATTGGTATATGACACCATTTTGTACTGGAATTTAAATTCTATCCAGTTAAAAAAAAAAAACAGAACAAGACATTTTGTCAACACAAGCATGCATCAGTAATATAAAGCTTAACACATGACCTAAACTGAAGACCTGCATTCTACCCAAAAAACAAAACTGGCCATCACAACCTCACTTTCTCATAACTTAAACCACTTTTCCACCTGGGCAGAAGAACTGGAGGAATAAACCTGCTAACTCACTGATCACTGCTGATGTCCCTCTTGCTGCGCCCCCTCGCCTGTTCCCCCTGCTCGCACTGCAGTCCCGTAAGGAAGAGGAGGATGAAGAGAAGCCACGCTAGCCGGTGTGCCTGAGCCATGCTGAGAGAGGTAGTCTCAGGACGCTCTTCAGACACCTTCTGCAGGCCTGTGTCCAAAGCACAGCCTGATGCCCCCAACACACCACACTGCCCTTTGCCCCCTCAAATGCCCTTCTGCTCATCACGAACATGCCATAACAGGGAAACGGGAGGGGGCCAACAGGGCCCTTAGCACAATTACAGCCTTGCTTCTTCACTTTATTGGATTACTGACTGCAGTGCATCACATGATTTTTGGAGATGAGTAACCAGCATCAAGGCCCTCAGCCCTAGAGCAGAGCCTGCTTGAAGCTACTTGGGCAAAGTTGTATGATACAGAGTTGTTTCTGTACATGCATTTTGCAGCTACGTATAACAAAACAAATGACCACATATTTGTAAACATTTGTATACATTTTAATTAAATAATTTGACAGACCATGTTATTTTCATAACTGTATCTGTACAATATATAAAAATGTACAAAAAGACATCATAATACACTTTTGGGATACACAGGAAAAAGATATGAGAACACAAATGTCCTTCAAGTTTTCCAACTACTGCAAAATCCAGCAAAGTGTCCCAATCCATAATAATGTTATTCATTTCACTGATCCATCAGACTCAGCCCTGGTCATGACACCATCAGTTTGATGAGACGAGCCACCACATGGACATTCAGACTATTCCCCAGAACCCGATACCGCTGCTTTACTGAGACATCTTCTGGGAAAGCTGAGGAGACAGAAAGTACAGGAAGAGGTGACTTGAATGACTAATAAGGTTGTGGTAGAAGAGAGAAGTCAGAACAGGAAGAGGTGAGTTTAAAGAGGTTGTAGAGGAAGTCAATGCATTGCAGAGATGTTAAGATTATGAAGGTATGGTTGTTGCAGAATGAGAGAGCTTGCACCCCTCAATTTTAGAAACTGTAAAGTATAATGTTAGATTGTCTACCACAATTATTTGAACTTGTACATGTCTATTGTCAAATACCTGTGTGCCAAATTTGAAGTCATGGTGAAATAAAAACATGCGAGTGCTTGAAAAAAATATGTGAATGTGAACTATCTGAAACATGCACTTGAAGAAATATTTTTACACACATGAGAGAAAAATATAAAACAAATGTGTAAATTGATATTTGCAAATAATACAGTGATGGCCACATCTGTAATGACGGATACAACCACAACTCAGTGATTGCTAGTTCTCAAATGTGTCCCAGCAGTTTCAAATCTGCGCACCTTGACTTTTGTAACACATCCTGCTGTAGGCATGTAGCAAAACCAACTCTCACTTGTAGAAGTGGGGGCAGGGGAGGGATGGGGGAGAGGACTGGGGTGAACATTATACATTACAAGTTATACATTGACATTACACTCTACAAGTTCTCAAATTGAGGGGTACAAGCTCTCACATTTTGCAACATATTTACCTTTATTTTAAGATTCAGTAATAGTTAATCACATTAGAACATCTCAGAACCCTGCACTATAAATATACAATGAGATTGCGTTGTCAGATCTACCACGAAAACTAATGATGATTAGTCTAAATAATATGGCTAGTAATCACTACGTAACGAAAGACAGACAGAGCAAAAAAAAAGAGAGATGTTGATCTATTGCAGGGAAGCTGCTTCCTCATAGGGAATCAATGGGCTGCTCAGATTCCACTCTCCTCTCCTCTGCTCTGCTGCGAGAGAAAACACCCCCTCCAGGGACAGGGCCGCCCATAAGGGAGGATAAACATGAAAGCTTTCCAGTGCCCAGACGTCGGAGGGGACGACAGTCAATTGAAAAGCATAGGGTTTTTTTGGGGGGGGAGGGGGACCCAATAATTGGATCTTTTTAGGGGCCCAGCCTTCTCTCCGGGCAGGCCTGTCCAGAAACCAAAACCTGGACTGGCTGAGAAGCCATTCAATATCAACATCTATCACATCCAAGACTGAAGGCCTTACTGTGGTAACTCTACATACACCTCATTGATCAGTCATCTTTTTCTTACAACTGGACCTTATTTTTATGTGTGTCCGACAAGAACAGTGTCTTATCTTTACGCGGTTGGGTTTGACACAAAAGAATTCGCATGCTGGAGGGGAGAGATAAGAATTTAAATATTTTGTGCTACAGCTGAAGTCCTGCTTTTCCATCCATCAACATCCATTGGTTCTCTTCACCTACTTCTATGACAAATTCCAGAGAGGTCATAAAGTTCTTGGTTACTCTTTAACCTAAACCAAAACTCAGAGAGTAGTAGAAATGTGTATCAACACTACTGCTACATGACATATGCAACCAATGACTATCCTTTAAAACTCTGGTAGACCAAGAACCTTACTAAAATTGAAGAAAAAAGTAAAAGCTCTGGCTACTGTGAGCAATAGACACATGAGATGACCGTAATTAGGGGAAAAAAGACATCAACTAGAGAAGTCAACCCCAGACAGCAGACTCCTGTTTCAGATGTACTCTCAAAACAGTTAAGGTTTTGTATCATTGTGTTCCTAGTCCCGCAATTCTAGACTCTAGCCCTAGTTTGTGTTGTGTTAATGTGAGAAAGTGAGTGTGTGTGTGTGTGTGTGTGTGTGTGTGTGTGTCTGTGTCTGTCTGTCTGTCTGTCTGTCTGTGAGAGAGTGCGTGAGTGAGAGACAGAGAGAGAGCAAGAAAGAGAGCAAGAGAGAGAGCAAGAGACACAGACAGAGAGACAGAGAAACAATGAGAGAGACTTACTGAAGTCAGCAGGGAAGCCCATGAGATTGGCGATCTCTCTGGGAGTGAAGTAGCGCAGCTTTAGCCTCTGCAGACGCCTCAGCTTCTCCTCCTCGGCCTGCAGCTCCAGCGAGCGGAACGCCTCCTCCATATCCTCCTCCACGCAGGACTGCAGCACCGACCCAGTGCCCTCCACATAATGCCCATAGCTGAGCCAAGAGAATAAATCACAGAAAATTATACTGGTTGGAAATGTTCTGGTTTTCGTTTTTTCTAATGTGATGATTCATGAAATCTCTTCACCGGAGATATTTCACTTGTTGTGAGTAGTGAGGTGTAAAACGTCAATACAAGAAAAAAATATGTTTGCTCATAGTTATGTGTTGCTTTATAACTGCATTAACTTTGACCTTTGAAGACAATTTCATACAAAGTCGTCTGTCAGCACAAGTGCAGCCAGAGAGCCTAAAGCCTTTCACCTCTGCTATAATAACACTTCGTTTACACCCGAGTCATATGAACTAAAGAGTTGTATCTAAACGAAACGGGCTTGGTCTGTTCACCCTACCCTTTGGTGAAGCACACAGATCGTCTACAGGCAGGCCGTACAATGTCCATGAGCAGAGCGTAGCGCAGGAGTGTTTTAGGGGGAAGCAGATACTGTTCCATATTTTCTCCGCCTTCTCCCTGGACCTCCATGAACTCCTGTATCCTCCTGACCGACTCATCGTTATTCTGACCCATCTTTCTCTGAGCATCCTGGGCTGTCTCCATCTTGTACAAGATGCTCCCATCCTCTCCGTTACCACTGCTTGGACACTCAGAGGGAGACGCTGGAACCATGGGGGTGTCTGAGGAAGCCTCACCACTAGGAGATGATGGAAACCTTTCCAATATCTGCACAGGGAAATATCCTCAGTGATTTTTTTTTTATTGTTTGACACAATGTAAGCATGAAGAGGTCTCATATTCCAGAAATGCTATTTTCATCACCATATTAGGTCTCAACCAGACATACTAAGACAATTATAACATACCTCTGAGTTTGTCTGGAAAGCAAAGCAATCTGGTGGTGCTTTTGCAATAAGGAAGTAGCGCAGTCTTGAGTTCGGTATACCAAGCTGAAACAGACAGACAACAGGACTTATTGTAAAGGACGCAAAACATGGAGCAACAAAGGACACTTTCGAATGTAAATCTGTTTGTAATTCTGTGAGACATAACTTGATTTGAAAACAAAAGACAGTCATGCTTCTTACACATGTGGGTGTGAGCAAGAACTCCTGGAAGCTGTAGCTACAGTCCCTGAGAGTCTTCAGCAGAGCATCTCTGATAGACAAATAAATACATTTAAATAATAGTCATTAAAAAACACCTCTCTACATGTCAACCACAAAAAGGGAATTTACCACAGAAACCAAAAACAATTTGCTGACATTCTCAACACATGTGTAGCAAATTTGTAAAGGAGTGGGAAAGGTCTAGTCATCTTCCTGTTTAATCATACTGTAAAGATGGTGATACATAGATCTAAAATTAATATTACATTTCATAGTAGATTTAATTAAAGATGTCAGTGAACAACCACAAATCTTCACACTAAGGTCAAATGACAAAGGCAACTATGGAAAGAACATCCTGTCCCAGGACCCCATTGGCTGACATCTAAGTTACCATGGCAACCACACCCCCCCCCCCCCTTCTCCCCCATCTAAGTGAAGAAAGAAATGACCCAACCCCTGTGGTTACCTAGCACTGGAGGTCTCAAAGCCTTTCACGTTCTCAAGCAGAATGAAACGTGGCAGTTTACTTAACCTGTAGGAAGACAGGCTGGTGAAAGATTCTCACAGCCAGAATTTCACTTCAGATGCATTTCCCAAGCAAAGCATTATAGTAGTATTATAGTAGTCTTTAAGTAAAGTGTTGTATATGTGTACATACAAGCACACATTTTCATTTACATAGTAAACATATTGTTAATTAGGCTTATATAGCACAGACAATATTTCTAAAATATCATGCTGATGTGAAAAAAAGAGCTAAAAATACATTTATTTCATTCTGATGTATATTTACACAAGGGGGAGGTGAATGTGAGTAGAGATATTGGTCTGACTGACCTTGGAAGAAGGTCGAGAATGTACAAGAAGCTTTTTGCTCTTGGGTCTGATATATCACCTTGCAGTCCAATTCTATGGATGAAAGAATTGAAAAAAAATCTAGTCACACTGTTTCATTTTTTCAGATTTACCACATTCAGTAGAGAAATTTGACATTTTAAATGTTCCTATGAATATAGGGACCATATACAGTCACAGATCATCAGGTGGCTGTGACATTAAAGTGCAACTCACATAACCTACCTTGTGAAGGGCTGGCAAGGAGGGCTCATCAAAATCATGTCAAACCTTAATTTGTCAAATTCGCTTAATGTAATTCCCTACAAACACACACACATACACACAAATATGACACACCATTTCACTGCCAGGTCTGCATTTGCCATGACTGACTTCTTTATAAATCACGGTCTAAGATCTCTGATGTTCATTGTACATGTCTGGACATAAGTGCTGTTTTCATTGGCGTACAACTCTAAGAAAAAAACAGTGATGGGGTGCATTGAGAGAGAGAGAGAGAGAGAGAGAGAGAGAGAGAGAGAGAGAGAGAGAGAGAGAGAGAGAGAGAGAGAGAGAGAGAGAGAGAGAGAGAGAGAGAGAGAGAGAGAGAGAGAGAGAGAGAGAGAGAGAGAGAGAGAGAGAGAGTGCATGTCTGTGTGTGTGTGTGTGTTACAGAAGGTTTTGTGATGTGTGATAATCCATGCTGACCATGCAAACTACAATGAACCTTTACCCATCACTAAACATCCAAAGTTATTCTTTTACTCAAAACATTAAATGAAACCTGAAACCATGACAAGTGTCATGAGACTGTTGGGTCAAACAGGAAACGCTGATGTTTTGCAGCATACATAGGCCATCTTGTAAAACACTCAACTATGGACTTTTACAGCCACATCTCAGGCATTGTTTTATAATGATAAAATAAGTCCATAATTCCCAAGATGGTGTATTAAAAACACTAATTTTAGCTGCACCCGATGGTTATTGTTATTGTTCTTAATAGACCTACACCAGTGAAATCATCTGTGTGACCATTGCAGATTAACAACTCAATGTTTTATTATTAAGCTGCACCATTTCTTTGACTTGACATGGTGATCAGCAGATATGTAAAGATGAAAGCTGAGGACTAACTCACTTCAATCGTCTTGGACCACAAAGTTGTAGTAGGAAAGTTGTGTTTGTAAATCTGATTGGCTGTTGTATTTACGTCCACAGCTGACACCACTTCAGCAGACACTCCACTCTCTGCAGTTTGACCAAAAAAACAGGCATTAAAGGGTCATTGCAATGTTTTATTAGGAGGTATTCTAAGCTGTTGTTCAGGTTTAATTACTTACCTGGGTGTGTTAACATTCTAGGCTTAAACATGTTTGACGTGTGTAGTGACAGTGGAATGGAATGTAACTGATATGACTTGATTGCCTGCCCCGCGTATTTTATACACAGCCTACACATTTACTATGGCATTCTCATTGCATCTCACAACAGAGACGATATAGGCTACTTGTGTATGTTTTTGAAAGCGCATAGCCTTAACTATTCTAACCCTATCTGAATCCAGGTTTTAAAAGCTTTTCGTCCGTCTGTCTGGTCTGTGCATACGTTAGTCAACATAAACTGTCTGAATAAATAACGACTGCAGTGTATGCACAGCTCTAGCTATGGCTTTTCCGCATTTCTAGTTAGCTGTTGTACGTTTGATGTTTTAAAAAAAAAAAAACATACCTTTCAGTGCGTAATGCATTCCACCTATACCACTGTACAGCTCTAGTACTCGTAGGCAATCCATTTCGCTAAGTTACCAGTTTCAAAGGGTGCTACTTAGCAAGCTGATATGAGAGCTGCATGTAAACAGTAACACGTGTGTGTACGCTACGAGCTACACTTCCGTCAGGATACAAGAGTCAAAATAATGGTTCCGGATTTCATTATCCACATTATCCTATACTACTATACTATGTAGTTTAATATAATAGACCATAAGACCTACATTACAGTATGTGATACGCCTACAACAACAACAGCAGCACTAGTATTTGTAGTCATTATAACAACAACAACAACAACAACAACAATAATAATAACAACAACGATAATAATAATAATAATAATAATAATAATAACGATAATAATAACAATAATAATAATCATCATCATCATCATAATCCCGTACGTGAACTCAAACTGCGAAATAAACAAAAGGATAGGTCATATAGCTTTTCTGGTAGGCGATTTTACATGAACATCTGAATTACAACTCCAATTCCGAAGAATTTGGGACGTTGTGTTAAATGTAAATAAAAAAGAAGTGCTACAGCCTAATTCTCAGGTCATACAAGCAATGTGTTTGAGAATAGTCCAAGGACAACATATCAGTTAGGCTATTGAAACTGGATTTTTGTGTTGTTGTATGGGATATTTATGGTCATTTTAAAATTTTAGGCCAGCAACGCATCTCAAAAAAGTAAAGACGGTGTCAATAAAAGGCAGGAAAATTTGAGTAAGACTAAAGCAAAAAAAACAGAGGACACTTCACAGTTAATTATGTTAACTCACAAGATGATTTTGTATAAAAAAGGGCTTTCTTTCCTGTCCTTGACATGATTTCAGCAGCCCAACTGGTAGGTGTCTTCTTCATTATGTTTTCCTTTTTATTATGCTTAAAATCTGACAGATCTGGACAGCACGCCGGCCATTTTAGCATCTGGTTGCCCTTATGATGGAGCCACACTGTTGGAATTTTGTATAGAATGTAGTTTGACCTCACACTATTTTTAAGGTCTACCCTCAAAATATAATGTCTGAGTACCATCTTGTGCTGTTCAAAACTTATATATACAGTACATCATTCAGCAATCATTTTAACCCTCCAGATGAATAAGCACACCATAACTAAGGCACTCCTGCACCCAAATACCATCATATATGCTGTCTTTTGAACTTAGCACTAAAACAAGAAGGATGATTTGTCTCCTCTGTATCTTGGAAGAGGCAAGACTGAGTTATTTAAAAACGAATGATAACATTTCAACTTTTGTAATTTAAGATAGACCCAGAAGACATGGAAAACTGTCCTGTGTTACAAATTTGTCATTAATTTTGAAATTATGGAGTCTTGCATCTTCCAAGATACAGAGGAGACAAATCATGGTAAGTTCAAAAGACAGCTTTTATGATGGGATGGGGGTGCAGTAGTGCCTTGGTTATTGTGTGTCATTTAAGGGTAGACCTTAAATATTACCAGATAATGCATTCAAAATACATTCTATATACAAAATTCCAACAGTGTGGCTTCATCATAGGGGCAACCAGATGCTAAAATGGCTGGTGTGCTGTCCAAATCTGTCGAATTTTAAGCATAATAAAAAGGAAAACACGATGAAGAAGGCACCTACCAGTTGGACTGCTGAAATCATGTCAAGGACAAGAAAGAAAGCCCTTTTTTATACAAAATCATCTTGTCAGTTAACATAATTAACTGTGAAGTGTCCTCCGTTGTTTTGTTTTTTTAGTCTTACTCAACATTTCCTGCCTTTTATTGACCCAGTCCCAACTTTTTTGAGACACGTTGCTGGCCTAAAATTTTAAATGACCATAAATATCCCATACAACAACAAAAAAATCCAGTTTCAATAACTGATATGTTGTCCTTGGACTATTCTCAAACACATAGGCTATTGCTTGTATGATTTCAGAATTATAGCATTTATTTTTTATGTACAATTAACACAACGTTCCAACTTCATCGGAATTGGGGTTGTAAGTTTTATGGATTTTTTAAATATGTGAAACACCAAGATATAACAAATAAAACCATCACAGCGATATATTGCTGCAGACAACTGCTATGTTTACGTCTTCATTAGTGGTTTATTTTAATTGAGCTCTGGAGACGTCATATAGGCCTACGTTTTTTTTTTACATTTTAAACAGGAAATGTAGTGGTCTCTGCTTTACCCTTTTAATAGTTCAGGCGGAAATCGGATTTCACACAACCAAAATCTTCACAACTTGCCCAGAAAGCAGTAACTGGAGTCTGAAGTCAACGATAGGCCTTGGGTTTAATGCCACATAAACCTATGCAGTGTACAAAATGGTAAATGGATAATCGTGCTTTGTACTTCTGTCATACCGACGAACAAAGACTCCTGTTCTTTTAATTAAAGACTCCACCTGCATTTTGTACAAACAGAGACGTTCATGCCCCACCCAAGTCTTAGCATCAGCTGTGGAACACGAACACTGCGTAGAAGTGGTTGGCCCTTTTTGTGGGGAGTCACACCACAGGCCATCAGCTCTGTCAATCACCTTCTCTGCACCGTTATGTCATTTGCATAGGGAGGGGAGTATAAATCTGCTCTTCACGCAGCATCAGTGTTGCTGAACCAGTCGATGCTTTGAGCGCACGGGCAGCAAGTAGGAGGGAATCGACAAGATCAAAACGAGAAGTAACTTAGGCACCGAGGAATTATAAAATGTCGAAATACACGGTCTCGTCCTCTTATAATAGGATGTTCGGTAAGAAAGACCAGCGGTCCTCAACGTCGCGGTCTACTTACTCAAGTCGCCAGTACTCGAGCCCCGTACGCTCTTCTCGGACATCCTACAGCTTGTCGTCGGCTCCCTCTCATGCTACTAGGGCCACCAGGCTCCGACTCAGCGCGCCCATGCTCAAACTCAGCAGCGATACTGTGGATTTTGCCCTCTCCGATGCCATCACAACGGAGTTCAAAGCAAACCGGACTAATGAAAAGGCAGAGATGCAACATCTCAACGACAGGTTTGCCAGCTACATCGACAAAGTTCGGTTCCTGGAGCAACAAAATAAGATTCTCATTGCAGAGTTGGAGCAGCTTCGGGGTAAGGGCTTGTCCCGCGTCGGGGACTTGTATGAGGAGGAGATGAGGGAGCTTCGCCGTCAGGTGGACCAGCTCACCAGCGAGAAAGCCAGAGTCGAACTGGACCGGGACAACTTGGGGGATGACGTACAGAGGCTGCGGGAGAAGTATGCATAGCGACATAGCAATTTTAACACATTAGACGTAGAAAGTGTAAAAGCGTAAAATTGTGTACATTTGAAAGTACGATAACCAATGTCATGTGAAGTCGTTTACAACAATACTCATAAAAAAGTCATAAAATACTACTCGTGGCTTGTGTTGTAGGTGACTTCACATCACGCACTGTTTTCAACGTGAATGCCACAGTTGAGCAAAGCTTTTGTGTCGAATCTCAGTACTCCTTTTTTTAACAAACTCTAGTTTGTTGGACTTAATGCCAGGAAAGATTTTTAAAACTCATTCAGTGAACATGTAAGGGGTATAACGTTTCCTCTTTTTATTGTGTCATATGTGCCGTCCTAATTCTCATTCTATGTTACAGTAAGAAACGAGCTTGCAATGCTATACATGTGTGGATTCTTTGTGAAGTTCCATGCTATGAATGTGACCAGTCTAATGCACATTGCGCATTGGAAGTGGGTGTGGCCCTGTGAGAGAGTACCAGCTCTAATGCTGTCAGATGTCATTTGCAGGCTGCAGGAAGAGATTCTACAGAGAGAAGATTCTGAGAACAACCTCCAAGCCTTCAGACAGGTGTGTCACGTCTTCAGTTCAAACTATTAGGGGGGATTTTTTGTAAATCCACTGTAGCCATGTGCAGAACCTCGAAATGGTTCTATAATAATTCTGTCTGGTTAGTGTAATTTTACCTCCTTGGTTCAAATTCAACCGTATTCAATTATTCGATTTTTGCAGCCTGCCATTTGAATTCCTGATTTCCTATGCACCCCATTGCTTTTGTCCATTTCGAGTCTTAAAAGAGAACAGAACAAATACAAAGTGAAGAACCCAAAGCTGTTAGGTTATCATCACTGCTCTACACCCCCTATGGAGAACTAGGTGGAATAAAAGCACATCAAATGTCGATGGAGGTTCTGGAAGTTTGTTCAAATCCTTGTGGCAATTTAGGACAACACCCAGTTGCCCAGGAGTGTCGGAAACAGGCAGGATCTGGCCAGGCTGCCACCTGGTGTTGGGTTCATAAACGCCGCCTAAAGGGCTGCTTTGTGGCAGGAAAGTGGATTCTCCGCCGGCATTGTTTCAGATCTGATGAGGAGAGGGGGTTGTGGGAAGATGACAAAGCAAGCTGTTGTTCAGTGTTTGTGTATATGAGTGTGTGGGTGCCTGTGTGTGTGTGTGTGTGTGTGTGTGTGTGTGTGCGTGTGTCTGTGTGTGTGTGTGTGTGCTTGTGTTGGGGGTTGTTTCATAACTGGAACTGTGAACTAAAACTTAACTTTTGGTTTGGAGGGACTAAAACATAGTACTTTTGGACAAACTCAGGCAAACTGTTGACATTCACCGGCTCCAGGCTACTTTGGACAAAAATACTTCTCAGTTTCTACACACTAGTCATGCTGGAGACCAAATTGGCATCCACTAAAATGGCTGTTGCACTGTTGTACAATAATGGACCTTCCTGTCACGAAGGGCATAATACTGAAGGTCTTCCTGTGTCTATGTTTGAGAGACAGAATTAAATCAGAATCAAATCTATGTTTTTGAGAGCCAGAACTAAATGAGAAACAAATCAGCACACAATCGGCACGTCACAGTCACACTGCCAGCTCTGAGTTTGTCATACTTGGCCATTTTTCTACCCCATGGAGGAATGTAGCTGCTAAATTCATGACATAATTTTCTCTCTCTTGGTTCATTTTATATCACCTTGCATAATAGGGGTTTTCTACTAAATGCAGCCTAAGAAGATATTTGGGCTGTTTGCTTTTAAGGAGGCAGTGGTGGTGTTACATTTCTCTCTCTTACACACATACTCACTCTCTCTCTCTCTTTCTCTCTCTCTTCACCCTCTCTCTCCCTCTCTCTCTGATGTAGGATGTTGATAATGCTGCCCTGGCCCGTCTTGACCTGGAGAGGAAGGTGGACTCCCTGCAGGAGGAGATCATCTTCCTGAGAAAGCTTCACGATGAGGTGACTAAAGGACACAGAGCAAGCAGGCTGCTTCCCTGTGCAGCTCCAACCATCTGACACACTGCCTTTAGCTCACCTGGCGCAGCCTGGCATGGGTCAGACACTGGTTGACACTCTCGCCGATGGCTTGAGAGGATAATAGGATTGGAGGGGAGAGTGGGTGGGGCACCACCATGATGATTATATACCAGGAAGCGGCAGTATTATGTCAAGCGGATAAGCGAGGAAGGCAGCTGTCTTCCTGAGAGGACATCAGTAATGTATCAGTATGCACCAAGGAAATGCTTTGGATGCTAATTAAGAATAATTAAGAATAATCTATTATATTTCCTGGGCTGCAAGGTCATTGGCTATTGTGAGGAGTGTTATTTAATGAGTTACACTGTTTTGTATAATCAGTGTTATCTGTAAACCAGCAGGATAAAACTTTAGTGATGTTAATTGATCTCTGTAGTATAGTGCAGAGCTCTGTGACCTCTCCCTCCGTATCATTTTACCTTGCACTCAAGACATCGTCTCTCTCTCTTTCTCTCCCCCCCCCCCTTTCTCTCTCTTTCTCCCTCACTGTCTCTCTCTTTCACACACTCTCTCTCTAATTCTCTCTGTCTTCATGTGTGCCTCCCTATCTCTTTGCTCCTGTAGGAGTTAGCTGAACTCCAGTGTCAGATCCAGCAGCAGCACATCCAGGTTGACATGGACGTGGCCAAGCCTGACCTGACCGCTGCACTGCGGGACGTCAGGCTGCAGTATGAGAACCTGGCCAGCAAGAACCTCCAGGAGTCGGAGGAATGGTACAAGTCCAAAGTGAGTCATTCTGTATAATTAAGCAATATAATACAAGCAGGAGTGAGGTTCTTACATGAGGATATCCACGAACAACTTCACGAATACTGTTGTATAATAGAATATATATATATATGAGCAAACTGTGAAGACGGTCCATCCCTCTGGGGACAATGAGGGGTGCGTTCGGGTGGCCCTCTTCTGGAGAATGTGGCTGTAAGTGTGGAGGGAGCAGATGGTGTGCTGGGGCCACTGGCCCCCAAAGGGACAGCTGGATGCACACTCACTCCACTCCACTCCACTCCACTCCACTCCACTCCACACCACTGGGAGAACAAAAGGCGTTTCTTCCCCCATCTTTAAAAAGGGCAACCTAATTACGTTATTGATCAGCTCTGCTCATTTGTTATTCCAGCCTCGGAGCACACTTAGAGGTGAAAGTGTGGGCTGGAGAAAAATCTGCCGCTGTGAGGGTTTGTCTGACAGTGTGGCAATAAAGAAATTAAACGATGGCATTTATCCGAATTAGAAGATCAAACATTTTTATAATAAAGGAACAGCTTGTGTGTGTGTGTGTGTGTGTGTGTGTGTGTGTGTGTGTGTGTGTGTGTGTGTGTGTGTGTGTGTGTGTGTCTGTGTGTCTGTGTGTCTGTGTGTGTGTGTGTGTGGGTGTCTGTCTGTCTGTGTCTGTGTGTGTGCTGCTATGCCTTTTGTTTTTAACGTGCAATAGTCTTTTTTCTTCCATGTTATACACAGAAGCTAAACAAAACAATTGGATGTTTTTTATTTAAGATTAGACATGAATTTAATAATGTGATTTCCAAAACTAGTTATAATAATGGCCATTTTTGAACCTTTAATATTGACATAGGAAGGTAGTATGCAGCCTTGCATCTCATCAGTTGTTTCATGCTCTGAACCTTCCAACCCTCCCCTTTATTTTGCTCACCTTTTTCTGTGCAGTTTGCTGACCTGTCTGAAGCTGCTGGTCGCCATAACGAAGCCATCCGTGTGGCCAAGCAGGAAGTCGGTGAATACCGCCGGCAGGTGCAGACTCTCACCTGCGAGGTCGACGCCCTTAAAGGGATGGTGAGTCAGCCAGCACCATCAACCACACATTATCATTTGGTTTAAGGCACAGCTAGTGGTACCACCGGAGCGGAAAGATGGCTCCCAATAGAGACAATGCTGATGTAAGCTTTGGGGTGGGGAAATTTGCCAAAAAATGAACTTGGCACAAGATAAATCTATTGCAACAGGTTTTTTGCTTAACCAGGGCCTTGAACAAGGTGTGTAAGGGAAATTGAGAAGTTAAGAACAGTTTAAAACGAAACTCCACTAGTACCACAAAGCAGTGTATTTGTTTGAATTGTGCTCAAATTTGTCTTTAGAATGAGTCACTGGAACGTCAGATGAGGGAGATAGAAGATGGCTTCTCCACCGAGGCGTGTGGTTACCAGGAAAATATCGTCCGTCTGGAGGAAGAGATCCACAACATGAAGGAAGAGATGGCACACCACCTGCACGAGTACCAGGACCTGCTCAATGTCAAGATGGCCCTGGACATAGAGATCGCCACCTACAGGAAGCTGCTGGAGGGGGAGGAGAGCAGGTGAGAATATAATAAAGTGTCTCTTTAAAACAACACTAAATAGTTTGGAGGTTACAGTAAACAGGTTGGAGGAGGAATTGTCTCTCTGTAGGGAACTACAGAGAGACGGTCCGTTCTTCCCAACTTAGCGAGGTTATAGCCCATGAAAGGTGGTTATTTTAAGGTTGAAAAAACTAGAACAAGTTGCCAAAAATGCTACGTTTTAGACACAACTAGACTTGTATTTGGTCCATGAAAGATGAAAGAAAGAAGTCCAATTGCCTACAGTTTAGCACTTATGACTAAACCTAATGGAACCAAATGGAATCACGAATTTGTCAGAGAATAAATAAGTCACCACACATATTGGATAGGGTTTTACTGATGTTTTATTGAGTTTGAGCAAATGACGCATTTCGCTGAGAGCTTCATCAGCCTTCACATACTGTCTTTAAAACAAATTTTTAAGAATTTGTGAACACAATATATATCAGTTTCTGACTGATTCCAATTCTTCCTTTCTGTTTTTAATGTTCTCACCTTTGTGTTTTTTTTCCTTTTCAGAATCACCACTCCAATTCCCAACTTCTCTTCTTTGAATTTGAGAGGTAGGTATTATTAACATGGCAATACAAAAATCACATGAAATGACATTTTAATTGCCTCTTAAAAATCTTCACAGACCTTACAGGGCAGTCTGCTTTGCTGTATTCGAATAGGTCAGACCCAGTTTTCGACTCTCCTAAATTATAAATGAGAAGCAAAAATCTGCACCAGGGATGATGAATTTTTAAAAAGAGAATAGTCATTGGACAGCTTATTTCATGCAGCAAAGCATTGTAGTAATTGTAGGTTTTATACAAAAAAAAAAAAAACATTTTACATATCTACCAATGTGTTCAATTTAAGAATCTATGATGGAAATCAGACCAGGAGTGGACACCATGAAGAAGGTCTTGATCAAGACTATTGAGACCAGAGATGGAGAAGTGAGTATAATTATAACCCACATCAAAACAATAACAAAAGACAAGAACATACACATTCCTGATTTTAACTTATACAAGCATTTACTGTCCAAAACTGCAACACATCTAGATTTAAAGTAATGTCTACAGTTGAATGAGTTTAGTGCCTGTTTTGTCCCGATGAGATTCACACAGCCATTTACCTTATTTTGTCTGTCCTGTGACATTGCATTATCTGTTCTTGTGATCACATGCCTCTATCTGTCTGAATCCTTCAACCCCTGCAGGTGATCAATGAGTCAACCCAAGACCATGATGACCTGGAATGAGCTGCATATGTTGCCTGTGATGGAGGAAAGGATGGGAGAGGATGGGGAACGAGAAAGGGGTTGGGAAAGGGGAGGGGTACAGCATGATGTGGGTGAGGGGTGGGTGGGGGGATAAAGACAAAAGAGAGGGGTCAAGAAATGTCTACACTTGTTTATGTGAAAGTTTCACTTAAAAACGTTAACAAAAAGAAATCAAAAACAAAAAAAAACAGCTTTAAAAAGTGCCTTTTGACACACTAGAAAGATTGGACCAGTGTTTTCATAGGATAGGATAAAGTAGACATTCTAGAGCAGCAAACAAACCAGCTTTCCAGCTTTACTGAATGTTCTTGTTTACCACACCGTCTGTAGTTTACCCTGCACAAGTTAAGGCCACAGCAATACTTTTGAGAAATAGTTTGTTTTTTATGGTTATCCTTTACCAAATCTCGAAATAAATAAAACATGTGTTTTGTGCACGCACCAAAACTGTCGGTGTGTTTCTACAGGTCAATAAACTTTTGAAAAAAGTCTGTATTCAGTGAATTTTTTTGGGCCATAACATGAACATGACATGATGTCTCTGTCTGGTAAATAAGGCAAAGGGTAATCAAATGGTACATCACAGCTAATGATGCATGATTGACCATTCATTTTTCATTCATCATTCATTCATTTTGTCATTATTTAAAAGACAGAAAATATTTATGAAGCCACTGGGAAAATGGTGGTGATGTTTCTACACAGGGCACTTACCAGGGGCATGGACAAATGAAAACCCTTCAAGTCTGTTTTCTTGACAAACATCCAAACTGGCATACCAGGTTTAAAAAAGCTTTTCACTGGTCAAAGTCCTTCAAAGGGCAAGAACAGAGTGGGTACAGGATTTCAGCGTGTAACACATGATGGAGCTTAAAGAAGTTCCCCCAAAAAAAGAAAAATTGTAGTTTGCAGCCAAACCAGTATGAAAAACACATATTTTTAAATACACAAACTGAACTACCACGGGAAGCACTGGCAAGCTACTAAGTGAGGGTTACAGATTCAATTCAGCTGTTCAGCAGCTTTTCTGTGTGAGTTTTCCTCCAGCTCGGTCATGTCTTATTCATGCAGTGTGTCTCCAATACTCCAGTGTGTCTCACCATCCCAGGGAAGTGACACAATCTTGAGCCTGTGTTGACAACTCATGAGTCCAGGACTCCATCCTACTGATTGATAGCGACTCAGACTCTGCAGGATTGTACATGGCATTACAAGATTTCTGACTTGTGTACAAAAGCCAAACTTGAGTAAAACACCCACTAACATTTGTATTAGTCTCTGTCTGTCTGCCCCCCCCCCCCCCCCCCCCCCCCCCCCGCACCCCCAAAATATTAAGTAAGAGACAGTAAGTAAGTAAGTAAGAAAGGAATAGATCTTTTCACAACCTGGCTATAGAAGTGATGCTACAAGTATTTGACAGCAAATCATGTACAGCACAGCTGCCAGAATCACAAGTAAACGTAGAAACAATTCCTTTAGTGTACCGTCATCTAGTGGAAGAGAAGGGTATTTTTGGATATTTTTAGTGGCGGATGATTGCTGACAAACATGAGCAGCAAAAGAAGGACAAGGTGCAGCTCGTTCTTCCGGGGGGTTTCCCTGAAGGATTAGGTCAACAGTGCGACTATTATCACCAAATCTGCATTAAAAAACTTCCGCTGCAACCCCAAGACACACACGACCACCCACTTATCTAAAATATTTATTGTCACAGGTCACGAGTGTACTGTGCCGGATACTGAATCGTGAATGACACATACAAACAAAGATGCCACTCAATAATTGATAACCGATGTTTTTATTCTTTCTCTACATTTTAACTAATCTATGCCCTCTCAGACACGCGGTAGTTGGCATCAGCCTCCCCTCCCGCGGGCACTGGGTTAACAGAGTGGAAAACTGACAGAGAAGTTAGCCCGCGTTCACTGGAAGACGTTCTTTACTCTATCGACTGACATGTTTTGCCTTCAATGAGTTATCACATCCAGAATGAAGAAGATGTTTGGGTTTCCTCTCGGCCGTTTTAGAGTATATCGCTGCCTACTTTCAGGTTAGTGTTGTAAGCTGTAAAGTGATTAGAAACTGATGAACGTTTATAGCAACGATGGGTTCAGTAACGTCAGCCATTAACCAAAGTGGGAACAATATGGTGGAGGTGGGCTTAAATACAGACCAAGACGGGATTCACCTCAGGCGGGAACATCATCGAGAAGCTCAGAGGAATGCGGGAAGCACGAGGCCGTCGCTCTCCGAGGTTCTGAATGTGCAGAGATGCGGGAGAGTCACGCGAACTTTAAAAACTGTTTCAGTGTCCCACGAAACAGACGGAAATGGTGAGTTTGACACTTTGACATGCACACTCCTGCCAAAAGGTCGCAGACCTTGATGAGACCAACTTTCAAGCTGTTCAGCCAGCACGAATCAAGGTTTACACAGGAATATAAGGTGTCAGGAATTGTTTGTATTTTGAATAGTAAGTCTAACAAATCTCTTCTCCACATCATGCTTCGGCTATAATGTGCATTGAATTTCAATTTTTAAAACCACGACTACTGTATGCTAGACATGTTGCATTTATTTAGAGCAGAACTTTGTCAGCGGTAAAGTAGGCTACAGAATGAAAAAGGAAAAGTTACCAGTATTATTTTAAGGGCACCTCACCGTGCATTTTAGTATTTACCCACACTCCAACGATATTATCTACACAATGTGGAAAGCTAGTCCTGAAAAAAAAAAAAAAAAAAAAAAAAAAAACATTTTTTAAGTTCATAGGTTGTAGGCCTGATCTTGGCTTCCCTGCTGGTTGGGATACAACTGAATGACATGATTCCACTAGTGCTTCACTAGTGTATTACACTCAACAAAAGCAGAGCCTGTTGAAAATGTGTGAGGTTTCTGTGTATTTTCTACACAGGTGGGGCAAATCTACAGCTTGAGTAGAAATATCTTGAACATGGCATAACTATGCAATTGTTTAACCTTTTACATCATCTACCTGTTTAGTAAGAGGTTTTGAAAATGTTAAAAGGAGTCAGTGTGGAAGCTCTGTGTGTGTGTGTGTGTGCACGTGCGTGCATGTGTGTGTGCGCGTTTGTGTGTGCACATGTGTCAGGGGTGGAAATGAACTTCACTTAAAGTGTGAACCAGATACTGACAAATAAATTGTAAAATTCAGCATCCACTAAACAGTAAATTACCATTCTATGTTCAAAATCAACCAGCCACTTTCATATTTTACCAACATTTGGCTGGTGGCTGGAGCCAATTTTCATTATTGGTGTGTGTGTGCGTGTGTCTGTGCGTGTGCGTACAATTGATCTACATTTTGTCCAATGTATACAGCGCTTTTGTGTCGTAGCCACTTTCAGTTGATTATATGACACCATATCTTCAGCCGGTGTTGCCATTTATAAGACACACACACACACACACACACACACACACACACACACACACACACACACTGACAGACGCAACTTGCTTTATATATAAATGTAAAAAGTATCTGTATCAGGGCATAAACATCTTATGTATGCTCTTCATACATTAGGCTTGGAATCTGTGGTAATGGTTAAAAGCTCAGCTTCAGGTGAATCATTTTATGGCTATTTTCTTGCTTGCAAATGGCTTGGACTCATCACTCTGTCGATGACAGGATGCATGTGACAGGTTAGTTAAGCCTGAGTGTCCCTGCCTATTTTGCCAAAGGCACAGACATGCAAGCAAACATCTTTGAAGGCCCTCTTCTTATTGGTCCATCCACTTCAAGTGACATGCTCATCCATAAATATGAGTCTGCATTTTGCCACTCTTACCCCTCTCTGATCGCTCTTTGTCATGGCTCAAAACAGATGGTTTTATCACTTAAAATTCCTGGTTAATTAGTCCTTAGAGTTGGCAGTAGATACCCTGTAGCATAGCATTAGGCCTTGTAATTGGCCTGTCCGATCTCCAAGGTAACTGCTCTGTTGGACATTGTTTTGCTACATGAGTCCTCTAGTTCTCCTTTCTTCAGCTGAGCAAACCGGGGGGGAGTAGGCAATGCCGACCAGGAAGGTAGAGGGGCGTGATCTGTGTGGCTAGGATTGTGTCATATTATTTTCAAGGATGGATTATGGGCACCATCCTGTGGTGAACTGAGGGACTGCAACAACCAGTCACTGGTGGACAGTTCTTTTCAGTGCCTGTGCATTTGTGCAAATATGTCTATAGTGTGGGGAAAAGTTGGCCCTCTAACATATGGTAGTAATGTTAAATATGATTTTGCTTGTGATACCCAGATACAAATACAATCATATTGTCAATCGTGAATTGTTGAGAGAATTCGCTTTTTATTAGATTATATTAGATTTCTTTATTGTGATAGGAGAGAGAAGATTGGTCAGGATTTAGGCGGTAAAGAGATGGGATAGGGTTGAGAAATGACCCAAGCTGGATTCAAACCTGGGGCCCCATGGGCACTCGCCCATTCATGGTCAGGTGCTCTAACCACTGTGCAATAGCACCTTCAAGAGGCTTTGGACTATGGCACTAAAAAGATATTGATGTTTGGTAGCTTATGATGGAACAAAGTTCAAGTTGAATATTAGTGGGTATTCCATAGCCAGCTTTATTTTCTTGCCACTGCCATGAGTCATGATGTAACTGCATTAAATATCAAACATGGTATTTTCTATATGCATGCATGGCAGCAAGCCCCCCCCCCCCCCAAATAATGTATGTGTGTGTGTGTGTGTGTGTGTGTGTGTGTTAGAGAGAAAGTGTGGGTATATGTGAGTACATGTGTGCCTGCTGTGTGTGTGTGAGAGAAAGTATGTGTATATGTGAGTACACGTGTACCTGTGTGTGTGTGTGTGTGTGTGTGTGTGTGTGTGTGTGTGTGTGTGTGTGTGTGTGTGTGTGTGTGTGTTTGTGTGTGTGTGTGTGTGTGTGTGCACCTTCTGCATTCATTTGTGTTAATGTGTACGACCCTATCAATTGAATTGAATTTCTTTGTGCGTGTGGGCAGACATGACTGCCTAAGGCGTGTGATACTTGTGTGCCTGGAGTTCAGCTCCCATGACCTCATGCGTGGGATGGTGGAACCTACGGCAGGGCAGAGGATGCTCCCTCCACAAGGCTTCATTTTTATCCATTCACAGGGCCTGGGGCAGTCAGGCCAAGGCTGTCTGTGGAGACAATCCACTATGCCCAGCTCAGACACACATACACCCACATACAATCACAGGCTACTACATGTTACACAGGAGAATGGCAACAGCTCACCTCTTGGTAAATGGCTGAATCCATTTCCCATTACTCAGGTCAAAGGTCAAAGCCTCAGGGTCAGGCTGCTGCTGCAGGCATGCTATGAACAATACTTTGCAATGTCTTAGGTGTTTAGCCCAACTAGCTGAAGAACATGTTGCCACTGTTGCTGAGGGAGACATTGTAGCTAGTAGTTATGACCGCCGCTAGCGAAGCTAGCGAAAGCGGTCATTATAGTGTTGCCGCAACTTTTTTCCCTTTTTTTTTTTTTTCTTTTTTTTCCCGGATTTTCCGTCAACGATTTCCGGGACACTGGAAGTACGGGGGACATGAATCTTTGTCGGCATGTAGCCCTAGAACTTTTTGAGCAACTAGAAGCTTTTGGTCCCCAAGGGCCACCCCCCCGCTTTGCCAGGGTCCGTCAAAGAGGGGGAGACCGGCAAAAGTTTTTGCTGAATAACTCAATGAACGTTTCACCCAATGACATGAAATTTTTGTGATATGTCGGTGTTACAGAGACGTATCGACTCAGCCCATAAACACTCATTTGAAGCGTAGCACCACCTAGTGATATGGGTAAATGCAAAAATTGGTATTTTGAGTTGGACCGAGAAGGTGGGAACTGCACAAAATACGTCATGCATGATCACCACAAAGACCTCTAACATCACAGCACATGCTATACAATTTGGTCCATAGGGGGCGCTGTAATTGTAAAAAATGTCATTTTGCTTATTATCTAGAGAATGCTAACGTTTACAACAACTTTTTTTATCGTGAAATCTATTGACCCTCACGCATTGAAAGCACTGGTCGACGCCCACTTCCAACGAAAACAATTTCCGTGAAATTTTAACATTGCGAAAACAAATTTGAACGAACTCGTCATAGGCCGTTCATGTGAATCTCACCAAATTTGGTATATGTCATCTACAGACAATGCTGATAAAAATTTATCAAAGGATTTATCTTGAGATAAACCGTTTCGAAGTTACACGTCAATGAACATTTAACACGTAGCTTAAAATTTTTCAAAAGTCCATATCTTGGCTTTTAATTGCTCAAATTTAGTCAAAGTTGACATGCCATCTCTAAACAGCTTTCTTTTCATGTGTACTAAATTTTGTGACATTTCGTTATAGGGGGCGATGTTTATTGGCGAAGCTAGGTGTCAAAAAACAGCTTTTGTTAAATAATTCATCAACAATTTTGCCCAAGACAACGATTTTGTGTTAGTATGTCGGTGTTACAGAGACGTATCGACCCAGCCCATAAACACTCACTTGAAGCATAGCGCCACCTAGTGATATGGGTAAATGCAAAAATTGCTATTTTGAGTTGCCAATATCTTGGACCGAGAAGGTGGAATTTTGCGCAAAATACATCATGCATGATCACCACAAAGACCTCTAACATCACAGCACATGCCATACAATTTGGTCCATAGGGGGTGCTGTAATTGTAAAAAATGTAATTTTGCCTATTATCTAGAGAATGCTAACGTTTACAACAACTTTTTTTTATCGTGAAATCTATTGACCCTCACGCATTGAAAGCACTGGTCGACGCCCACTTCCAACGAAAAAAAAAATCCGTGAAATTTTAACGTTGCGAAAACGAATTTGAACGAACTCGTCATAGGCCGTTCATGTGAATCTCACCAAATTTGGTATATGTCATCTACAGACAATGCTGACAAAAATTTATCAAAGGATTTATCTTGAGATAAACCGTTTCGAAGTTACACGTCAATGAACATTTAACACGTAGCTTAACATTTTTCAAAAGTCCATATCTTGGCTTTTAATTGCTCAAATTTGGTCAAAGTTGACATGCCATCTCTAAACAGCTTTCTTTTCATGTGTACTAAATTTTGTGACATTTCGTCATAGGGTGCGATGTTTATTGGCGAAGCTAGGTATCAAAAAACAGCTTTTGTTAAATAATTCGTCAACAATTTTGGCCAAGACAACGATTTTGTGTTAATATGTTGGTGTTACAGAGGCGTATCGGTCCAGCCCATAAACACTCACCTGAAGCATAGCGCCACCTAGTGATAAGGGTAAATGCAAAAATTGCTATTTTCAGTTGCTAATATCTTGGACCGAGAAGATGGGAACTGCACAAAATACGTCATGCATGATCACCACAAAGACCTCTAACATCACAGCACATGCCATACAATTTGGTCCATAGGGGGCGCTGTAATTTTAGAAAATGTCATTTTGCTTATTATCTAGAGAATGCTAACGTTTACAACTATTTTTTTTTTATTGTGAAATCTATTGACCCTCACGCATTGAAAGCACTGGTCGACGCCCACTTCCAACGAAAACAATTTCCGTGAAATTTTAACATTGCGAAAACGAATTTGAACGAACTCGCCATAGGCCGTTCATGTGAATCTCACCAAATTTGGTATATGTCATCTACAGACAATGCTGACAAAAAATTATCAAAGGATTTATCTTGAGATAAACCGTTTCGAAGTTACACGTCAATGAATATTTAACACGTAGCTTAAAATTCTTCAAAAGTCCATATCTTGGCTTTTAATTGCTCAAATTTGGTCAAAGTTGACATGCCATCTCTAAACAGCTTTCTTTTCATGTGTACTAAATTTTGTGACATTTCGTCATAGGGGGCGATGTTTATTGGCGAAGCTAGGTATCAAAAAACAGCTTTTGTTAAATAATTCGTCAACAATTTTGGCCAAGATTTTGTGTTAGTATGTCGGTGTTACAGAGGCGTATCGGCCCAGCCCATAAACACTCACTTGAAGCATAGCGCCACCTAGTGATAAGGGTAAATGCAAAAATTGCTATTTTGAGTTGCTAATATCTTGGACCGAGAAGATGGGAACTGCACAAAATATCTCATGCACGATCAACACAAAGACCTCTAAAAGCACAGCACATGCCATAAAATGGGCCTATAGCAGCCGCTGTAATTGTACAAAATCTCATTTTGCCTATTCCTTTCAGAAATCACTCCTACACACTATACAAACACACACAATGTCATTCATTCAAAACCCACATTCATGCCCACTTCCAGGAAATCATTTCCACATAAATTCTCACCTCACAACACTGCTCTTCCACACACTCACCATACCAACAGTTCCCACATTTCAATACACTGCGGCGGTCATACCATGTACCGCTATGCGGTACATCTAGTTTGTTTTGTAATTGCTGCAAAGTATTTTCAGACTTTCATGTCTGATGCTGTTTGAGAAAAATGTTTTACTAAAAACGCATAATAAGTAAATGTTAAATACACAGCATGACATTACTGAGATGGTCACTGTCACATGCTGTCTATGTTGCATGAATATGATTTCCACAAGCTGCCTGAGACCATGCATCCCACATCCAGTAGTGTGATGCTTGAACCTGCTAAGACCAAAATAAAAATAAAAACAGGTTGAGCAGCCATCACTGTAGCGAAGGGGAGGAGAAGTCATCCCACTCGGCTTTGAAACCGGGTCTCCAGGGCACCAGACGTGGGCTCTGACTGCAACGCCAAAGAGCCAGGCTCGTTGGGCACTCCATCACACTGCCTTCCCCTTCGGGAGGCACAGCCATGCACTTCACACAGTCAGGTGTCCCTCATGCATCTCCCACCATATTTCTCCCATCCAGGGTGCCCCACATACTGATGCTTCCCCCATCACTGGGGTTCCTCACACCAGGGTCAACCTAACCTGGGGGTCCTTCGGCTCATACAGTTAGTGCGCCTCTGATGACCTTACGGCAAACCATCCCACTTCTGACACCATTTGTAGCGATGGGGAGGAGAAGTCACCCAACCCAGCTTTGAACCCAGGTCTCTGGGGTACCAAACATGGGCTCTGACCACAACGCCAAAGAGCCAGGCTCATTGGGATGGCAGTCAGAGCACACCCACAACCCTAGTGATGGGCACTCCATCACACACACACATACACACACACACACACACGCACACACACATATACAGTGTACACATGTATGCATGGACGTGCACACATACACACACACACACACACAAAATACAGTGTACAAAAATAATGTACTGTTGTGGATAAGGCCATAGCAAAAGTAGAAATTAAGAATAAAGTAGAATTAAGCAGAATTAAATTATTATTGGGCCGATTGACTCAACGTCAAAAAGGGCTGCGTTCTAAAGAGAACAAGATAGGGAAAAAAGGTCACAAACTCGCTCTGGCCTCAGATGCAGTGCTATCACATCAGATCTATCAGGGTTAAAAGGAAACCAAAGAAAAGAGAGAAAGGAAGAAGGAGAAATTGTCATGTTTGGTTACACCAAAAGCAGATGCATGTACAGTATGAGCATAATGGCACAGAAATAATTGTGTTTTATTTATCTGTGCTTTATGCCCAGAAGCCTGCATTTTCTCTCTCTCTCTCTCTCTCTCTCTCTCTCTCTCTCTCTCTCTCTCTCTCTCTTCTCTCTCTCTCTCCCTTTCTGGGTGTGTGTGTGTATGTGTGTGTGTGTGTGCGCGCGCGTATGTGTGTTTGTGTGTAGTTGTCTGGTTTCTTTTTTGGGTGACGTGGAAGTACACCAATGCTTAAGCTTTAATTAACCACCCCTATTTTTTTTTAGAAACGCTTTGTTAATTAACGGATATGAACAATTATAAGACAGTCCCGACGAAGTCATTTCATTACTGTCCTATTGTTTGCAATAGTGTAGATATCCTACTAGGCAACTATGCTCTAGCATAAAATAATTAGTGTAATATACAGCTATTAATTGGTAAGCTAATTTGTAGACTTGATGCAGCATTTATATTACATTATATTACAAGTTGAATTCAGAATTGACAGAAATGTCTAATTCAGCTTCGTAATACTATGTCGTTGACTATTAATTTGTAGGCACTTGGAGAGTATATGCATATGCACACGTACACATGTCGCTTTCCACTTCCTTGCCTGTTATTAATGAGTTCACTAAAAGAGGATCACTCTGTAAAGTGATACGGCCGGCTCCAGGGTGTGTAACAGAACGTTAAGGTGCAGTCACTCACACAGTCTTTGTTACAGTAAAGGTCTTAAACACCCCAGGCTCCTGCCACCTCAGCAGCGTAGCAGGGCCAATCGACAGGAGGTAAGGCAAAACCACATTGAAGTAGTGCTGCTGATCGCCCAATCTTCTCAGGTGTCGCACAGTGGCCTGTGAGCTTGGCGTTCGAGGTGCGGTTGTGTGTAGCTGTGAGTTAAAAGTTGGCTCTCTGCAAACTCAAATGTGCTTCCAAACTTGGCAAGGGATTGTGCTGAAATGCAGATTGTGATTGTTGAGAGCCAGAGGCTTGTTATTCTGATTGCATAAGAATGAGGGTAGCTTTGCTGATTTCTATTGTGCTGCTGAAGGCTTTGAGCAGGTTTTTAAGACACTGTCTTTTTTTCTCGCTGCCCAACTGTTCCCTTTGTTCTCTCCCTTCTGCACATTCAGCTACACTCTGGTTGTAGCCCCAAATCATCTGAAAGCACAGATCTAAGCAATGAAGGTTTTTTGTTTGTTTACCAATAGCTCTTTATTCACTCACTTCGCGTCATTGTGTTATCTCAGGTAAAACAAATGGTGAAGAGAACTTATTTTTCATATCGTAGTGCCCATTACACAGATAAAAACATTCACTTATCTGTACTAATCACTTCCTACACTGAGGAGCAAATCAGTGTGAAGTGATCTAATGGCTACTCTGCTCTGTGTGATTTTTAAAAGACATTTTTCTACCTGCGAATAGTGCACCCCCGTTTCTATGGTAACCTGTGCTGATAAGAAAGCATGGGATGGAGTTTGAAAGACTAAGGCCCTTTTGAATTGACATGCTGCTAAGGAGATATTGGTGCCGTGCTAACTGGCAGATGGGGAGTCTTTGGAGTGCACACACACACACTCCTACACTTGTGGATGAAGAGCAGGAGAGGGAGGAAAGTTAACTGAGTGAACTCGGTTTTGAATGGTGTGTGGGCAAAGGTGCATCCCCCTCTGCTCTCTGCACAGCTCGTTACCATACCACGTGATGGAATAACTCACCAAAACACTTCACTTGTTATTTCACTCACATTCAGCGATTCTTACTATAGACTTGATGTTCAGAACAGTGCGTACAGACACACACAGTACCCACTATGTACTGTACACAGAAAATCATAAGTGAAGGCTGGTAATATTGCAGCACTTGTCGTCATGGTCTCTGTTCATTTGGAAAGGAGTCATGCCTTGCAAAGGAGGGTATGAGGAGCCTTGTTGACAAAACCAACTGCAGGCACGTAAAATTGAATCAAATTTTTTCTATATAAAGGTTTACTAGGTTGACCTCTCTTTTTATCAGTAAACCCAACTGCTTTCTTAGCTTTCAACTGCCATTGCCCGGAGCGATCAACATGTGAATATGGTGTTTGTTTCCGATGTCAGATGTCAGAAGTCCAATGTGTGGAAGCTGGAATTAGTCATGGAAAACACTGACAGTAGTCCTTGCCTCATCATCAGTTCACTTTTTCATGTGGGTCAGGGTGGTTTCTGTACTGCAGGTCATTTACCTTTGTCAATGCCCCACTACAAAGCCTTGTTAGATGTAACGAAATTGGCCACTTTCACTGTACCTCACACTCTCACTGTCACCCTGTGTCTTTATCTCTCTCTCTGCCTCTCTCTTGCTTTGTATAGCTCTCTCTCTCTCACTCCATGCCCCCCCTCTCTCTCTGCCTCTCTCTTGCTTTCTCTCACTCGCTCTATCTCTCTCTCTCTCTTTCTCTCTTTGCCTCTCTCTTGCTTTCCCTCGCTGTCTCTCTCTCACTCTCCCTCTGTCCCTCTCTCTCTCTCCCTCTCTCTCTCTCTCTCCCTCTCTCTCTCTCTGCCCCCCCCCCCCCCTGCTTTTTGTAATCCCCTGTGTCATTAAATACATGGCCATGACCAAAGACAGTTTGTCTGTCTCAGTGACAGATGGAACAAGGCAGATGTGTGTAAGGTTATAGGTGTGTTGTGTTATCAAACGGCTCATTAGTGTCAGTATGGCTGTCTGACCAGAGGTAATGGGTACAGGCTCCATTTGCTTTTTAGTGTAAGTCATCACTATAATATGTGCTGAGGTTTTGTTGACAGGATGCTTCTGTCAATACAAATGCCTGCTTTACTGCATTTTTACTGGACAAAGCATACTGTTTCAGCTTTATTCATTTAGGTGAAGGCCAAGGTGTCTTTTATCCCAAAGGGCCAAGTTGTTTTGCAGCTAGCCATAGAAGCTCATCAATGGTGGACAAAAACACAAAAGAACAGCGATATATTAAAAACATAAAAGCCATGAGAACATAAAATAAGAACATAAATACTTTAGACACAACATAACCATAAGAAAACTCAAAAGAATGTAAACATTAAAAACACAAAAGCCATATAAGAACATACATTCATCAAAAACATTAAAGCCATAGGAACCCAAAAAAATAAAATAAAGTAAGACACCAATCACATGCTAAAGCAACACTAAGTAGTTTTTTCAGTCTTAAAATAATGTTTCCAAAATTGTTTTAGTGGTTGATCAACTTGTACCTGGGTGAAAGGCACTTCTGAATTTGCATTGCCACCCTCCATGGGCTATAACTGCACTAAGTACTGTAAGTTTGAAGGAGCGGGCCATCTCTTTGTAGTTGAAATGAGAACCAATTCCACTTTTAACCTGTCGGGCGACTGAAGACGAAAACTACTTAGTGTTACTTTACACTGCCCATGTTGAATTGACACATGCCATCTGCTCAACAAAGGTTGTAAAAGTTTAGAGCAGGGGCAGGACGGCAGAATCAGCAAACACTGGGCCACTTCTACAAAAGACGATCCCAGGACTAGAGCACACCGAGTACTTGTATAATGTTTTTTAAAAGGCTGCTGTACCTATTAAAAAAGTTTATACAATTACTTGGTGTGCTGCAGTCCTTCCAGTCTTCATGTAGAAGTGGCCCAGTGTTTGCTGATTCTGCCATCCTCTCCTGCTCTGAGCAACTGAAGTTTATGACCTTTGTTTGCTGATCAGTTGCTCACTGTAAACAACATAGATTATCATAAAATGGTCTGGTTCAATAATCCCAGTCCTGACCTCAGCCCGCACTCACTGTACGGCCTGTTAGGGTGTAGTGCAGGTGAAGAGGTGTTTTTGATGTGGTCACTAGGTGACACCTGAGTAAAGAACAGCGACACAGGGTACCTTTGTGTCAGGTGATTCTGTTGTGCCAAAACAGCGGAAAGTGCAGCGTCTGTGGTGGTCATGTGGTGTTGGAGTGTGTGCTGTTCTCCAACAGGTTTTTTTTTTATCGAGGGAAAAACAAATAGAACGTTGTGTTTGTGGTTTTAATTAGTTTGACAATCATGCTTGGAAGTGTGTGATGGTAAAGTGCTCTGTGTTACTCTTTGTCATTTATTGTCCATCATCATGTTTATGGCAGAAAGTTGGGTGGGCGTACTTTTGCGAAGTTTGCTGTCGTCATGCTGATTGATTTGAACAGTGATTACATGTTTTTCAGTGTTTCAGTGAATGTATTTCAGTGAATGGACACATAATGATTATGTACCAGTTTAATAAAAGTCTAAATTGCAGTAGGTGTTCCTTTCTAGTCATATGCCAAGACTGCAGAAAACCATATCATTAGAGAAAGCCAGTCTGTTCCCTCTGAGTCATATTCACACCATGTCATCTCTAAGCATACTGCCCCAGTATCACCCTCTAGAAAGACCCTCAACACCCTTCTCTTCAGAAATAATTGCTGGGAGAGAAAATGACACCCATGTGACACCCTAAGAAAAGACTTACATAAAGACAAAGAGGACTTTAGAGAGATAGTAGGCCTCTCAAAATGTTGTCAGAGTTATAAGAACCTGGTGTTTCAGTGGACATTTAGACAATGGACGATTGCATTTCCTGGGACATTTACAAGCAGTCATAATAGACTAACAGCAGTCATGCAGCTCAGTATAGGTTGGCCATTGCTGTTTGAAGATGAGGAGTGGTTCAGGTAGGGCTGCTTGAAGTTGAGGAGACTAAGGATGATTTCAAATGCACTGCATTGATGAAGCCCTCACACAATATAATGATCCACAAAATTATAGGGGCATTCAGTATAATGCTCTTTCATAGGACCCAAACACGCTCAGTAGTGTGTATCAAGTTACTTCGCTCTCGCCGCTTTAAAACTTAATTTAATTTTATGCCAGTAAGTTCATACAAATGCATCAGATACTTGATGACCTATGACGATATCAGAACTATTTTTAACCCAGTCTTAATCTCCAATGGCCCTGTGGTCGGAGATGTGGTGCAGTTAGCAGCTAATCAGCATATGGATGTGTTAATTAAAGGCAACCTTTGTCTCTGGTGAGACACAGCTGCGGTTTCTGTGATGACCTGTAAGGAAACACCTGTGACGAGCAGCCATGTGTGAGTGACCGCCATGGTAATGTGTTCAGCCACTGCCCATTTACCCTCCAGCACCTAAGCATACATGGGGTAAGTGTACAGTAAACTACCATAAAAAGCAATTAAGGGGGTTTTCCAGCATTATGTGTGTGTGTGGCTTTGTGTTTGTGAGAGTGTGTTCTTCTCTGCTTCTCTCTCTCTCTCTCTCTCTCTCTCTCCCTCCCTCTCTCTCTGACACACACACACACATGCACACACACACATACACACATACAGTACACACATAAACAAACACACACATACCCACACACACACACACACACACATACAGACACACACTCTTCAACCCTCTTAGGTCACCCATTAAATGCTTAAGGAGCGCTCACCCGAGTGAAATATTTTGCTGAATTTGCGACCAGGGAACAGGGCTGTTGCTGTGTCACCTGTAGTAAACAGAGCAAGGACAGCAAAAGCTGACGCACACAAACACAGAGCATGTAGTCAACAAACCTAGCACCCTAATATTTGCAAACAACCACAACTCATCCATACAAAGTTAAAACAGGCAGTTAACAACAAACAGACTGCAGCACTTCCTCATAAACTGTCACAAACATTTGCACGCACACACAAAAAACCCAGATGAGCAGTGTGATGAGTGCTTTGTACCCTGTCAGTGAATGCGTATCCACGTGAGAGTTGGAGAGGGAGGGGAAACAGCACTTGGAGCGAGCCACAGGAGCGCGTGAGGGAGGCAGTGCGATCAACCGCTGTAAGAGCCACTCTGAGCGTATCCATCAGAGAGAGGCAGGGGAAGAGGAGAGGAGGAGACAAGAGGGGAGCTTCATCTGGACTTGGGAAGGGGAGCCTTGGCCTGAGAGGTGATTGAGGACCCC
>CM050203.1:21392500-21412500 GCA_027475355.1 Coilia nasus | reverse complement strand
TTTGGGGAGGGGAGTTGCTGGGTGCTGGAAAGTGGGGCAGAGGTGTTGCTTTAGCCTGGCGGCCCCAGGGGGCCTACATGTCGTCACAAGATTAGAGGAGACATCCACGGGGAGTCATTACTGCTAATGAAGTGTGCTCTCTTTCTCACCCTGTCCTTTGCTCAGAACCACCGTCACCATCATCGCCCCTGCCTCTTGCGGCGGGCGGGTGCAGATCAACGATGCTTCTCCCAGAGACCTCCCATTTCCCCTCATTACCGCACCCCCATGGGCTAGCAAAGCTTCGCTTCACGACCTGTCATCACACTCCTTCCTTCTCTCCACTTTTCTCTGTTTCTCTTTCTTTTGCTTGTTCTCGTTTTTCTTTCCCCTTTCATTTACTCTCTCTGTATGAGTGTGCGTGTTCAACCACCAAGCTGTAATGATTCTCCTTACAGTATATCACAATCTTTGTTTTATCTGTATTCAAAACCACCTTTAGCCTTCTGTTGGAAAAACCCTGGTTGGATAGCAACTGGAAAACATCAAGCGTGTATGGGCCATAACAAATCTCTAACTTGCAGTTGCTGAACTCTCCACCTCACAAGTTTGAATAAGGCTTTATTCTGGCATTTTATTGGTTAAGCTGATGTTTATCACATGCAGGCAGTCACACAAGAGACATGTAAGCACTAAGCAGGTCACCAGCAGGGGTAGCCAACATCAAGGGATGGATCACCGCCCTAAGCCAAAGAAACAGAGGAGGCTTTTTCGATTAAGGAGAAAGCTGTGTTGTATTTGTGGTAATTTTGTGGGACTATGCTAATGATGCTGTAAGTAGGAAGAGAATGGTGCACTGTATTGCACAAAAAACCCACTGAATTGAAAGCAATGAAGTATAATTTAACCATCAATTACACAGTATCTTTATTTGACACTATGAATGCACTTTACAGTTTTTCTCTATCGCTTTGGTACATTTTTCGAATCTTTCTTGCAATTTGCAGAAGATCGAGTGCATTTCTCAAAACAGTTTGGACAAATAGCAACACCGTGGATCACCTGCAAAAGCTAGTCTCTTGCTCAAAATGCTTAGTTCATCCCTCAAAAGCAAGTTTTTGTGTCAATATATGTGTCAGTGCCATCAGAATGTTTAGTCATTGTGTCACTATGTACGGATAAGACAGTCAAATTCATTAGTCATGTTGGCAATTGAATAGTGCACTTCGAAGGGACATTTTGATGTAAAATGTGGTTTAGGTGTGATGACAAGTGTTGTACATTTCACCTCATATAATGTATATGTGTGAGATTCATTGTAAAAGACAAGATTCACATTTACAGAATGACTTCTTTATTGGCAGACATTGACATTGCAGTGCGTAAAGAAAAAAAAAGACAGCAATGGACAGAACAAAGGTAAAATACAGTAAGTAAAGTAAAGTAAACATAGGTCAAAAATATAAACATAGGTCATACAGTAAGTAAACAAAAAATATGAACATCTCCCTAAATTCTAAGTCCTTATCCTGATCTTCAGCTTCGTCACATTCTTGTCTGTCAGGCAACACATTTTCACCCACGGGACACCGGCAGCGTGGATAGCATCTTCTGGAGTGCCTAATCCATCCTCTTTCAAATCCTCCACCATGCAGCCTCACCCCTCTTCCTCTCCTTCTCCCTCTTGTTGTCCATTTTCTTGTCCTTCCATTGTCAGCCATTGTAACTTTGTATTGTGCTCTGGTTAGTGTATATACTTTTCAGTAGAGTGTTCATGAGATGCTCCCTTGAGCTCATTCAGAAAACTGTTGATCATTGGTTTCTCAACTCTCTTCATTAGAAAAAGTCTAGATTCAAGCAATTTACCAATTTAGATCATATTTACAAATGTCTTATGGAAATGTATAGAAATGTGCTTGACATGTTATGATAGCTTGGTAAATCATTTTGCATGTTAAGACTTATATGATGAACTATAGCCTAAATGTTTTGGGTAGTGAGACTATTTGATAGATTCCCATAACAAAGCATTTTGATTAGCATGACAAAAGCAATTGATAATGTACAAAACAACTCAGAATTGTACACAATCATTTGCATGGATGGACAAAAGCATTTGCAATTTGTTTAAAGCAATGACAAACTGCCTTTTTCATCTGCACAAATGGCATGATGATGTGACAATTGAACAAGAACTTTTGAGAATTTCAATTCTGATGTGAGAAATGTACCAAACCAATTGAGAAAAACTGTAATGAGTCATTACAGGCTGATTCAGGATTTTTTCCCCTATTTTTTATAGCTTGTTGCCAGGGAAAATTTCCTTTATTCTATTTCTGAAGAAGGTACAACCAAGGTGCAACCATTAGCTGGTTCTATGTAAACACACTCTCAATGTTTGAATCTTAAATCTTTAAACCTCTCTCTCTCTCTCTCTCTCTCTCTCTCTCTCTCTCTCTCTCTCTCTCTCTCTCTCTCTCGGTTTTGTCTCCCTCTCTCTCCTCTCTCTCTCTCTTACACCTAATGTAGCACAGTCTTTTTCAATGTATTTTTATATAGTATATGAATACTGGTATGTTACACTGTGGAGAGCTGTGTGACACACTGTGTGGTGTGCTTTTAAGGTTACCAAGATAAAGAAAAAAACTATTTTTAAAGATTGCATGTTCATAGTATGGATCACCAAGAGGCCACAAAATATGTAAATACCAAATCAACAGGGTAGAATTGCTGGAAATCCACCTGGCCAGTCAGCAGTGCATCAGAGATGCAGATTTATATGAGGCCAGTATGAATGGAACTATGATAGTGATGATGCAGATACTGCACATAGCAGCCAGGTAGGAAAAAGGTTACATATCAGTTAAATGTATGCCGTTGTAGAGTATGACAATAACTTGTAAAGTTTTCACCACATTCAACTTTTCAGAAAAAGACCTTCTTTGAACTGGATACAGATTTTGATTAAAGGGTTGGGGTTGGGGTTGGGAGAGCATCCGGGGCTATGAATCAGGAAAGAGAAGAAAGTATGGCACCCGAGAGAGAGAGAGAGAGAGAGAGAGAGAGAGAGAGAGAGAGAGAGAGAGAGAGAGAGAGAGAGAGGGATTGTACAATGGAGGAAGCAATGTATTTGATAGATTGAAATTTGTCATGATTATAGGGTGTATATAAAAATGTTAGATTTGATTTCAAGAGGGTGCCATTTAGAGATTTGTGTGTTAGATTCAGTATTTTAAAGCTTTTGATAGGAGGCCAGCAGTTCTAGAAAGTGTGCAAGCAGTGGCATTCATTGAAGAATTAAGTGAATTCTTCAGTGAATTTTGTCTACATCTAGACTGAAAAGTCATGCAGTCCTGGTACCAAGTAATGAAATGATGGGGTATTTATCCTGCATTTAGAAGGCACACGAATTCTCTCATTTTGTCAATTCTTCATACGTGAAATCATGCTGTCTTTCAGGACTTTCCTATGTGTACAATTATTAATATGTCTGTGTTTCTAAGTAAAATGTTGATGTTGTTTTGGATGTTCGTAAGGTATCATAGAGTGTAGGGAGATTGTTAGATAGCAAAGTATTTGGGACCAAACCTCAGTTTTATCGGTGTTAAGGAAGAGGACTGTATTAGTCATCCATGCTTTTAAATGATTCGGGCAAGCCTCTACTTTACACAACTGAACAATTTTATCAGGTTTTATGAAAAGGTATAATTGGATACCATCGGCATAGCAATAAAATCTAATGCCATGCTTCCTAATTACAGCACGTACGCACCTACATCACCTTTATCCTGCACTAATTACCACCCAGCAAATAAAAATGGCTGGTAAAGACAGTTAGTGAGAAAAGTAATGTTACCCACGCACCTGTTAATTAATATATGAGCTTAGTTGCTACTGATCAGACGCATTATTGTTCTCTCTGTGATGCCCTGTGTTTGGATTACCATAATGATGGTACTATTTTACCCATTAATCTAATGTATATTTGCACTTACATTTAGAAAAAAAGACGGCGAATGACGTTCCTGTTAGACATTTGCTCAATGCCCATAGCTGCCTGCCGGTATCAAAAAAAGAATACGGACAGTTCCTTTTATACATGCTTGTGGTCACAGGCATGAAGTTTGTTTACATTATGTAATTCCATTAGCAAGCTTGCATGTGTGAAGAACACAAACATATTTGACGGTATTCGGGTGATGGTTCAGCTCCTTTGGTACTGTTCTCCTCACACCTTTCACATCCTGCGCTGTATAAAAGGGCTAGATGTGGGCTTTTGTTGTGAGGCTGTTGAAGACTGCGACCTTGGCTGGCAGCTTCGATCATTGCCTGCCATTCAAAATGGTCGGGACAGAGTGTGAAAGCACGACTCTGCCCTAGCCATGGCCTTCTCCACTTCAACACCTACAGTACACGCCCGTGCGCACACACACACACACACCACATACACACACACACACACACACACACACACACACACACACCACATACACACACACACACACACACACACACCACATACACACACACACACACACCACACACACACACACACCACATACACACACACACACACACACACACACACACACACCACATACACACACACACACACCACATACACACACACACACATACACACACACATACACACACATACACACAGCTCCATCCACACAGGCTGACCTTAAGCAACTGTTCCTACCTTTTACTCAAAGATCAGGGCTGTCGTTTGTGTCTTCCCACTCAGGGGATAACAGGGAGAGAGGAAGAAGGGAGGAGAGAGAAAAAGCGAGGATGAGCGAGAGAGATCAGCATTGGGTTGCTTCTAATTGGTACCTCAGTGTTACTTTTAGTCCCTTCTTGTAATTCTGCCTCTCCTGGCCTCTCTGTTAAGAGCATTGATCTTTCGCTCAAGAAACAATGAAACATGGCCTTTGTGTCATTTTTTTAATGGTATGCAATCATACAGCAAACATGTTAAACTCCATGAATTATCAAGCATGGCTTGTCTTTATCCTTGGGGTTGTTACGCTTGTCTGGCTGATGTATGGGTGCTAATGAGACTCATGGCCGTACGCAGCCTTTCATGGACATATAATGCTAAGCTCCCTATGCACTTCAGGGTCATCATGACAGGTGCTTACTGATGCTTCGGGTGGCTAATATGTAGGCAGAGCTTTGCATATTATTTGACCACAAGTTTTTGTGATAACTTTGAAAGAAAAGGCTTAACAGATCAAGTCCACAATAGTAAGCCTACACGTTTGGTTAGGGGAGAATTAGCATTTATGACTAAACCATCATTAATGTTTTGGAAGTTCAAAAGTAAAGATATGAAACACTGTCAGCAGAGGTAATAAACATGCAGTTTTAAATTCTATTTTGTCTGCATCATTTGAGCAGCTGGAATAACACTCTGCATTAGGGTTCTGTGGTGATCCATAGTCATTAAGAAACTGACATTATTGTGTATCTTGTGGCTCTTTTTCTTAATACCAATAATTCTGAAGCACCAGCTGTTTTCAACATGCCTTGAAGCTGGATTGTTTTACAATGTGTTTCCAGATGGACAGAGGCAAATGCTGCAACCCCAGGGCACAACTCACTTTTCTCCTCTTTGCTGCCCTCTCTCTCTCTCTCTCTCTCTCTCTCTCTCTCTCTCTCTCTCTCTCTCTCTCTCTGCCTATCTATGTTCTGTCTGCAGTGGCCAATGAGACTAGAGAGAGCACCAGCCCAAGGCCCCGCAGCCGATTTGCACGTAAGTATCTGTGATGCAAATTTGTGTTGTTGCAAATGATTTCTTAGAGCTGGAATTAAAATATTACATCTGAACTACAAACTACAGCAGGTACCGGGGGTGTGGTACCCCCTGATCAAGACCCCCCCAAAGACAGAAAAAAGCAGGATTGGGGAGTACTGACTTAATGTAATTAATTAATTAAAAATGTAAAAGGTAGTGCGGTAATATGGAGGGGTAATTTACATCCTGTCTGAGATATATTTATGTGGTAAACATGGATAAGGAAAGCTTAAAGGTAAGGAAACAATGGTGTTTTAAGTCACAGTTACAAGGGATCTAGTTTCAAGGACAGTGTTATTCAGTGTGTGGCCTAGATGGCAGCAGCACACCATCTACAAAATGCCAAAGCATATTTGTACATGTGTATGTATATGTACGTATGTGCATGAAATGTATTTTTGTTGTGTGTGTGTGTGTGTGTGTGTGTGTGTGTGTGTGTGTGTGTGTACATACACATATTAGTGCTGTTGTGTGTGTAGGTGTGCCTGAACACAAATGTGTAGATGTGTAAGGAAGAGATCCATTCTCCACTTGACACAGATAGCTATGGCCCAACAATGGCCCTGCTTTTGATGGGCATTAATACTCTCCCTACTGTTTTCATTTTACACGAGATCCTGAGTCACTGCTCCCGGATCCAGTGGGACTACACTGACCTCATATCAGCCCTGCCCCAATACATGTGTCGACCACTGCAGGCCAGCAGGCATTATAAACTAACCTCAGGTTGACTATAAGCCCAAGCCATATTTCACTGTTTCCGGTCCAGAGGGATAATCAGGCTTGGCCTCACAATCTGTTCTGTGTCATGGGCTGTTACTCTCCACTGAGGAAATCCAACAGCAGAGGGTGATAGAGACTCACTGCTATCTCCCTGCCAGCCATAAGCCTACGGCCTGTTCCACTCAGATAGCCATTAGAGAAATATTGAGCTTTTGTTTTATTGAACATATTGAAGTGACCATGAAATAAATGTCTACGATATAGGGACATATTGTTGTCTTTGCTGTTATACTGCAAAACACTATTAAGCAATATAACACGAGTGGGAGTGAGGTTGTTGTGGAATACCCTCACGGGTGTGATTCGCCGCAGGCTGAGTGCCGTAGGTAATCACACCGTGAGGGTATTCCACAACAACCTCACGACCACAAGTGTTATATTGCTTTTATACAATAGTTCCTTTGGCAACACAATTAATTACACAAAATGATAAATTTATTTTCTTTATTTGATTGATTGTTTGTTACAATGAAGTTCCTCCGCTCCAGAAAATAGTCCCCGTTGGCGTCTTGGTTGCTGAGCAACGAGCAGTGCGCACCACTGCTCTGCCTACTTGTACACATTGAATTGAACATTGCCGTTGATTGTGCAACCGCTGAGAAAAGGGCCTGGATGTTCACAGTCCGAAGAACTAGATGGTCTTATGTGCTGATCCAGTTTGGCTAGTTTTGTTTGATCTCCCGTTTGATGGTCTCCTAAAACATGACTCTACCGCTTTCTGCTTTCCAAAGTGGGGCGCCAGTAACTCGCAAGAGAACTCTCTGACCTAAAAGAAAAACATTGCCTATATTTAGCATCTACACTACACGAACATATTTACACAAATAATTATGTCTGTGCATTCGAAACATTTAACTGCCCACGAAGTTTGTTTTACCGTATTGCTTTCGTGTCGGCTGTTTTCAATAGAGTCCAAATCCTTCGGGCTTAATTTGATTGTTCTTATGCTTGGCGTAGGCCCAAGATAAACGCTTGCCCTCTCCTCCCTCTCTTCATCATCGAATTCATATTTTAAATCAAAGTTGATATTAAACTCGTCCATTGTATCGCAGTCATTGTTCCTCGATTACCTTTCACTTGCACTGTTCCTCGATTACTGTTTATTTACGTATTGGGTGGAATGATAGAATGGAATCTTGGTGTAACGGTTAAATTGTATCTTTGGCCGCGGAGTGATTATTAGATGTGAAGTGTCATCCATAGTATGCCGGGGAATACCCTCACTCCTAGTGACGCATAGAACGCGTCTCGTCCATTGTGATCAATTGATAAATAATTCGACCGGATCTAACTATTGTATAATATAAAATAAAATGAAGTTATAAATGTAAGGAAATTAATCATCCTAAAGAACGGAGTACACACACATGTGCAAATACTGGGAATCTAAGGTGCTTGGAATAAGTACTGCACTGTTTTGAATGTGTCATTTTATATTTTAAAAAGTTAGTAAAAGCAAAAACTGTGTTTATTGCTTACAATGGTTCTTTTCAAGTGTCATCTAAGTAATGTGTTTATTTTAATTCCCCTTTAATTCCCCTTGCACTACTATTTATTTATTCTGTTGTAAATATTCTTCATACGTATCTACACTGGAGAAGGAGTTGCTTTTTAATCACATTGTACATGTGTATAGTGTACATTGTATATGTGTATAGTGACAAGAAAAGGCAATCTATTCTATTCTATTCTATTCTATTCTATTCTAATATGTATTTGCTGCGGCAGGCTCAAAGTCCCAGAATGCATTATGGAATGCCATCACGGCTGGCATCGGCATCAAGGACAAGGACAAGCGGGGCATCCTCATCGACCCCCGGAGCCCTGAGGAGATCCTGGCTGATGAGCTGCCCACAGTGGATTCACCGGACGCCATGGAGAAGACCGCCATCAGGTCATGTCTGACACTTTACTTCTTGTTTGCTTTGTTTTTCCTCTGAGGATTCCTGCTGGAAATGGGAATGTTTCAGGGTACTGAGTTGAAAAGTTTAAGGACAGGTGTTTGTTGAGGTAGCAGAACATTTACTTTTGGACTTGGCAGAATTATTTGACTTCACTGGCATTGAAGACTAGGTGGCACCATGTGGGTGCATCCTTCAAGAGAGAGCTGGTGAAGGGTGCATCACAGATAGAAGAGGACAATGGTGCATAGTTGTGGAATGAGACCAACAACTGGATGACAAACAGTATCTAACGCTTAAACCACTTATTTGCCTAATCACTATGGCTTGTCTGTATTGCCTCAATGAGAAAAAATAGGTGTTTGGAAACATTTTCCATTCTTTTACTGTTACTCTCAGTTCACTCTGCCTCATCTTCACATCCTCATATCAACAGAAGCTTTTCATTACAAATGATGGACTATTTAGTATTTACAACTGCTAAAGAGCTGCAATGAAAAGCCATGACAAGCTCTTGCCATGACAAAACAAAACACTGCCAGCAATTCACAATAGAGAACTGTCTGTGAGGATGCTGGGTTCTGTATTCTTCAGAAGAGACCAAGTACTCCTTGTGATTGTGTGTAATGATAGGTGAGACACAGCACATAAAAAACCCCACAATTTATGACTGACAGAAGCTAAATATGTGCAAGACATCTTATCATGAAGTGGGATCAAAATGGCAACTGCTGAAAAGATATGTCCTGCATGTTAGCTTGACCTCCGTGTGAATCTTGATTCGGTTGACTTCTCTCTGAGCAGAGTCAGTGACATGCTCCCACTATACACGTCACTGAGCAATAGCTTTGAGAGGATTTTAGCACTTATATCAATGTGTGTGTGTGTGTGTGTGTGTGTGTGTGTGTGTGTGTGTGTGTGTGTGTGTGTGTGTGTGTGTGTGTGTGTGTGTGCGTGTGTGTGTGCGCGTGTGCATGTGCGTGTGTGTGTGTGTGCGTGTGTGCGTGTGTGTGTGTGTTTGATCACCTACATGTTAGGGGAACGGAAGAGGTGCCACATGATTGGAGCTGACTGATCTGGTGGGTTGTAGGTGGATTTATGCATTCAAAGCTCAGTCTGAGCTGACTACTCAAGTTCATTGGTCTTCAACCTGTGGTATACTGCAGGTCCATCATATCTATCTACATATATATAATTTACAGTACAGGCCAAAAGTTGGGACCTCCAAGGAGGTTATGTTTTCCCAGCGTTGGTTTGTTTGTTAGTTAGTTTGTTTGCTTTTTTGTTTGTTATTACATTACATTACACGTAGCTGACGCTCTTATCCAGAGCGACTTACAGACATTTACAGGGTTTCAGTTACAGTCCCTGGAGCAGTGTGGGGTTAGATGCCTTGCTCAAGGGCATCTCAACCATGGTTAGGGCAGGATTCGAACCGGCAACCTTCCAATTGCAAGACCAACTCCCTAACCACTAGGCCACAGCTGATGTTTGTTAATAGCATAACTCGGAAAGTTCTGGACAGATTTCGAGGACATTTTCAGGATAGATCAGAAGTTGGCTAACTTACAACTGATTAGTTTTTGGTGGTGATACGGATCACCATCGGGATTAAGGATTTTTTTTAAGGATTCTTCACCATTGCGAGATAGAGCCAATTTGGACATTTTTGCTCATAACTCTACAAATAATGCTCAGAATGCTTGTTTACCCATCAAACGTGTTCATTCACAGTTTTGATGCTTTCAGTGAGAATCTGCAATGTAAATACTGTATTAATGAAAATAAAGAAAACTTATGACCCTCTGGAACGTGGTGCTGCTTTCTGATTGGTTGCTAGGCATGCAGTAAAATCGTATATCATGCACGCCTTGAAAGTAGTTCTGGCAAAAAAGTTTAAAACTTCAGCACCGTTCCATATCAATACCCAATAGAACGTACGTACCTACTGTAACCGTCTCTATCAAACTTCACAATTAAAGGCAGTGTGGAGTTAAATTTCCAGCAACTTAAAAAAAATAGTAAACCGAAAATAACAAATAAATCAGCTTTTTAGAATAAGTATGGCACGTCGCGTTGCTCAATCCAAGCTAGCTAACACCTGATGAGCAGTAGCAATCACCTTACCAAATGAAAGGTAACCTTGACAACCTGGCTAGTGACTGAGGGCTGCGTAGCGCTCTACTTAATGTTACAAATATTAGGCTACATTGTAGGCCACACTGTAGCAAAACTGAGTCTAAGTTAACCCTCTAAGTTATGTGAGAATTATTTTAAATACATTCTACATAATTGAGTGGCATTAACCGGGTCATAAGCGGGGTAACATCCTCCGAGGCGTGCATTATACAGTTTTAAGTCAACTTGGTCGAGCAAACTTCAAAGTTCTTAGGCTCCACCTCGTTGACTTAAAACTGTATAATGCACGCCTCGTCGGATGTTACCCCTTACGCATTGAAAGAAAACTGTACTGCACTGTATATATCTTTTTTTTAATCTGGAGCATATATTGTCTTGGCAGTTAAAAAAATGTAATACTGCAAGACATAAGAAGAATGTTATTCAATGTCTCTGTCAGCCATGGGGTCCTTGGACTAAAACAAATTGAAGGCCTAGTGCCTTCAAGAGAAGAGAAGCATTTTTATCCCGTATAGATCTGCGTCCTACTGTGCCCTTTCTTTTTATGCGTGCATGCAACCCAAACAAACATTTTTTCTAAAATCAATGAAGATCAAAGAAATTAAAAACACTTTCAGGGATGATAGAATTTATAATGTAATTACACAACTGACAGAGGTTTATTAAAGGTCTCTACTGGTTTATGATGTTCCAATTTTTAAAGTTTAGCTTTTAAAGTTAGAAAAAATTGGTATGTTTATGCTCAAAACACGTGTACCTGAACCATACGTCACACATTTCACGGTCAGTTGAACCAAGTTGAACCAAGCCGCTTTGCCACTGAAACCAATTGAAACCAAGGGGGTTGAGCGTACAGTGGTGTGGCTACTGCATGCTTTCTGAAAGCACCTTTAGACTGAAACCTGTTATGGTGTCTGAATACTGTGTGTGTGTGTGTGTGTGTGTGTGTGTGTGTGTGTGCTTGCATGTGTGTGTGTGTGCGTGCGTGTGCGCATGCCTATGTATGTGCATGCGTGTGTGTACTTACATGCATGCCTGTGTGTGTGTGTGTGTTTGTATGTGCGCGTGTAAGGGAGAGAGTGTGTGAGACGGGCCCCCTGCTGGCATGTGTGAGTGTGTAAATTGGGAGGGAGACGTGCTCTCCTGGGCTTTGAGGAGGGGTGTGCAGTGACTGTGGCAGTGTGGGAGATGGGAATTCCATGATGTGAAACGAAGTGAAAGATAATGTGTGAGCTATGGGAGGTGTTTATACAGTAGGTTTGTGATGTAATGTAAGAAGTGTGTGTGTGGGAAAGCCCATATGCTGTCCTCGTAGTTGTAAGAAGTGTTTGAGAAAGGGAAGTAATACACCCCTGACATCCCTGGCAAATCATCATTTTATGTTTGTGGTTCAGAGAGCTAGTGCCTATATGTAGTGCTAGTGCCTATGATCTTTCTATATCTCTTATTTAGCTCTCTCTCTCTCTCTCTCTCTCTCTCTCTCTCTCTCTCTCTCTCTCTCTCTCTCTCTTTTAGCTTTTGTCTTCGGGGAAACAGTTTTAAATGCAAAATCATTTCAAATGACCTTTCAAGCATTTATTGACATTATAGAGAGACAACCTCACTGCTCTGTGTGTGTGTGTGTACAGGCTTTGAGAATGCTATATTGTATCCACAGTATCCACAAGTATTTAGGTGATTCATATAAGCCGCCTTTGTAGAGTCGAACAAAGTCTCAGAGTGTCCATTATTGGGTGCTAAAAGCCAGCTGGGACAGTAGATCCCTCTTTGATCTGGTAATCCTACCACACTCAGTAAGACAGTAAAATAAAGACATCTCTTTTTTATCTCTTCCTATCCCTCTCTCTCTTTTCCAAACACACACACACACACACACACACACACACACAAACACACACACACACACACACACAATCAAAACCATCTGGCGAGTTTGTGTTCTGCCATCAAACAGACAGACTGTATTTGTTTACATGTTTATTCCCAGCTTTTTTTTTTAACAATCTATGAGCCCTCTGTGCAGCAGGCCTGGCCCAGTACAATCTGGGGCTATGCACTGGGGGGGCATACTGGCAGAATTGAGTCTGGACTGCTACTTACAGTATACCTCAGGGGTCCTCTACCACAGTACCGCTTTCTCTCTGTCTCTCTCTCTATCTCTCTCTATCTATTTATCTCTCTCTCTATTCGTCTCTCTCTATCTATTTATCTCTCTGTCTCTTCCACTGTCTCTCTATCTCTATCTCTTTATCTCTCTATCTCTTTATCTCTCTATCTATTTATCTCTCTCTCTCTCCTTCTCTCGCTCCCTTCTCTGTCTCTCTCTGTCTCTGCCATGCATCACCACGCAAGCAGGGGACATTAGGACAAATCATAATCCATAACAATTACTTTGTGGCTAAAGTGATCTGTCGATTTTGATCTGGCAGACTGGCTTGTATAATTCCTGCCATCGAGCTCCTTTTGAAAAGGAGAAGGGAAAGGAGAGCCCCTATTGTGTGGAGGGGTAATTGTGCATTGTTTGGGCCGCAGTTGGAATCTGCAGCACGTAGGCTTGTGTGTTTGCATCCAGCAAAGAGCCCAGGGTTGCAGCACAAATCACACACTCGCACGTACATATATATACATATACATTATGTGCTTTGTTTTACATGCAGACCCAACAGACACACACCCACACACACATTCCCACATACGAACACACACTGGCGCACACATTGTCTGTCCGCCCCGTTGTGTAAATCGCTGGGCAGTGAGTGAGAGCCTCATTCAGTCACAGGCTAGTTTGTGTCTGGGCGAGGGATGGGGGAAGTGGGGCCATGTGTGTGTGACGTCACACGCGGGTGCTATAAATAACCATGGCCATAAACAGCCCTCTGCTGCGCTCCCTAATGCTCTATTAGCGTCCTTTATTGTGTGTGTGCACCCACGCTTATGGTGGCACGCACGGGAGCTTGTCTGCTTTATGTGACTCATTGATGGGTTTGTGTGTGTGTGTGTGTGTGTGTGTGTGTGTGTGTATGTGTGTGTGTGTTTGTGTGTGTGTCAGTCTGTCTGTGATGCTGTAAGTGGTGTTAGGTAGCATTCCCCTCTTCATCTCTGAAGTCAGTTGACTATGTGTGTGCGTGTGTGTGTGTGTGTGTGTGTGTGTGTGTAAGTAGGTATCATCCTTATTGTACAAAGGTAAGCTGCTGTGCTGAACTTCATTGAAGGGGGGATTTTCTGATTTGGACTTAAATCAGGGTACAGACCAACAGTAATGGTGTGCTTCCCCAGGTTGAGTTGATGGCAAGTCATACAGTACTTGATATAAACATATATCACTTTTTCTCAACTGAATGAAAACAATGTCCATTTCACACATTGAAACATATCTTGCTACATATGTGTAGACCTCAGACTTCAAACTGTTCTGCATTTACAGCTTAGAGGTTGTGTATGTGGTGTGGTGTCGACATGCACAATGTCTTTCGTGGAATGACACACCCATGACAATGCTTTGGCTGAGCATTTTCCCTTGAATAGTGTTGACACAACAAAGGATGTCTGTCAGCACACATCTCTTTCTCTTTCTCTCTCTCTCTCTCTCTCTCTCTCTCTCTGTCTGTCTCTAACTTTTTCTCTCTCTCTCTCTCTCTCTCATACACCCCCACCCCCAACAAACGCAACTTTACAAATAACCAGACATTCTCACACATCCAGATGCACACTAAAGAGCAGCAACTGTGAGATCCTGACAGAAATGTCATGTCAACAGGGACAGAACACTATTCGCCCATGGCGAGGTGTGAAAAGGTGTGTGTTTGTGTGTGTGGGAATGGAGAGAACGAAAGATGGACTTGGACTGGACTGGGAAAAATACTGTCAGGCAAAAAAGCCAGACAACCTTTTCAGGAAGGGTCCACCTGGACTGGGTAGATGTTGTAAGGCTTGACTAACAATTGGCCTCCTGACAGGTCGAGTTGATGTGTTTTTCTCCCTCCTAGAATGCTCTGGGGAGGAAAACCTTTTAAAACACTCAGCCAGAATAATGTTATCAACACAGGGATGCAAGAAATATATCTGTATGTTATCAATAGCGGTATCTTCTGTCTGAGAAGAAATGGAGAGAAAAAGAGAGAGACGCTTGTTTTCAGAGGGGTTGAATGTAAGAAACCTCAGGGTATGTTGTTGAAAAGGTGTGTGTGTTTGGGGACTTGGCAGAGATGACAACATTGTCCATGTAAATGTCTGTTGCCAGCGATAAATATAGGCTTTCCTGTCTCCCCAGGGTGTAAGACTAAACATACTCAAAAGTAGCTCTTTGGTGTAGATGTAAGGCATGTGAAAAATGTGAGGCACTTGCTGAAAGGGAAATGATATGAACTGTATAATGATAAAGATTGGTGTGCTGATTTTATTGGATTTTAAAGTTTTTAAAACACAGTCAAGTGTGTTCAACCCATATAAGGGATAAACCAATATAACACCTGTCATTTCATCAGTTATGGTGGCCAAGAGGTGCCATCAAAATGCAAAAGTCAAAGCATGAAATCAAACACCACCATAGAATGCAAAAGGCACAACAGCAATTCAAAAGCCACAACACATAGTAAATCTTGGAAATTCCAGAACAAATTGTAGCAAAAGCAGTTACATTCCACATTTCTCATAAAAATCATCAATTAGCAAGCTAGGCAAGTTTTAGCAAATTAAGTAGAAATGTACTGTTATTGTTTTCAATTAAAGTCTCTTTTTGTTTTTTGCAAAAGTTCGTATTTGGGACGAGCCCATTAAAAGGAGCTGTCTGTAGATAAATGCATCTTTATAAATCAATCAAATAATAATAAAAAATAAAAAAAACAATAAAAGTATCTTGCATATTTTCTTGACACACAGCTCAGTCACAGATTAAATCACTGTTCTGTTTTCCACTTGATATGATCACGTGCTCACATATCATTCTCTCAATGACACCTTTTTGTGTCTTTGAAACCAGACAGAACATTTTGGCAAACTTTTTCATAACCCCGTGTACTTGAGGACAAAGCCATTACACGCACGATGATAACAACCTAAAAAAGGAAGCTGTAAGCCCCTGTAAGGATGTTACTTAATGACCCACCTGAGGAGGTGAAAATCTTGATCAGGAAGGACAAATTGGAGCCTGGAGCGAATCAAGGCCTCGGCCACATTTTATTATGTTTCTGTCAGCTAGTTACAGTGATTGACAGGGCTTCCCCCACATGTAATCTTATCGGGAAAGCCATGACTAATGGGGAGAAATTGAGGCGGTGTGGGCTTGCTCTGATTGGTCTGTCCATCATACTTAATGTCTCAAATTACCAAAGGTGACTTTTGCTCCAGAGGGAAAGAATCTCAAAGAATCAAAAATAATTAAAAAAAATGCGTCACAGATGAAGGGACTTCGCTGTAGCCAGTGTTGTAAGAGGTGTTTATTCTCTTTTTACATCTTTCTAAGAATAGGTTTTAGGTTGAGTTTCACATATAGCAGATATAAGTATACGAACTTTATTCTTGCAGAGAGCTACCTATTAGTGCAGCTGTCATTTATCCATAAAAGACTTAGGAAGTTTGAGAACATCACACAGATTTTTTTATGGACATGTCACACTGCAGTAGATTTAGGTGGATGTGTTTGTGAAACCGATCGTCTATGTGTATGCATGTTTGTCTGAGTGTGTGTGTTTGTGTTTGTGTGTTTATGTGTCTGTTTGCGTGTGTGTGTGTGTGTGTGTGTGTTTGTACATATATGTGTGTGTGTTTATGTGTCTGTTTGTGTGTGTGCGTGTGTGTGTGTGCGTGTGTGTGTGTGTGTATGTGTGTGTGTGTGTGTATGTATGTGTGTGTATGTGTGTCTATTTGTGTGTGTGTGTGTACAGTATGTGTCTGTTTGTATGTGTGTGTGTGTGTGTGTGTGTGTGTGTGTGTATGTATGTGTGTGTATGTGTGTCTATTTGTGTGTGTGTGTGTGTACAGTATGTGTCTATTTGTATGTGTGTGTGTGTGTGTGTGTGTGTGCATGCGTGATTGTGTGACGATGTGGGCGTATCCACACCACCTGCTGCAGTGTACAGCTGCGGTGTTGAGCACTGTGATCTGAGTGCAGTGTGTCTGTTGGCGCAGGCAGAAAGCCATCTCCTCTGAGCCGCCTTATTGCCTCAAGCCTGCAGGAGAAAGGAGCACAGCGGGAGCACATCAAAATACCTCCCCCCACCTCCCCTCACCCTCCAACCGCCTCCCCTCACCTCACCTCCACCCAGCCGCCACCTCCACGCCCCTCGCTCTGTGCGCAAGATGAAGCCATTACGTTTCTGATCTCCCTCCTGCAGGTGGCTTTTTCAACTTATGGATGCACTGACCTTTTCACTCTCGCCTCCCATGCCTATCTGTCTGTGTGTCAGCCTGTCTCTATTCCTCTTACGCTTTTTCTTTCCCTCTTTTTTTCCCTCCCTTTCTCTCTCTCTCTCTATATATATATATTCCTGTCTTCTCTCTCAGTACACTATTTTGAAAGTAGCAAAGTAACATAGCCATACGAAAAAACATTACTGTATATGTTGATGTTAAATTCTGCTAGGCATGTAGACCTTTGCAGAGTTCTTAATTACATCCTTTGCCTCTCTCTCTCTCTCTCTCTCTCTCTCTCTCTCTCTCTCTCTCTCTCTCTCTCTCTCTCTCTCTCTCTCTCTCTCTCTCTCTCTCTCTCTCTCTCTCTGTCTCTGTCTCTCCTGCACTGATATGGCCTCTGATCACCAAGCTTATTTTAGTGACGAAACCTAATTTTCCAGTCGACTGGTGCCATGCGCGGAAAATGAGCTGAGGTGCAGCGTAGTGCTCAGAGAGCAGCACTGAGATGGAGATAGACTTGGAGGGATGGAAGACAGGAAGAGATGGAGGCAGACGGAGGGAGAGATGGGATGGGAGAAAGCGACAGACACAAACAGTACTCAGGAGGATGGACAGAAATACAGAATGAGAGAGTGGGGAAGTATTGGCGTGGACAAACAGCGAGTGCAGTTCGCTGAGGTCAGGGAGTGAGACAAGAGTGCATTGGGCAAGGATGAATAGGGTCCTAAAATCAAAGTTTGGGTAAGCACACTGGACCACAGTTCCATTACATGGGGATTTGGTTACAGCCTGTTGCTATAGATTTTTAAGCACAGGCTTTAAACTGCACTGCAGACGGATTTGTGTGTGTGTGTGTGTGTTTGTGTGTGTGTGTGTGTGTGTGTGTGTGTGTGTGTGTGTGTGTGTGTGTGTGTGTGTGTGTGTGTGTGTGTGTGTGTGTGTGTGTGTGTGTGTGTTTACATGGACATCAGCGAAGCAGAGAAAACTCATTCCCTCTGTTTTGCTCTTTCATTGATACAGTACACTTAACATGTCTCTCTCTCTCTCTGCCTCTCTCTCTTTCTCCGTTGCCATTGAGCAAAGGTAAAAGACATACAGGTTTGTGTCAAAGTCATGAGATTCAAGAAGGTTCAAGATGTAATTTTTCAAAGATTGTTTAGAAGGGGGTGCAATAAAGCAAAAAGTCATTCTTTCCCTCGATGCATGACCCAGCACAGCAGGGGCATGCCTCTGCCTCCTGAGATAATGAAAAGACTTGTAGGAGCATGTGGAAATATGAAAATGTAAACTCATATTAAGATCACCACTTCATCTGCTATACTTTTCCACTGGCTTACATAGAACCAAGAGCGCAATACACAGCTGCCCTAAGCATGTTACGAGTCATCTACATCATGCATAGCATCACATAGCATAGCACATCATGTTTACAGTCCAAATCCCAATCCATCTATCAATGTGTCTCATATAATTATTGTGCCCATCAAAGGCCATTCCTTTGTGGCTCACTCTTATTTTCTGTATAAGACAGTTTAAAAAATCCTATAAAGCTGAGATTTTTCATGTGCAATATTTATGAAGCAGATATTGACACTGCTCCAATTAAAACTGCATTTTTTTTATTTCAAGGTTGAGGTCAGGCTATCTTTAATGTCCCCAGGGGGCAATTTGTTATGCATCCAGCACATCAACAATAAAGACAAAATCACAAGCACAATTCAGACATACGTAGGCATAAGACCATCGAAACATTAATACTGACAGGTACTTACAAACACCCAACAAGAAGTATTTAAAAGAATGGTTAAAGGCAGGTAAGAAAAGTTCTTGAATCTGTTTGTTCTACAACTTTTTCAAATAAATCTGCGTCCTGATAGTAAAAGACGGAACTCTGAGAACGGGGGGTGATTAGGGTCAGCTAAAATTGGCTGAGCTTTTCTGAGAGACCTGGTTTTGTGGGGAGTGGAGATGTTGTTCAGGGGGACGTTGGCAACTTTACTGCAGAGACTGACAATGTTGTGGATGAGGTTCTTGTTTTTCTGTGTCAGAAGCCCATACCAGCAGATAAAAGAAAAACGTAAGAACAGATTCAATAAAACAGCAGTAAAACATTCTGATAAAACTGCTGTCATGTTAAAAATCTTCAATTTATGAGAAAAATGCATATGTTAGTGAGGTCTACTGCATACAGTGTCCAAATGTTTATCAAAAGAGAGTCTATTATGAACAGTAGTTCCCAGCTATTTGTATTTGTCTGTGAGATCTGGATAAGAGTGTTAGCTAAATGTAGTGTAATAATGTAACAGATGGCTACAAAGGTTCACACAAAGGACATGAGTTAGGGTGGAGGTCAGTAGTACTTAACCGCAAGCATACTGTACAACTCTAGATTTTGTTGGGGATGGGGAGTGTGCTGACTACTTTCTCTATTTGTCTTGACACAGTCTTTACTATCATTTTATGGCAACTTCTCCCTATGAAGCATTTATTATGCATTTGTGAACTCTTAGTTCAAAGAACACTTTGTTAACATTTGTTAACAATTGCTCTTCCATTATTTCTCATCAATAAATCATTTATGAGATATTATAAAATATATCCATCAGTTGTTCTTCGTGCTAACTGCTACATAGCTGTCTACCTGCTGTCTTTCTGTCTGTCTGTCTCTGTCTGCTTTCACATTTTTTAATGATTTACTGATCAGAATAAATATATATAATAGCAACTGCTAACAAAGTTAACAAATGATTAACAAAGTGAAACTAAGAGTTACCAAATGGAAAACATCTTTATATGGAGTAGTCATTATAGAGTGCCAGCCAGTCCTGTGTTATTCAAGGACACAAGGATATGTCACGTGCATAGAGATACTGGGTGAAGTAGTACATGCAGTGAAATTGCACTTGGTCAGCCTATACCGTGCATGGGGAGGCATATTCACATATTGTCATATTCATTGCCACTTAGGCTTAGACTGTGACAGTCAGACTCCAATTACAACACAGTTGCCAGTGCCTACAATAAAATCCCTGTTCGGTTGGTTC
>CM050203.1:21367500-21387500 GCA_027475355.1 Coilia nasus | reverse complement strand
GTTCCCTGGGATACCTGAAGCAGCAGGATCTTGCTTGCCTGCCTGCCCACCCACGTCAGTGTAGAATGAAGCGCTCAATAATGCATGAGGTGAGTGGACACTAATTAGCCTGTCCCTGGCACCTTTACCCGGCTCTAGCGCACCGCCACAGGGAACGCCCTTGGACTCGTCGCATGTGTGTGTGCGTGTCTGCCTAATCTTAGTCTGTCTGGGCCAGGAGTGAAAACCGACTATTATCAGAGATTTCTGTTAGGGCGCAAGGGCACAAAAGCTGCTAATTTTTTGAGAGGCTTTTTACTTTCGTGTCCAAGATTAGCTACAGACTAATTTGCTTTTTGTGAAACCTGTGGAATTTTGCTTTTACCTGTACATGATAAATGGTCACTCAAACATGTTTTTCTACACAACGTTGTGCACCACACTTTTCTGCAACCCCTGTTAAACCACACACATCCCAGACACATTCTACGTCACCCTCTCTTCTCTTCTCTTCTCTTCTCTTCTCTTCTCTTCTCTTCTCTTCTCTTCTCAGTTTTTCGCCTGGCACTTGTGTCTTAGGGGGTGTTCACATTGGCAGTTTTTTAATTACAGAAAATACTTAACCAGAGCGTTTTTTTAAGAGAGCAAAGCTAAAAAAAAAAACAGTTAGTTTTGAAACACAAGTATGTTGCAGCATTAAAGAGGCTACGCTAACTTGTATCCGTGTTAACTAGCAGCTGTTACCGTTATTTACAGTGTCGAGTATGAGAAAATTAGCCCTTGTTTTGGCATTAGATGTCATTGACAGATTGTCAATGTTAGATGCTGACGAGGATGGAAACGAACATTCCCATTTTGTCTGTATGAAGAACTTCCGAGTTTTCACTGTGACACAAACTCTCGTTCATTGGTCAGCTGTGAAAAAAGCACTTGACCTAGGATGCTTTTTCTTGGAGAGTAGAAATTTTCTCAACTTGAAAACCACCCAGGGAAGGAGGAAAAAAATCTCCGGCGGCAGCGTTTTGAAAAGCACCCAGGACTTTTTTTCAGAAACACCCTGTATCATAGGAATATAATGTAAAACATCCACCCGCATCTGAGAAAAAAACTGCCAATGTGAACACCCCCTTACTCTTTTTAAAAGGACTTTTAGTTCTGTACTCTGCATTCCAGTGTGCCTGGGCGTTTCATAAATACCATTTATTATGCCTGAGGCTCACTGTAAATACAGGAAAGGATTTCACACGACGGGGGCTGAAATTGAAATATATAGGTGCTCCGGGTGTTCCGCAGCTTTGATGCATGGATGCAGGACGCACGGGGAGACACACCAGCGCCGCCACTGCCGCCGCCACTGTTGTTCCTCACTGACGTGCCGGTGGCATAATGGATTTGGGGTTTTGTTGTGACCAATGCTCAAGATTTGGTTTCAGTGGCTGAACAGCACGAATGATTTTTTAATGAACAGACAATATTCCAGGGGGTCATCAATCTGCTGAGGACGACCAACAGCAGTCTCTAGATTACATATGTCAGCCCGTGTTGATGAATAATGTACACTTACTCTTTCTTTGTCCCTACACATCTGTTATATCCTCTCTTTGCCTTTTCTCTCTCTTCCTGTCTTTGTTTTCTGGCCTTTTATGTCATCTACACATAATTGTCCTCTACATTGTGCTGTGACAGTGTTTTATGTATATGAATTTCTGTAATACAAACATGGCCACGTGCTCTAGCAATGCCAGGAAGGATTCAGCTGGAAAAATGACTATTGTCACAAATTCAAATAGACAAACAATAACTAATATTTATGTACAGACATATGCACACATGCACACATACTCTTTCTTTCTCTCTGTCACACACACACAAACACACACACAAACAGAGTGACTCATAACATTGTGTTAGGCCCAAGGGCCTTGGTCAGAGAGAAGGTCATAACCCCTCCAACCCCACACACATACACTTATATGCATAAACACACACACACAGAGAAAGAGAGAGAGACAGAGTGAGAAAGAGAGAGAGAATTTTGCTTCATATTTTGTAGAGCAAATATGCTGTGTATATTCCTTTTCTCTTTCTGTCTTATCCACTCTCCCTAATTTTACATGTGTTATATCAGCTACCAGTACTATATGCCCTTTCTACCAGCCTTGTTTTACTTTGCGCTTAAGAAAAGTTGAACAGTGGATGGGTTTTTCCCTGGCTAAAAAACTGTCTTTTCAAAGCTTCACATATTCATTGCCTTATTTGCTGTTAAATATTTATATGTCATAGTGTGGCTATTTGCCTTGTACCTGTGTGTTTGTTTTACTAAGGTCAGATCTGAATAATTCAGCATGGCCACATGGTCCGCATATATGCATACGTAAAGCAAAATCTGCCTTGAACGTGAGACACAGCTAAAACCTGGTTAAAAGTCGGATAATGTGCAGCCTACCACAGACACACACACACACACACACAGTTTCAGTGTCACAGGGCCTGTGTGTGTGTGCGTGCGTGTGTTTGTGTGTGTGTGTGTGTGTGTGTGCGTGTGTGCGTGCGTGTGTGTGTGTGTGTGTGTGTGTGTGTGCGCGTGTGTGTGTGTGTTGCTTAATTATCACACTAATTCACAAATGCACAGTCTCCTGGGAGGTCACAGTGAGAAGTGTGAGCACCTCTTACAGCTGTCCCCATCATCGCCACTATTCCCAAGATCCCATGCTGTGCAAAACTCTCACAGCTCTCGAATTCTCTTACCTCTGAACCTATAAACCTGCTGAAGGCTAATTTTCCTTTCTCACCAATATCAGTGCTCATTTAGTAACGGTGCACCGGTACATGCAGTCGCGTGCAGTCACCACGTCACATACATTGTGAATCAGTACATGCATTTTTGTGACATACCTGCTGTTTGTCTGGAATGTGTAGATTTCAGTGGTGGTGGTCAAAACACACAGCATTGTCTTGAAGAAGTCTGAACCCTGGAAATTACAGAAGAAACTTGGAAAAAAATGGAGGGGTTGGCAGGTGTGTTGTATGCAGAACGCTTGGTATGTTTTTACAGACTAAAATGCCTTTTCAATTTCATAAGCGTGAATTTTACCCAGAAATTAGCTGCTCAGGCCTGTGTTATGGAATGGCATAGTTAGGGATGGGCGATAAAACGATAACGATATGTATCTCGATAGACACCTACTCGATAACAATAGAAAATGCGTTCGATAGAATGTTTTTTTTTTTTTTAAAGAAAACGGCGTAAGTTTAGTCAGAGCCCTCTCTGATTTAGCGCCGCTTTAAATCTTTGTTGTGAAGCAAGCTTGCTTGCATGAGCAAAGGCACTCGTCCATAGAGTTGAATACAATACTAGAGTGGACACGGCCGGGAATCCTATAGCCCTCGCAGTGATGAGTAAGTAACACAAATATTGATTTGTATAATAAATTGATATTTTATATTAGCTAGTATATTCATTGTTGATCCGTACGTGTCATTTTATACTAACGACAGGTCATATTGTGACGTTTTAATTATCGTTAATTATCGTTTTCTTTGATACAATTTACGTACATATAGAGTCAGGCATTTAAAATATCATCATTGTATAGTGTGTCAGTGGATATTTTCACAGAACAAAGCCGTTTTTGACAGAGGTGGCTCCATTCTACGCTTATATATATTACAGTGCCTAGCACACGCAAGATGGCGGCCGCGTCGGACGTTTTCCCGTGTGGTCAGCCAATGCCGTGTCCACTCTAGTATTGTATTCAACTCTATGCACTCGTCCTCTGTAGCCTAGCAACGTATGGGGAGTGACACGCTTATAGCCAATCATGTCACAGTATCGGGTTTGGTTGCGCCATCTCTTGTCTCGTAGTCGTGTTTTTTTCCAGAAACAGCATGGTCAAGAAAGGAAGATGAGTGCCACTGCGACGAGCGAGGAAATTGTGTATAAGGGCTCATTCACACCAACTTGAGCGTGTACAGCGCGTATCAGTATACAATATGTTTGTATAGGGACAGAATACGCTCAGATCACGCGTGCGGTGTGATAAATGTAATTTGTTAACGTGCATTCTAAACGAATACGGACAGAAAACGGCCACGCGCTGAATATGCAGAGTGTTGCACTTTTTTAGCTTATTGATAATTGTTCAGTTTTCATTGTGATCGTAACATTGAACGTGTGTTGACAGTCATTTTGCCTGAATGCTTATTGCCTGTCAGAGGAAGGTTAAGTTAAAAATAAAAATGTTTAAATTTAGATTTTTTCCCTCCTGTTACTTATTTTAAATAGGTCACACAATGTTTCAATAATTATCGATATCGACCGATATGAAACACTTATATCGTGATACAGATTTCAGCCATATCGCCCAGCCCTAGGCATAGTAGCCAAATTCACAACTCAGTTACAAGCAGCAGAAGTCCTACAGAATTAACAGTGCAGTTAAGTCATTGCACTAAACCTGAAATCATGATGTCCAGCCAAGGGTGTGAACCAAACTCTTTGTTACACTCCTGCCATTCAGAGAGGACTCATGTTTAATTATCAAGCAATTACCTGTACTTTATAGTGTTTAAGGGAAATACAGACAAGAATGCTTTCATTTTTTTTTTACTTTTTTCTATCCCAATGAAATTACCTGGATACAGCTAGTGGCAAGGGCCATTCAGATTTTCTTAGTGCTCAGGAAAGGTGCTTCAGTGCCTCTTTTCAAACCTCTTTTAGCCTACACTGGAGGCGCCCTTAAGTTTAAAGAAGGTAAGAGTTGTTTATTGGTAAGTGGTTGCCTTGAAATAACAACCAATCAACTTAACAGAGATCAATAACACCCGCCTTGCCCTTAGGGTAAGTGGATTCTGATTCTCTTAAATGCGTTGCTGTCTTTTTCTGAGCCCATCTGAGTTCTGGAACCCCAGAGACATTTTCCAAGAAGATGTAGCTAAAGTGAATAGTGAAAAGAGATAGACAATCTGTAAAGCACCTTAGTGTTTATCAGATGCGTTTTTTCCCCCCTTTCATTAATGGCTGCCATTTATTGTTTCTTTGTTTATGCCTCTAATTCCTTTATGTACTATGTGGGTAAATACGTGCGGTTCAGTCAACAAAGTCACAAATTATTTTAATGTCAGATCAGCCACAGTCGATTGTACCAGCAACACCATGAATGGATAATAATGGATATTGAAGAATGCACACAAAGCAAGACATTGACATCAACCACAGTAACAGTAACTGTTACTGTAAACTGGTAGGAACCTATGCTCTTCTCTTTCACAGATGTATTGAAATGCAAGACAGTCTTTGTCTGTACTTTATGCGACTGTGCATTTATGGGGTGAAAAAAGAGTGGAAATGAAAGGCGCCCGGTGCTGTGGAGAAATTAAAATAATTCAAATCAGTACAATGGTCCTCTTGATGTTAATTACTTATGTCCGGGGTGTTATAGGAGAATTGTGTGTGACTCATGAAAGAGACTTTGGTTGAAGATTTCACAATGAGGGTTTCTTAATGAATCCACATGAGTTGTTTTAATTACCTCATGATGAATGAATCCTTTGAGTCCTTATTATGCTAACCATAATTTCCTTACAAGACTCCCATTCTTTGGCTGTGTCAGCACCACTGAAGCTTGAGTATCTCTGAAACAAGGCTTGCAGCAAGGCTTGCTTACGCCTCGTGTATGCACCCCTTTTTGCTAAACTTGGGGAACATTTAAATGGAAAAAAGGCACACTTGAAACAGTGATCATGAAAGCACAGCTTTTCTGACTCTCTTACTTACAGTTATAATTCGGTAATGGTGATTCATACTGGATTTGTGTTTCTAAAACTATTAATTCTGTACATACTGGAAAGTACTGGATTGCTAATGGAATTTAAAAAAAATTCCTCAAGTCACAACATAGACCTTTGCGCTGAGCCATAATAGTGTAAAGTATATTGTATTTTTCACTATGCAACATTTCTCACTATGCAACATTTGTTGCCACACGTTGATACATTATTCAGAATACCCAGGCCTTGGACATGATGTGTAAGAATCATAGAAAAGTCAGCAACACTTAAAAATGTAGATGAAAAGAGAGGCGATTTTGGCTCTCAGCAGCTGGAAAGGAAGGGTTGCGAGTGACCCACCAACAGCCTCAGGCTCTGCTTCAGGCTGTGTGTTTATGTGTGTGTGTGCACATGTCTGTGTGTGTGTGTGTGTGTGTGTGTGTGTGTGTGTGTGTGCGTGCACATGTGTGTGTGTGTGCGCGTGTGTGTATGTGTGTGGGTGTGTGTGTGTGTTTAAAGCATATTCATATATGTAGCTCGGTGTGTGTGCCAGGGACCAAGTGCTGTCGGCAGTAGTTTGTAGCGTTTGTGCTGCTTGCACGATGCTCATGTCTCCAGCTGTTAATTGAATTGCTCACAGCCTCCAACTTCTAGATGTTATTTCCATTGATTTGTTCAACAACCCAGGACTTAACAGTCAAATACACACACGGGCCCAAACACATACAAATGCAGGCATACATACTGTAATTTGTAAGGACCCAAATGTCAAACACACTATATTTGCATAGCCAGAGCAAAGTCCACATTGTCTCTTAGAGACAACATACACACTGCTCATCTCCATCTTGCATCTTAAGTGCACACATACAAATACAGACATTCATTACATTAAGGCTGTCACTGGCCATAGATTGTCATTGTAATTATTTAAGTGCATAGAATGGGACAGACAGTGAAAGGGGGGGGGGGGGGGTTGAGGGAGATGTCTACTTTATGGGAAGATATTAGCTCTGTTTATATGAATTAATTCAATGATGTAAAGAGGTCTCCGTTGTCTCAATTTAAGTTTCATTTTAAGATGATTTAAACAATAGATGGCGTGTTGTATCACTTTCAACTTACAAACTGATTACTTTAATTGGTATGTTTGATTATAGCAGTTATAACATGTGATTTACAGCTAATGTTTTTAAGAATAGAGTACCTCTTTGAGCACAAGTAGTTGCAGAGTCAAGAAGGTCACGACCGGAGGTTGGAATTTAGTTATTTAACATATACAATATACAGACTGTACAATCTCACATTCGTCTTCACAAGGAGGAGATCAACATTGCTGGTAGCCACACACTGATAAAAACCCACATCAGGAAATAGCCTGCCTTCATGAGGTCCTGTGCAGCTGCATACCTCCCCACTGTGAGGATGATCCCTACATCTGAGAGTCCCAAACAGAATGGCACTGTCTCTCTCTCTCTCTCTCTCTCTCTCTCTCACACACACACACACACACACACACACACACACACACACACACACACACACACACACACACACACACACACACACACACACACACAGACACTCTTCATTCAACTTTCATACTTTGATATTCTAGTAGGGTCCTACATTCTAATTTGTTTATCTAATTACATAAACTAAGAAATACTAAACTGTGTCTAGATCAGACCCTTCTCCTTACCTTTACCATCAGTGAAGAAATCTTTAGGATTTTTTTGTTTTACTAGTACCAACAATGTAGAATAATATCTAACAAGAATGTTGTTACTGTACATTTGTAGGAGTCAGAATTGGGTCCTAACTATGTACTCTGGGCAGGTGTATGTCTCTATGTAGCAAAACAAGCACACAGTCACTAGAGAACTACTTCAGAGTAGGACAGAGGTTTGCCAATAAGATGTGGGAGAGCTGGAGAGAAAGATAAAGAGACATCTGAGAGAGAAAGAGAGAGAGAGAGAGAAAGAGAGAGCGAGAAAATAGAAGCAGAAGAGAAAATACTTTAATTACGGTTGTCACCAAAAGGGTGAAGACAGAGAAAGGTGAGGGCTTATCTCTCTCGGTCCATGACTTTATCCCTTCCTTTGACACATGAAGGAGCTGGAAGGGTCGGGCTTAGCCACCTAAAGATTATAAAGAGAAAATACAGACAGAGAAAAAGAAAGCGGTAGATGTGGGCAGATGGAGAAAGGCTGGCACGCCTCACATCCCCAGCATGGAGTTAGCTCACTACTGTGAGAGGAAATTCCATGAAGTCAAATTTGAGACAAACCCAGGCGGTAATGGGAGGAAGCCTCAGAAGCCAGGGAATCACAGACAAGCTGTTTCTGTTGCTCCCTGGTATAGCTGTGCGTCAGGGTGCATGCTGACAAAAAGACAAAAATCGTCAGAGGAAATTGATTCGGCAGCTGAAATGACGTCGGACTGTCAGACTCAGAGTGAGAAAATGTGAACCACTCTTGCACACAGGCACACAGTTTCAGCTGTCTCTTGTCTCTTTTTCTATTTTTCTTTCCAGCTCTCTTTCTGTCTCTTCTGTCTGTTTTCTCTCTAACATGGCTGCTGCTCTTACACTGCTGTTGCGCATTTAATATCTCACACATCTTTTCCTCCTCACATGTTCACATCTTGCTCACACTCAGGCTGAGTCACTTACCCATATACTCTCACCCTCTCTTTCTCTCTCTCTCTCTCTCTCCCTCTCTGTTTCCCCGGTACTCAATAGTTCACATTTGCACACTCTATCACACTCCCATTCAATCACTCTCAGTCACTTAAACACGTGCTTATGCATAATAGCTGAGCATCTGACATTAATTTCTCTAAATGCCTCGTTAGCATGTAACAATAGGTCCCAAGAGAAAAGCATCTTACAAATCAGCATTCCCATCCGATATATTGTCAGTATACTGTATGTACATAGCATAGCATACATACTGTGTGTTAAATCAGTGATCCATATAAAGGTTTCTACCTAATCAGGCAAGTTGGGTGGAATGTAAGAGGGTAAAGCTTGTGTACATCACAACCACACAGTCTTCTGATTGGTCAGTATACAAGGCCGATCTCCCTTTGTCATGGAAAACAAAACAGTCCGTGATGTCCCTTGCCGAACAGAGCCGCGCGTAATGTGTTTTGGTCTTTGCCATTATGATAAGAGCGTCCAATTTCCTGTCTGGGCCAAGTCATAACCAAGGAGCATTTGTGGAAATGGCACCATGCCACAAGCCCTCATGTCATTTTATTGGTTATTATTATTCCCTCTGAGTCACGAGTATTAGATGCGATTTGACAGCCCCACTCTAGAGGACACGTGAACCACATGACCAGTACAAACTTCTTTTATTCTCTGTTTGTTTTAAGAAGTGACGACATCAAGTCCATTGTTGTATTAACTTGCAATCCTCCAATAATTATATTTTGTTTTTATTCAAGGTATACTTTCTGGATGACATATGCGAGATTCCTGATTATGTCAGTTCCTCACTCAGCCTGTTCCCATTGCACACATTACAAGTTCATTTTTGTTCTTAATTAATAAACAAGGCCATATTTCCCATCTCAGTCAGCATTTACTATCAAAACATTTCATCAGCTTCAAAACGTGTCCGTGTAGGTCACGGTGTCTTTTTAGAAAGCCAAATTAATTTCTGATGTAATGAACTCTAAATGATGTGTGCTGTGGGCCAACTGGTTCTCTGTTAGTGTCTGTCTCCAATACTGTGCGGTGTTGTGGTTCTGTATTGGCAGTGTGAGCGGTGAACAGTGCGGGCAGGAGAGGCAGACTGGTGGTCTGTGGGAAGCAGCAGGGCATGCTGGGAGTCAGTGCTCCCCTCCTCTGCTCCCTTCTGTGTTTCTGACAGGTTCACGCTCCTCCTCCAAAACACACATACACAAATGTGTACACACACATGCAAACAGAGTATAAACACACATACAAACAGAGCATAAACACGCACATGTACAACACAAATGAGCACACAGAGGTCGACCATTTCACTTCTGCACTCACATACAGATGGCCTCCTTTCCCAATGCTCATTTCACTCGCACAAGCCGAGATTCATGCAGTCCCGTGAAATGTCATTACCACTGCCGCCGCTAGGGACAGCATAGGACCACAAAGGTTTACGCTGAAGTAAAGATCTCACTTCCGAGGTTGACCCACCCACGGCAAAACTTGCAGTATTTAGTTGACTGTAAAAGTGCCATTATCTCGTAATCCTGCGGTTCAGTTGCAGTGAAATTAAATCGATGTGCAGAAATAGTGACAATACAGCTGTCAAAACGTTTAAAAAGCAAAGTCACGTCATCTTGTTTTCCTTGTTAAAACCGTATGCCATGACTTCAAAGTTTAACAATTTAAACAGCAGTATTATTGTCATTTCTACAAACCGATTGAGTTTTCCCTGAGTTAGGACAGCACAACTGTAATATATTTGCAAGTTGGCCATGAACTGGAACATTTACCACAGTAACACCGGGAATGTTTGGTTTGTGACACACACAAGAGGTCGGTGAGAGCCTATTCAGACGTGGTCTCGTGGCTAAGGAGTTGATCTTTAGTTCGGGGAATCTATCATGTTAAAACATACTGCTATCGTGCATTTCTCTGTCAAAACATGTATCATACAGTTTTGCAATTACTGCAAATTTCTGCATAATATCCAAGAGATTCGGACATTTGCCAAGAAAATGCTGAGCTTATTTCACTCGACATACCGTACCTGTCCGAGAAGACATTCTCACTTTTGAACTTTATCAAGAACCGTGTGAGGACAAGACTGGGCTCATTTCCACCGCCTTGTTCAGCGCGTAGCCGTGTTCAGCGCGTGGACGTATACAATAGGTTTGTATAGGGACAGAATACGCTCAGAACACGCTTGCGGTGGAAATGGTCTAATCTGTTAACGCGCATCCTAAACGAATACGGACAGAATACTGCCACGCGCTGAACACACAGAGGGCCCTATCATGCCGCGGCGCACTGTGCATTCGCGACGTGCGCATGGTGTCATTACTATTCTGTGCCAGCGCACCGTTCATTTTTTCAGGCATAAAATCACGTTGTCTAGATAGCAGATGACACTGCGCCATCGCGGGTGTGTCAGCGAAAAGAAGAGGTGTGGTCTGGCGCAAAGCGTGCCAGATGCTATTATAAGGACGCAAAAATTAAATCCGCCAGTGGCCAACAAAACCCTGGTCTGTCGTCAGTTGCGCATTGCTGGAAAGCTATTTTATGGGCGCACAACGCTTTGGGATATAACGAGAGGGATCGCCCTCTTGATGAGTCGCTGTTAGGGGACGATAGCTATCCACTAAATGCATGGTTATTAACACATACATCATGCCAACATCAGGGCTTAAAACGTCTTTAAGCTCCAAAAAGGTGTCCAATTGCACAAGGCAATGTTATAGGCCTAGTCATTTGTTTCTTCCATGTTTTAATGAAACAAGACCGACGGCCACGGAGCGTCAAATGCTTGTTACGGAATGCGTCTCATTCGGATATTTCCACACAGTGCTGCCAACAAAACGTAGCCAAATGACACAATTTACTACTACTTTAAGGTATAACAATGACCGAAACAGTTCATTTTAATACTAATTAGATCAACAACTTGCAATTTTTATCAGCCAAATATGAGCTAGGTCATCTATATTGCATTACTTTTGTTTACTGATGGCAACGGTTGCTAAAGGAAGAAAAGTCTTGTTTTAAACCAACAGTGCCACTTCCGTCAGCCCAAACGGTCGGAAATGGCAAATATATATGAATTTAATAGAAAAACAAGTGATTTTGACCTATTGGCTTGACACACACGTTTAGAACAGTTAACTGCGAAGTTCAGCACTGTGAAACTGCATTAAAAAAGTAGCCTAAAATGACACAAGGCAATGTTATAGGCCTAGTCATTTGTTTCTTCCAATTAATTTGACAAGGAGTCATTTAATCCACCGCATCACGGTGGGCAATTGAAATGTTACCAGCCAAGCATTCACCACCAGCCACGAGACATACAGAGAATGTAGGATTAAGCTTATGCTTCTCATGAATTTGCCGGGCTGTTGTTCGCTGAATGTCCAACTTCCTCGTTTCTGCAAACCTCGTCGTTTTTTTTTTTATTCATGTCGTCTTCTGCCCAGACCACGGAGAGAGCACGGATATATTCAGCTGACCAGAACTGGTGATCCATCTTTTTCATATTCTTCAGTAACAACGGTAATACAGGTGCAGATAATAGGCCTACTCATGCCATCTTCTATAAACAGTGGAGAGAAAACTGAATGTTATCTGGCATCTGAAGATGGAGACCACAGTTTGAAACCTTTTTTTCGTAAACCTTTGTTTTTTTAAATAAGGGCCATATCCGCGGCGCACTGTGCATTCGAGACATGCGCATGGTGTCATTACTATTCTGTGCCAGCGCATCGTTCATTTTTTCAGGCAAAAAATCACGTTGTCTAGATAGCAGGTGACACTGCACCGCCACGGGTGTGTCAGCGCTCCAAAAAGCTCCAAAAAGATGTTCAATTTCATACGACTACAAAACTGCTTATTTACTAAGTGCAAAGACAAAAGATAAAAAGTCAAAATAACGAATGCATGAGGGTTTTGGTGGTTTTCTTCCATCCCCGAAGATTAACTGCTTATGTACAAGCAGATCGGTCTTCAAAGAAAACTCCGCGCACGACTCTCATCCATAGCATTGAGTTTTTTTTCTGCATACATAACTTTATAACTGTTGCTTGTTCATAATATGTCTGTACATGCTCAGCATTTTACATAAGTAGTGGTGGGGTTCTGCCTATTTGCTTTCGCTCGTAAGTTTGGTAGTAAAATACACTAGCTCAAAAATTGTGTTCAGTTTTGTGTTTGCTCTACTGCCTTAAAACAGTAGCCTAGGACAGCAAAAACGCGTAAAACACCCACATTATTAAAGTGGGGGAGGGAGAGAGAGACAGAGAGAGAGCGCGAAAGAGATCAAGAATGCTTGCGCGACAATGGTTGCGGGGGTCGGTCGTCAGCAGAGCTAAAACTGGGGGTTGCGGTCTGAAAAGTGGAAACCTCTGAATTAGGCTATAATCGCCTGTGCCACCACCACAATGTTATATCACACCCCGGCTTATTCACCTCACCAAAAGTCTTGGAGTAAATAAGTGTCATGGCTTTGTGGTTGTGTGTGTGTGTGTGTCTGCGAACATGCATGTGTGTGCGAAACTAGCCCACTGCTTGTCTGACGTCCTCATCAACTGACGGCTTCATAACACAGTCACCCACCCCCACCCGTCTATTCCCCAACACACGTGCACACACACACCTCCCTACAGATAAAAACTCTCTTTTGTTTGTTCTTGTCACCACCAGTCCCGACCCCCCTTTCTGGATGTGGAGTAGCCTTTAATTTAAAGGTGTTGGATTGGCGCTGGTCTGCAGTTTGACACTGTTGTGACATCAGTTTACAGCAGGGGTGTCCAAACTTTTTGCCAGGGGGGCCGGATTTGGCGAGGTGAACATGGGTGAGGGCCAACCATTGTAACGACACACAATAGGAATATCAATAATAATATTAATAGTACTAATAATATTAATAATATGCAAATGAAGTACTTAATGTTTTTTTGTTGCAATGGCATAGTTTTTATGTCTTCACATTTCAAACACAAATGAAAATGTGTGTTTACCAAAATTACTGTGCATTTTATATTTGAAGACCAGTGAGTGAAAAAAAAACACTATTCATAATTCACTGTTATACATAACATATGGTACTATTATGTCACTGTTACATAACTGTAAACTGTAAACGTGAATTTATACCATGTGAACAAGAAAATAGCACTAACATTATTCAGAAGTACTGAGAGTTTTGACAATTACACACACACACATTTTAGAATTTATTTAGCCTACCCCAGAAGACTAAACAAGTAACTCCCCTGCACTAATGTGATGGGTGGTACTGAGATTTCGATTGCTGCAAAAATGCTAAGTCTGGCTCGAACGCAGTGGTTTTGATGATGTCACGCAAGTGAGAGTCACGTCTTGTCCTCACGCGCTCAAAGTTCAAAAGTGAGAATGTCTTCTCACAGGTATTCGAGCGAAATAAGCTCAGCATTTTCTTGGCAAATATCCGAATCTCTTGCTCCAGCTGGTGTCCAGTTGGTGTCGACTCCGACAGTCTGTGTCAGTGTCACACTGCAGTTCAACGAACATTGCAACCGGTTCTTTCCACAACATATGTGAGCTTCACAAATACCATTTTCTCCCGGAGTGGAACATCACGGAAAACCGCGTCCATTCTCATCCTGGCTCGCTTGCTGTTGCGATTGTGGGGGCAGAAGCAACTTGATATCCGAGAGGCCTCACCGGTCATCATGTCGTTTGGAAGTGTTCTTGTGAATGTTGTGATTACATATTATTTCCCCCATTTTTACAGTGTTCATTGGTCAAATAAACGTCCGTATTAAAGAACCTAACCCTGCTGTTAAATGAGCTAATAATAGCAACATCACCCGACATAATAGCAAGATGTATGATTTTTTCTTTGCGAAATAACACCGCGAATAATGCCTACCAATGGGCAAACTAGTAAGTGTGTTGTGGTCAAAAAACAACAATACTGTTACAATGTCGATATACTTTGGGTTGGTACTGCCATAAACCTCTGAATATTTCAAGAAATGGCAAGGCGGTGAAGATTATTAACACCTCCCCCAGACGTGTTCTCTGCGTGGCCACGCAGTTATGCGCGCGATTTAGCATAACAAAATAATCACCGGCATTCCGCGTGGGTAGTTATGGCTCTGTAGCAAGGCTACTAACACCTGTTTTCTGAGAGGTGCCGCGGGCCGGTGGAAAGGAGTCCGCGGGCCGGATTTGGCCCGCGGGCCGGACTTTGGACATGTCTGGTTTACAGATAAGCTACGAGTACCGTTTATAAGTGATAAAACAGTGCAGGTTAAGTCATGACCTGGTGTGGAGTACAGTACGTTATTAAGAGTAATTTGGAAATGTCCTTTTGAACTAGTTTCTTTAACTTTAACCATATTTATCGAGCAATTTGTTAATAACCAGGCCAGTGCCTTCCTCACTGCTTTGATTGGTTTTGTAAGTGGCTAACGTTAAATCGGTTTGTAATATTTTCCGAGCTCTGGGCAGTTGTGTCACGGGGTGACGGGCGAGAGGTCTCTCTGCCTCCCTCTCTCTCATCTATGGCGACGGCACCTGCACTCATAGCCGCCCTGCATGTCTCGGGGCTTTAGTTGACTCGTGTGTATTGTGCTACTGAAAGTATTTCCTTTTGCTGTGCTGTGGACGCCAACTAGCCAACTGCCAGCTGCTCCAGCGCCCGAGAAGGAAATGAATGGAGGAGAATTGTTTCCGTTGTGTGTGCACAACCAAATAAACTTGTTGCTTGATGGTCTGTGGTAAAACCAACTGTGAAAATGTGGCAAAGCTGATGCATTAAGTGGATGAAATTATTGTAAATCCATAACGTTTAACAGCGTTTTGATATCATCTGTTAATACTATTAATAAACTCTGCCACAAGACTAATTTGGCACTTGCAGTCATGGGTTTCTTTGCACACCTGGTAACATTTAGCCTATGTTCCTTATTGCAATCACCAACATTTCAGCCGAGTAACGGTGGCCGGATTACTGACCTGTTATACCAATAGAATAAGCAATCGTCCTAAATGCAGTTGTTTAATATTCACCTAAACTACAGAGTACAGCAATATAAATCACATGCATGTGCCACGCACATTTTAGATTGACATAACATAACTCCATTCGGTCTCGACACTGCACATGTATTTACTAACTCCCTCCTGCACGACCAGTCAGTGCATTCAGTGAACAATCCAGCAAATTCGCAAGAAGTATAAAAAACTACGTGTAAAAAGTCATGATTTAACACACCAATTAAATGAATCTGAATTGTTTTACTCAAGCAAACTAAATTCTACATTCTCTGTATGTCTTGTATTTGGCTGGTGACATTTAAATTGCCCCCCCAAGAGATGCTCTGGATTAAATAACCCCTTGTCAAATTAATTGAAACAAACAAATGACTAGGCACATAGCATTGCCCTGTGTCATTTGAGGATACTTTTTATGGAGTTTTGCAGTGCTGAAATGTGCAGCTGCCGACATGAAATCAACACTTCTCAGTGTCTCCTTAACTTGCCTTGTGCTTCGTAACGGTGTTCTCCACGGTGACTTGGCAATAAACTGTTCTAAACGTGTGTGTCAAGCCAATAGGTCAAAATCACTTGATTTTCTGTCAAATTCATATATATTTGTTATTTCCGACCATTTGGGCTGAAGTTAGTAGTACTATTGGTTTAAAACAAGACTTTTCTTCCTTTAGCAACCTTTGCCATCGTTAAACAAAAGCAATGCAATATAGATGACCTAGCTCATATCTGACTTCTCCTTCACTGTTGCTTGAATATGGTCTATGGTAAAACAAAGTAACATGTGAAAACATGACCATATGGCAAAGACAATGCATTTAGAGGAAATTATATTCTTATAAATTCATAACTTTTAACAGCGTTTTGACATCCTAACGTTGTTCTCCGCAGCATTGTGTTTTAAAGGCAGAGCTCCCAATGTGTTTCTGAGTTAAGATAGCTTTCTTTCATTTTAATTTTGATCAACTTCTTGAAATAAGTTATCAACTTAATAAAATAATGGACATGTAACAAATTATGTTTTTCCATCTGTAAAAGCTCATGTTTTAAGTAATACTAACCTCCTGAAAAATTTTTAGAGTGGTGTCAACCAGTGGTTTAAATACAATAGGCCACTATACCATTTGTTGTGTAATAAAGGCAGCGCTCCCAAGTGCCACCTGGTGGTTGTTTGGGTACATTGCATGTCTCGACCATTTCTGATAAAATAGGCTGTGTAAATCTCACGAGAATCTCGCGAGATTCCCTCATGAAACTGAGAAACGGGAAAGGACACCATCTGTATGGCTGCATATGTTCACACATGCATACACACATACACACACAGACACACACACACACACTAACACACTCTGACATGTATGTCACGTGTGTTTGTAAAGAAATGAATCGCATACACCACTGCTCCTTGAAAAAAAATATCCTTTATTTTGTTTCCCTCACATGCTGTTTAACAGAAAAATTGTATATTCGCACTCATGGTCACAAACGCAAGTAACTCAGTGTTTTCCCTAGAAATAAAAAGAAGGGTTTAAATTTTGATGTAAATACGATGACGCGGTGGCACGGTAGCTAGGAGGATTGGTGGGCATGCACCCTGGGAATTTTTTTTTCTGGAGCTAAAATGGTGCATTCTAGGAAGATCTGGAGCTAACTTTTGGTCCCAGAAGGCTGGTGCAAACACACTTTTAATAAAATGTTGCATTTTTTGGCACAAATAGAACAAAAAACTCATTCCTACTATCAGGTAAATATCTCCCTGTATGGCCACATGAAAGCTGAATTGGTACCACAGATCTTAGATTCTGCAGATAAATATAACTCAGTGTAGTGTAGTATTATCTAGAATGATGTCTGATGACAACAAATTCTTATTTCAGTGTTCCTGTAACAAGCTAACAAACTAGCTCATTGAAATGATTGGTAATGTGGTAATGCTAACAGTCATCGACTCACCTTGAATTTAACACGCTGCAATAACCTTACAACTTTATATTACTTTCTCCACTTCAGCTAATATCAGTATTAGTATCTAGGTGGGTGTTGGTGAGTAAAGTGACAGCTTTCAGTTTAAAACATTATGTTAGCATAGTTCGCTAGCGTTAGCGCGCTGACAACCCCATACAGGCTGCAGCCTGGTCTGAAATGAAGCTAATTTTCTGGAAATCCAAACAGTAACAACGTACACTATTAGGCTTGAAATAATCACAAATAATTGCGGATTGTGACACTTTGTTAAAAAGAACCATCAACAAATCCAGAAAGACGTAAGGACCAATTTATTAGTTAAATTCCACGAGTGTCCCATTCAATGAAACATTCTTGACTCTGCTCTACATAAAGGAGGATTTGCCTTTCACGCTCTCTCTCACTCTCTTTCAGCAGCTAGATGATCCGATCGCATTCTGTACACTGTGGAGAACGTTTTCTTGCTACATGAGCATGTCCCAAGGAGAGCGTTCTCCTTCCTTCTTGTGTAGTATTACAGTCAAAGTCAGGCAGTTTTAGTAGCCCCAAGGTTTGCGTTAAAGATCTTAGATTCTACAATACTTTCTGATACAGCTGACTTGCGGAAAAAAAAACAAAGGAGCACTGTAATCAGCATGTGATTGGCCAGTTTCGCCAGTATAGTAGTTTACACACCCACCACGGAAGTTTCCTAAAAATGCTGCCTACATTTGACTACATTGGGGCTTCTTGTTCGGGGAAAATCCCGGGGGGGAATGTTTTTGTGCATGATTTTTAAGCGTATCGGCATTTTATGAAAGCGTCTCGGCAAAACTTGATGCTTATTGGTGAAAAAAGAAGCGTATCGGTGCCGATACGCTTAGACTCTTTGGGGAAAACACTGTAACTGTTTAAAAATTAAGAACAATTTAAAAGTCTTCCTTCTCACCTGTCCTCTTAATCACTTTTTTGCTCTTCGGGCTTCTCTCCCATATTGATCCTGTCTCCGCACGCCTCCAAGCCCCCCCCTCCACTAGCTGAAGCCTATGTTGAGCAGGGGCTCTGGCATGGCGAAACACAGTCCGGCTGCTAATCCCCTGCTTGTCCGCCACTCACGTCGAGCGCAGGCGCTGCCGCTGTCAGCCCCTCCCCCATCTGGCTGCACGCGCTCACTCCGCACCTGAACACTCAGAAGCCGACACACTCACACGCACACTCACAAGCACACAGATGCACGCGCTCACACACACACACATGCTCCTGTGCCCCCTTTCTCTCTCTCTCTCAGAATGACCAGTGAGTGAGTGAGTGTATGTGTGTGTGAGAGAGAGAGAGAGAGAGAGAGAGAGAGAGAGAAGAGGGTATAGACAGAGAGAGACACTGAAAGAGCAGGTGAGGACGAAAAACGAGAGAGAAGCCAGGAAACACTACAGTGGTCCCACTTCTGTTACAGGACAGGCAGGAGTGGAGAAAAGGACCAGCGGAACAAGTGTAGGAAAGAGAGAGGGAGGGAGAGAGAGAGGAGAGAGAGAGAAAGAGAGCAATAGACACTAAGAGGAAGGAGAGCGTGAGAGAGAAAGAGAGGGAGGAGGGAGAGGCAGAGAGAGAGAGAGAGCGACAGACAGTAAGAGGAAGGAGAGCGTGAGAGAGAAAGAGAGGGAGGAGGGAGAGACAGAGAGAGAGAGAGAAGGACAGAGAGAGAGAAAGAGAGCGATAGACAGTAAGAGGAAGGAGAGCGTGAGAGAGAAAGAGAGGGAGGAGGGAGAGGCAGAGAGAGAGAGAGAAGGACAGAGAGAGAGAGAGAAAGAGACACTAAGAGGAAGGAGAGCGTGAGAGAGAAAGAGAGGGAGGAGGGAGAGGCAGAGAGAGAGAGAAGGAGAGAGAGAGAGAAAGAGAGCGATAGACAGTATTAGGAAGGCGAGCGTGAGAGAGAAAGAGAGGGAGGAGGGAGAGGCAGAGAGAGAGAGAGGGGAGAAGAGAGGGAGGGGAGGAGAGAGGGAGGGCAGGGGAGGGGATGGGAGGGGGGCGAGCATGAAGGACGCGCTCCAGCTGTCTCCCTGACAGACTGAGCCGGGGAGCCGTGTGCGGGGGCTGCAGCCCGCTCTCACACCGGAAAGGAAGTACAAACTTCCCCCTCTTCCACGCTTCGCCTCGCGGTGTGGAGCGGACCAACTCTCACCCTGCCGACGAACCTCTCGTGCCCCACCTCGCCTCCCCCCCCCAATTTCTCTAAAAGTTCCCCAGCCCCCCCCCCCCCTCCCCCAAACACACACACACACACACACACACACACACACACTCCAACTCCTCTCCCCTCCTCGTCTTGACTCTCCTCCGGCCGAACCTCATGTCGTTTTGCCTGGTCGACTTCTTCGATATGGAATCGCCCACCAAGGAGATCGAGGATTTCGAGAACAACGCGCTGAAGTATCTGCAGCCGGATCAGATTGAGAAGATCTGGCTAAGACTGCGAGGACTGTAAGTAGACCCTCTTTATCCTCTCTCTTTAATCCATGTTTTATGTCTTCATTTCTTTATTTGTCTGTAGTTGTTGTTGCTGTAACTGTTGTACAGTATGTTG
>CM050203.1:21350000-21362500 GCA_027475355.1 Coilia nasus | reverse complement strand
TTATGAAGAAAAAGACGCTCTTGTCAATAAGAGACTTTTAATGAACAGATTTGTTCTTGAATGCCTTTGTTCATCTGGTAAATTTAAGTCACATAATGGGAAAATTTGAATGAAAGACATATTCATGTTTTTGTAAGTCAGTTGTTAATGCAGTAAACGTACAAGTTTGTGGACGTATTTATACAGAGAATTGTTTTGCTAGATCATGTAGCGCTTGTGTGCATCTCCCACTCTAAACGTGAATGCTTCAATTATCTGCTAATGCAATGTTACCTGTCTGCCCTGCCATGGCTGGGTAAATTACATTCAGTGGGTAAAATACTGGCAACAGCATAAAGATGCTCATTGATAGTTAAGACTATGTGATTGGCCCAATTGTCTCTATCATGTTAAAATGAAAATCCAGCTCAGGCATGAGGAAACCGCTCCAGAGCTGTTTTAAGGCTGAAACAGAGAGCCATTTCGCCAGTCACATAACTCTGCCAGGAATGCTGATAAAAACTTATTTCTAAACCATAATGTCATACAAGAATTCATCATAAACAATGAAGATCTCTCTCTTTTTGCTTTAGTCTTATCTTCTCTCTCCTCGTCTCCCTTTCTCTCTCTCTCTCTCTCTCTCTCTCTCTCTCTCTCTCTCTCTCTCTCTCCCTCTCTCTCTCTCTGTCCCTCTCTCTGGTATGTACACTAAGCCCTATCATGTGTTCCTTAGCCTAGTGTCCCACCCTATGTGGGAGTTGATGTGTGAATTCTCAACCCCTTATAGAAATAGCAAAATCTTTGAAAAACACCACCAGAATATTTAAAGATGAAAGCTTCCGCTGTAATAACACAGACCTCACATTGTTCTTTCCTTCTTTCTTACTTTCTTTCTTTCTTGCTTTTTTCCCCTTTCTTTTCTCCTAGGAGGAAATACAAGAAGACGTCACAGAGGTAAGAGCTATGAATCAAAGGCTTACCTGAACTTCAGCCCTCAACCGCAGCCAGGGGCTTATCCAGCAGCAAGCACCCACCACCACCCCACCCCACCCCACCCAAAACCCACCTCATCTCTCCCCTGTAAGCATGGCAGCCACACGGGAGGCAAATCTGTCCGCCTCCCTCATGGCTTTGCGCAGGCAGACTGAAAGGCCAAATAATAAAAAAAGGGAAGCTGAATGAATCTCATCAGTGGTGCATTGGCTGTGGTTCGTCACGTTCTCACCCCTAAAGCTGTTTCACAAGCTGTTGGCTTAAAAACGTAACCGATGGGGATTGTTCTCTGCCACATCGGCGCTCGAAAACCGACGGTGACCCTTTTCTTTTACCACCAGACTTGTAAATTCTCTCTGTGATCCAAACAGGGGTCAGCACATGCCCCGAGGCGGTACCTCAATTGGGCCATTCGAGAACACAGGGAACATAGCGATACCCATCTCGGCCTAGATTTTCCGGTGGTCAGATTTAACGTCATCACATATATCCACAAAGCAAATTCACTATGCTTGTAAATGCTATACTTCACTGTGCTTGTAAAGGCCTCAATTTCCTGTATTTTCAAATAAATGGACAGTACTGAAATATTTTTGAATTAGCATTGAGTAATATGTTCTTGCTCTGGTTGGGAAATGTTGTGTACATTGTATGTTTACATAGTGGTGTTTTCCATCTATAAAGCTATAAAGCTAAAGACTCATCAGTCTCTGTGGAGGCAGAGTAAGAAGTAAGAAAGTGAATGAGATTGTGCGCAATGTGTGCGCGTGAGTTTGTTTGTGTGTGTGTGTACGTGTGAATTTGTGTGTGTGTGCATGTGTTAAAGGAAGGTTTGATGGAAACTCTGAGGGTTAATGGGAAGAGGTGGGATGAGACGCTAGTCTGATGCGATGCCTAAGCCACGCCTGACCTTGGCTTAACCCTGTCATCTGTATAGCGTCTCCAGCTCTCAGAAAATATGCAGAGAGAAAAAATTACACATGAACTCTCTCTCTCTCTGTTTTTCTCTCTCACTCTTTCTTTCTTTCTTTCTTTCTTTTGCTCTCTCTCTCTCTCTCTCTCTCTCCCTCCATCTTCCTCTGACTCACAGGTTGATATACAAGCATTCACACTCAAGTAACCACAACACAACAGACATGAACTGTAGTTGTCAAGCCAAACTAGAGGACAAAACTCTTCATACATACACACCAACTCTGTACACAAATTTACATTGCAGTATATCTTCTGCATGGCACACACAGTGCACACAGTTGATACGCAGGGCAAAAACACTGAAATATGAACACACAGGCACACGTGCAAACGTGCAAAGCCATTTATCAGTCTTGACAGGCCAGTAAAAAACAGCACGAAAGAAGGAGAAAAGGGATGTACTGAAGCTGTGCAGGCACAGGGAGAGGAAGTGTCTGTGTGTGTGTGTGTGTGTGTGTGTGTGTGTGTGTGTGTGTGTTTGTGTGTGTGTGTTTGTGTGTGTGTATGTTTGTGTGTGTGTGTGTGTGGTGTGTGTGTGTGTGTGTGTGTGTGTGTGTTGTCCACAAGGTTGTCCACAGAGCTCTGACACTAACACATAAACAGCCTCTAGTCTTCTGTAGGCACTGTAGTGTGTGTGTGTGTGTATTTGTGTTTGACATTGTTTGATGGATCGTTAACAGGAATGAGGAAGAGGGATGGTGGGCATCAAGGAGTGTGTGTGTTTGAGAGTGACAGATGGTAGGACAGAGTGTGTATGGCCTTCAGAGGCAGAGATAGAGTGTGTGCATGTGTGTGGATTGAGAAACAAGGGAGAGTCAGTGTGTGTGTGTGTGTGTGTGTGTGTGTGTGTGTGTGTGTGTGTGTGTGTGTGTGTGTGTGTGCGTGTGCGCATGCCTGCGTGCGTGCCTGTATGTGTGTGATGTCTAGGCTCTTGGATGCGTTTGAGCCTCAGCTGTGTGGACTACAGGAAAGGGACTATGGGATTGACTCGGCCAGGCACCAGGATAGCTCCAGAGCCCAAGGGTCAAACACCCCTCTCATAGCCTTGACACTGTCATGAGAGACAGTAGGCAGAGAGAGAGAGAGAGAGAGAGAGAGAGAGTAAGATAGAAAGTAAAGAGAAAGGTAGAGAGAGAGTGGGAGAGAAAAGGAGATGGAGAGTGAGTGAGACATAAAAGAGAGAGACAGGGAGTGAGCTAGAGAGAGATACAGAGATAGAGAGAGATGACAGAGATAGGCAGCGAGTAAGAGAGAGAGATGGTGAATAAGTGAGCCATGACACAGGAATCTATGCCCCCCCCCCCCCCCCCATCTCTCCCCGACGGCCTTACTGTGTCCACCCATCACACAGACAAATGGCCAATCCCAGTGAAACAGCTGAACCATCTGATGCATGGGACGCCATTAGGAAGCCGCAGGAGGTGGAAACAAACTATTTCCTCTGGACCTAGACTCACAGGGGCCAGATGAGACTGCGTTTTGTAATTAGGGCACGTGTTTGGAGACCTTTGGGGTCCTTTTAAATAATTGTGGTTTTATGTGGTCATGATGAGAACCCAGCCTGACGATGCTGTCTTGCCTTCTGAATGGCACACCTAGCAGACATACATTTGTTTTGTTTTTTTTTTCATTTAGTGGACCTCACCGACTTTCCAACAGATGACCGCAGAAGAGTTCTCTGTTTTTATTTATTTCTTTGTTTGTTTGTTTGTTTTGTTTGTTTGTTTTGTAGCTTTACATGTGCCCCAGGTCAATGTGACCACATGCAAGGTGTTTCCATCACTGCTGCTCATAGGTTGCTTCCACTGCGGATGAATAAACAGCTCATTGCACCAACACGCAGAGTGGACTGGTGTCTTTTCCTCAGCAGACACAATCTCCCAGTCTCCCAGCCGGCATTGACAGAATTTCAATTACGTCTCCTCTATTAAGCTTGTACATTTTTCATTAGTTTTTCTCGTTTTTGGAGAGGGTAAATTGTCAAGTCGAATTTCTTTCCACACCCCAACGATCGTCGCCTCGAGGAAATGTCTGTAATCATTGAGTAAGCTCCAGAAAAGTTAATTAATCACTCATATCATTGGGATGCAGAGCATTGCATGAAGAGGCTTCTGTGTGATATTTAACAAATCCCCAATTTCATTTCTATCTTTGGTTGGCAATAGGTTGCGGGGAAAAAACATGTTTTAATGATACCCTCTGTGGCTCCATTGTTGAGTTCAATTGCACTGGGGTGTTCGAGGATGTTTTATTCATTCACCTTCATTTATGGGCGTACTCCGTCTCTCCTTGTGTTAGAACAGCCCTCAAATAAATGCTTGTTCAACTTTTTATGCAAGCATTCACATTTTTATCACGTTTTTTTTTAGTTGGATTCTTCATTACCTTACCTTAATTTCCCTGGGGATAAAAAAAGTATCTCTAGTACTACTACTACTACTACTACTACTTTTTTTGAATAAGGATTTACTCCTACTGCCAGATAAAAACCATAAAAATGAAAGATTCGCGCCTAGTCATGCTACTGGAGCCCCTGAGTATCCTCAGCTCCTCTTCTCCCATCAACTGGCCCAAGCTGAAGTGAAGGAGTGCCTTCAGTGGGCTGCACCAAAGCCTTCCAAAGGCACGCTCCTCAGATGTCCACCCTGCTAATATGTTCTACTGGGGATCCTGCTGGGTTGGGTTTGTCTGCTCAAATACGGTACTCTTTTCTCTGTGTCTGTCTGTCTGTCTGTCTGTCTGTCTGTCTGTCTGTCTGTCTGTCTGTCTGTCTGTCAGTCTGTCAGTCTGTCTGTCTGTCTGTCTGTCTGCCGATCTGTCTGTCTGTCTGTCTGTCTGTCTGTCTGTCGTCTTTTTTGTAGTGATTTCATGACTTGTGAAAAAATGCATTATGCAGTACCTGTGGCTGTATTGACTTGTTGTTTGTATGCATTATAGAGTGTAAGTGTGTGTGTGTGTGTGTGTGTGTGTGTGTGTGTGTGTGTGTGTGTGTGTGTGTGTGTGTGTGTGTGTGTGTGTGTGTGTGTGTAAGCGTAATTTTAAGGTCTCTACTTAGACCCTTAGTCCTCATCTTGCACTTGATCATGTTATTTCTCAGCCATTGATCCGATTGTAGCTCCAATTACTTCTGTCCTGTCCGTTGCCAAGGCTGTAACGCACTTTCTTCCAGCCAGAGGCTACACACAGCAGGCCCCTCCAATTAGTCAAAGTCTAGTTTGCAGCTTGCACAATTTAGGTGTTTTAAATGATTCAGTGTTTTTGGACCTTTCTTTTTCCTTCTCTGTCTTTCTTTGGCTGTGGTTCTGAGAATAGGAGCTCATCAACGGGGCAGTTTTCTCTCCAGATCTGGCAACCACCTGTCAGTAAGTTGGTGTCAGCCCAGTGTCTTCCTCTGTGGTGGGGGTGGGTCATAGCTTGCGTGGCCTTTGATGGACACCACTTAGCAGCTTTGTGCCCTTTGCTACGCGGTCAGTGGCCTGACCAGATGACCCGAGCAGTGTAAAGGCCAATTTATAGGGCTTGTTCGAAATGACTGACGGGCTGAGTGGCTGGCTTAAAGCAATGAATTATGGACTTGAAATAGTGATGTTTATAAACAGTATTGTCCTAATGTGGCAAGGTGACGTTCTGACGAGATTGTCGAAAGACGTCATTATTTTAAGTCCAGAATGCACTGCCCATTGTCCAAGCATCCAGGTGAAGGTTGACAAAATATGACATATAAGAAAAAACATTTCTGTCTGCTAGCATGTCGTTGAGCTTGTTGCCTACATAAAAAAACATTTTCAAACAGTGCAGACATTGTCACATACTCTAATTGGATAGCAACTCAAGGTTTACTGCAAGTGGGAAAAGAAACCGTATGTTGTGTGCTGTATTGACTCTATAACATTTTTTGTCTCTGGGGCAACACTATAAAAGCCTCCAATGGCACGACATCTCTTGGCACCTTTTTTTTTTTTTGGTTAAGTGACACTTGTGCATGAGTGGAAAAGGTCAGTGCATAAGTGCGAGAGGCTGGACAGGTCCCAAGGGTCTTGCTCCCTTGGACAACGTGTGAGAGATCTCCTTGCCATGGCAGAGAAACAAACTTTTTCACACTCCCCAGCCTCCCTAAGGCACAGTAGGGATAAACCCAACATAAGTAAACCCGCTCCATGCCAGAGTGGCCATTATCGTCTGTCTCATCTGTTCTGTCGAGTATCCTGAGGATTCAAAATGCACAACAAAGAAGGTATTTACTCTAAGTAAGATTTGCTAAGATTTGTATTTTTTTGTTTTGTTTAGTTGTTTTGTGGGTTTTTGAGGCAGTTGTTTAGTAATTGATAAGGATTTCAGTTCAGCTATGCTTGACCTAATTGGATGCCTTCAGTGTTCCTGTTGGGCTGTATAAACATTTACAAAATGATGTGGGGAGAATAACTCTAAGTCCATCTCTGTAAACTGCACACACACATTCACACACACACACACACACAAACACACAAACACACACACACACACACACACACACATTCCACTGCTATTCCATTTGACTCCTACATACATCTCTGAGCCACTGGCAAGTCTGTACTAGTCAGAAAGGGAGTGTGTGTGGAGCGTGTTCACGTGGGGTGAGCGGTTCGTTCATTCGGTGTGGCCTTTCTGCTGATCTAATTAAAAAGCTCGGCGCAGTCGGAGGCAGCTTAACTCCTCAGTCATTCCGGCCTCCCGTATCCCCCGTCGCCAGGCTCAATCTGTTTTCCACACATGGCAACGCAACCCGACGCCCGACGCCCGCCACCCCACGCCTCGCTGCCTGCCACTAACAGCATGGCCTCCAGATGGGGTTGTGTTTTTGTTTGTTTTGTTTTTTTGTTGTGTGTGTGTGTGTGTTTTTTTAGGGGATCCTCTTGTCTTTTTTTTATCTGTAAATGTTGTTGTTGTTATTTTTTTGTACTGTTGTTTGTCATCAGGTTGAGATGTGGCTTTTGGCAAGTGGGAGCAAGATTTTAATAAGGGTGTCTTTCCACCTCTGTTATGCATGCAGATTGCATCAGTTTATGTCACAAGAGATTTCGGAGAAGTGATGACGTGTGTGTCTGTGAATAAAAAAATCATTTTCAGGATCAGCTCACAAATACTCCTAGTTGGTTTTCAGATGAAGTTAATTACATTCAGTAAACTCTATTTTTAAATAATTCATAAAGACGTTTCATATCTTGATGGTAATATAAATGCCATGGACTGTGACTTTGTTTCACATGATCGGCTGCGTTTTGCCACATCGTTCTGTTTTGAGCTGTTGTTGCTGGGGATTGTGTAGCTCAGTGAAGGTCCTGTCTCATCTTGCCTCGGTGCAATCTGATTTCAGCTCGTTAATTGATCACTTTCACAGGCTGTGAATCACGGAGCCTGCACCTGATAATTAAGCAAAGATAATTACCCGAGTCAAAAATGGACTTATTTATCCAGTGACTGCTTCTCACGACTCTCGTATTTTTTATTTTATTTTTTTCTCTGTCTCTCTCTCCCTCCTCCCGTCTCTTTATCATTCTCTTTTCCAGATGTCTCCCATCTCATTCGCGGTCTTGTTGCCCTCCTGAATGCTTCGTAACGCTTTAGTCTGCCCCCAGCTGAGTCTCAATGCCCCTGTGTGATGCCCTCACTGCCATATTAGTGGCCCAGCATGCTGTGCTCTTTCACCGGCCCTGCACCGACACTCTTCAGCCAGCTGCTCTGGGTTCTTCTGAAGTGACACTCAAATGATCTGGAGTACAGCACGGTCAACCCGGTGATCAAACATAAAAACATCTAAGCAGTCAAGCCAAGTGCCCAAATCGAAGTGTCATTTTCAACAGACTGGATTATTTCACGGCTCGTTTTTTTCTGTATTTCACAGAAATACAGAATGAGTTTAATGCTGATGTACCTAAAAAGAACAAACGAGTTAAAGATCCAACAAAGTAAAATTCGATTTTGTAACGTGAAACATATCCAAATACTGTGTCTGAAAAGATTTTTTTTACTGCTTTTTAGAGGTTGAGTCGGCACCGCTACAGCATCCAAGCACAGAAATAACCACCTACTTTTTTCCCACTTTAAGACCTGATTTTACCTTAAAGCAACATGTATATTTATTCACAATTGACAAGGTGATTAGTAATAACTACACTTTAGTTATAATGAAGAGACCGTATTATTTCAACTTTCCTGTACCTTTAAATCCAATGCATAGTTTTCATCTGTTTTGAAGGATTAGAGGCTCAGAGACATATTCCACCACCATATCCCCACAGAACCAAGATGCGTCATTTGAAAATCCCACAGTGATGGCAACACCAGGTCACAAGGATGAGTGTTCACTAACAAGTTAGCGTGCGACCTTGGTTGGGGTGTTCAAGTCGGGTAGGGCCACTGCAGAGGATGCTCTGTGAGCCAGTGTCGGGGACGTGGACTGATTGTCAGGACTGCCACCGGGAGTGACTGGAGGAAAGATTAAAGTGACGTGACGCATCCTCCCTGGCTGATTCATAGTCCGACGCAGACCAAATCACCTGAAGAGGTTTTAGTGGCCAGGCTGGCAGGCTTCTTAGCGTCACAGACACAAGACGGTGAGTGTCTGAGCAGGGAGCTAAACAGTGCAGACAGGCAAGTCCTGATATACTTGATGGTACACCAAGCAAAACTGACTTGAGCGAGAATCAGTGTTAAAGCAACACTACGTAGTTTTTTCAACCTTAAAATAATGTTTCCAAAATCATTTCAGTGGTTCATCAACTTGTAACTGGGTGAAAGGCACTTCTGAATTTACTATGCTGGCCTCCATGGGCTATAACCGCACTAAGGGACATCTCTCCTCTCACCGAAGAGGAAAACTACTTACTAGTGATGCTTTATGAATGAAGGCATGTGCTAGTTGTCAGTTATGGGAATACCTGCCAACACATGAGTAGCTAAATGCAGAAGATTATAGGGGCAGTGGACAAATAATATTGACTTGATCGCTAATGAAGTTGTTTGGACCTTCTTAATTATGGGAGATACGGTAGAGTTGGCAGCAATGGTTATAGGCCTTCACTCCCATATAACTGTTCAGTGTGTGGAGAGCTATGCTAGGAAAGCAAGACAGTGTTGTACTGGACTGTGTTAAAAGGACATCTTTAACAGTGAGATATTCGTGATGCACACCAGCATTTATTGTTATTGCATATACTTAGCACAGTGTGGGAGAATGTGAAAAGTCTTTCCAGAGCTGAAATCCATTTGTTTATGTGGTGTGTCTGTGTGTGTGTTTATGTGTGTGTGTGTGTGCGTGCGCGTGTGTGTGTGTGTGTGTGTGTGTGTGTGTGTGTGTGTGTGTGTGTGTGTTGAGAGAGAGTGTTCCTAACCGGGCGTGTGGCATCATGTGTCTGTGTGTCGCTGTGTGTGTGAGAGTGTGGGGCAGGATGGAAAATACTTTTTAATCTCAGAGAGCATGTCTGCACCATCACTATGCATCATGGTAAGTCTCTCAGACATCCACACAAGTAACCCCTCCACCACCCCCACACCATCACGCCACTCCGCCCGCACCTGTTTACAGCTGATCTGAATGTCAAATTTCTATAAATCCAAAGGTTTGTGCCTTAAGCAGTAAATATTTCTGAGGGACGTTTTAAAGCACCTTTTTGGCAAAATATAGCTGAAGATGCATTTTTAAAAGGGCTTGGCCAAAAAGCTCACAATTAAATTGCAGCAACGTGCAATTTGTCACAACTTAAAACCCACTAACTCAAAACGAGGCACAGGAATGGGTTTCGAATAGCTGTGAACTCTACAATGTAAAAAGTGCTGAATAAAACCCCCATAATTAAGGCAACAACCTGCTTGGATCTTTTTATGCTGCTTTATCTTAGCAATGCCATGTAGCTTCATAATGTACCTGGTGCCTCTTGTTTTTGCCAGATGCAGAGTTACTCAGTGCATGCATACATGCATAATTTGATGAGGCTTAACTTTAGTTACACACCAAAAAAGATATCGCCCTGTTATCTTTCTGTTTATGTGTGTGTGTGTGTGTATGTGTGTCGTGATTTGGATTGATGAATGGCTAAGCCCGGGGTGCCAGGCAGGAGAGGGTGCATGGTGCCCTGAGAGGGAAGGGCTCAATCTCGGCGGATGGAGTCTGCAGCCTTCAGACACCGTGCCACCCGAGTCAATAAGCAGCAGCCTATTACATCCCCTCACGTCTCATCAGCGCTGCAAGCCGGCCGGCCGCTTGTAAAAGGCTTTCTGATTAAGCCTAACGCTTTATTGTTGTTTGCATCGCTCAGACTGCAGGCTGATTGATTGTCCCTGTCAAATGGGTGAACCTCTTTTTGGAGGGGAGGCCAGAAAGCTCCCAAAAAGTCGTGCGGCAGAGGAATTTGTTTGGCCTGCTGCTCTTGCTTGTCAGGCTGACAGCCCAGCGTGACGTGACACACAGCTGAAACACAGAGCAGGTCATTCCTTAGGAGTAATTTGCCAGTGAGAGTGTCATAGCAGAGCCATTCAAATGTTAAGTACGCCGGTATTGTGTTGTTTTTGCGAGGATAATGAGAGCATTTGCATTCTCGGTGCTGCTCTACACCTCCTGACCTTTTCCTCGCTTTCTCCTCTCCTTTCGTTCCCCTGTCGCTCACCCTTTTTTATACCTCCCTCACTCTTTCTCTCTCTTTCTTTCTCTTTCCTCTCTTTTTTTCTGCCTCTCTGTTTTGGCTTCTGGTCATTATTCAGACACAGATGATGGAGAGCCTGATACACAAATGCCCTATTCCGAATGCAGATGTCTTTAGGAAATACAGACTTAACCTTTACGTGACTCCAAATATTATTCTTCTGGAAAGGGTGGTAATGTAAACCACCTTCCATCAGTAATGATGGTAAAGACAGAGAGAGAGAAAGAGAAAGAGAAAGAGATTGAAGAAGAGAGAGAGAGAGTGAGAGAGACCACTGCAAGTCACAGAGTGCCAGTGGCTTCAGTTCAGTACAGCTGTGATAGATTTGGCCACAGCTCACTAGTCACAGACAATGCACCAAATCAAGAGCTCCAGCCATGGAAGACAATCAGGAGGACTTCGATTATGAGATCACTTCAGCTTCCCCACCTCAGCCATCATTGTGCACAAACACACACACACACACACACACACCTACAGTACATACACACAGACACACACACACACAACCACGTGCAGACACACACACACACAGACTTGCATGTACCAGCATACACACACAGTACACAGTCACACGAAAAGAGGCACACACACACAAACAAACACACAGAAACACACACTGTTTATAAACTCTACGCCTGATGGAAATTGCCTCAATTGTCCCTTCTGAAATGTGTGGCTGGCCATCATCGTAATCATTTGTTCATCAAAGTGATAGGGCCATTGGCAAACAGAGACAGAACAGTCTGACCCAAGTGTTTTGCTCAGTTTGTGGTTTGAGTTATGGCCTGCCATACTCCACCTGGTGGAATGCACTGGCAGACAGCCTGATTTGCAGCTTTTTACTGATTTGATTTCCCATCCTATGGCAGGTTAATGCTCCACACTACACCCCCTTCCCACCTCCATACCGCTCTCCCCCAGCACCTCCATGATTAATGTTGCCTATTTGCCCCCGGGGCTTTGAGTTTCCAAGATGACGCACAAAATTTATGGCTAAATTGTTTATCAAACCATCCGATCGTCTTTCTTGATGACATCACTCCATGATACCCTACATGGCCAGTGGGCCTGGACTTTTGCAAATGCAATTTCAAGGCTTCAAAGTATATCAGATTGTTGGGAAATGCAGTGTGTGTGTGTGTGTGTGTGTGTGTGTGTGTGTGTGTGTGTGTGTGTGTGTGTGTGTGTGTGTGTGTGTGTGTGTGTGTGTGTGTGTGTGTGTGTGTGCGCAAGTAGCCTTTACTGTTTGTTGTCCAGTGTTACATTGGCCTCAGTGTTGAGGGCACTGAGGACTGAGGTAGAAAAGTGATAGAGACTGAAGCTGGGTTGTAAATGCCATACGTTGACTACGTGTGGTGCACACGTGACCCCAACAATACACGGGTCAGTTATTCTGGTCAGTGTCCTTGTCCTTCTCTCTCACACACACTCTCTCTCACTCTCTTTCTCTCACTCTCTCTGTCTCTCTATTTCTTACTCTCTCACTCTGACTTTCTTTCTGACTCTCTTCCACTTTCTCTCTCTCCCTCTCTCTCTCTGTGTCTCTCGCTCAATTCAGTTCAGTTCAATTCAATGCAGTTCAACAATGCTTTATTGGCATGACAAATAAGACATTCGTATTGCCAAAGCAGTAATATAAGTATGGGGCTCACATGGCATCTAGGTGTCTATGTGTAAACATACATAAAGATGTACAGTATATTACAGTAGAAAAATGAAAAATAAAAAGAAAACAACACAATGTACACATCAGTATACAATACTCTTGTGAGCAGAACACAACAACACTACTTCTCCCTCTCTCTCTCTCTCTCTCTCTGTCTTCCTGTCCCTCAATCTCGCTCTCTCCCTTGTCCATTTGCCTCATTTTGA
>CM050203.1:21342500-21347500 GCA_027475355.1 Coilia nasus | reverse complement strand
CATGCCTGCAGTGTGGAGCTATGAGAGGATCACAGATGCTCAATCAGATGTGCTAACTAAATAAACATGGCACATAAATGAATTCTGCTGACAGAGACTCGTTCCCAGTGAGCCGTCTCATTTTACTTTCACCTCCAGCAACACTACCTAGCCTGGTGGACCGTACTCTTTCACTTCGTTTTTTTTTTTTTTGTTTTTTTTTTGTTACTTTGTGCGAAGAGTTTGGCTACACTTAATAGCCAAAACAGTAAGTTTGCTTCCTGGTGGGAAGATACTTTCTGTGAACTTTAAGAACTCTGAGCCACACAGCCCTCCCTCTGTTGCGCTGACTGGAAACCAAAAAACTTGATCGAGGCAAGCCAGAGCCTTAAGGTCCATTTACACCAAGAATTATACCGATAACAACAGCTATAGCTTTAACGATATGAGCGTCCACACTGAAGAACAACATTTGAGTTACAGTATTCTCATCACAAGTGTAAATAACTAAAAGAATGTGATGTCCTATAAATTCGAATGAATTCTGATTGGCTGACAGCGTTTTTATAGTTCATAAAATCGGTCTTAAAGTGATTTCGATATCGTTCAGCCTGTCGATGTAGTGTATATGTAAACAGCACCACTCACTAAATTGAGAACAATTTTGTGAAACCTACAATTACAGTTATTGTTGTAGTTATACTTCTTGGTGTGAATGCCAATTAGCAGAGATGTCTGATGGAATACTGTATCAAAATACAATATTGAGTGGAGGTACTCTGTCAGTGCTAGTCTAGCTACAACACCACACTCTGAGGATCTGTTTTCTGTTGTAAAAAAATGTTGTACGTGAAAGCTGATTATGTGTAGCCCCCTTATCATGCATGTTGATGAGTGCATCATGCAGGCTTATACATCTGAGTCTGTGTAAAAGCTCACTTACTTAATTTCCTTACTTTCTTTGGGGATAAATAAAATATCTCTACTCCACTAATACCACTTTACTCTACCGTCCCCAAAATAGTAGATCAAGGGTGCTGCGATGCTGTAATGGATATGTACAACACATGGATTACAAAGTTTATCCCAACTGGTCATTTGCACTCATTTGGGCTGGCCCCCCAAATCAGGAAGGAGAGGCTGAAACCAGTAATCAAAGAGCACGCATCATTAAACATGATGAAGACATGGCAAAGACATCGCGAGGCCCATATATAACTGCATTACGCTATGCGTTAGAAGTGCGTTCATTTCGCCCGGAGCCATGACCAGTGACCCGTAGCATCTTCTTCTTCCTGTGCCTCCGCGGCAGGCAGGCTGTCTTGAGCTCGGCCCCCACCGCCCCGCATCGCCACCACCCCTCCCCACCTCGCCACCTCGCCTCCGCCGGGCCACAGATGGGGACGGAGACGCCGCAAAGGAGGAGCCTGGTGGGACCTGGCACTCTGCTGCTCCTGAGTCATAGAGCCAAAGCACGACACAAGAGAGAGCGTCAATGAGGCGTAGAGAGGGAGGGAGAAAGAGAAAGAGAAGAGAGAAAAGAGAGGCTGGGAATGAGAGAAAAGAATCGGAGGAAACAGAGAGCTGGAAGGGATGAGAGAGAAGAGGCAGAGATAGGGAGCCAGGAAAATAGGGGACAGGGAATGGGGTCGGATGGAGGAAGAGGGAGAGTGACCTTCATGCCAGGGATGGGTCATTGGGATGAGGCATTTGGTGGTGTGTGTGTGTGTGTATGTGTGTGTGTGTGTGTGTGTGTGTGTGTGTGTGTGTGTGTGTGTGTGTGTGTGTGTGTGTGTGTGTGTGCTCGGGCTCTTTTTGCATCGCTCTGCTGACGGCTCTTTAATTGTCAGGCTGCACATTAAACTTTTCACCCACGCTCAGAGCCCGCTGCTCGTCCGCCCGCTACAGCTGCTCCCATTGCCGTGGTTACCAGGAAACAAGACTCATGCCCCCCCACCCCAACACCACCACCCCTCACTCTCCAGCACCACCGTCCCCCTAACCCACCCCACACACCCCCCATCAGTCCAGCAGCAGGCATGCCAGAGATCCGTCAAATCCCCAAAGCTCCTCATTGATTCTTCATTAGCAGCGTGTACGCTGGCTGGCCTTTTGCCGGCCTGCTTCATATGCAACGCAGAAATCAGGAGGTTAATAAACCAGCTGCAGACTCCATTGATCATTTGTCTATCCGAGATCATTACTTGTGAGTGTGCTTTGGGCAATGGAGATGCATTTTGTAAATATATACACTGAAAAATGAAATTCTGAATCACAATCAGAATCACTGTACACACATATTATCTATCTATCTATCTATCTATCTATCTATCTATCTATCTATCTATCTATCTATCTATCTATCTATCTATCTATCTATCTATCTATCTATCTGTCTGTCTGTCTGTCTGTCTGTCTGTCTGTCTGTCTGTCTGTCTGTCTGCCTGTCTGTCTGTCTGTCTGTCTCTCTGTCTGTCTCTCTGTCTGTCTGTCTGTCTGTGTCTGTCTGTCTGTCTGTCTGTCTATCTGTCTGTCTGTCTGTCTGTCTAGCTATCTAGCTATCTCTCTGTCTGTCTGTCTGGCTATCTAGCTCTGTCTGTCTGTCTGTCTATCTATCTATCTATCTATCTATCTATCTATCTATCTATCTATCTATCTATCTGTCTGTCTGTCTGTCTGTCTGTCTGCTTTTATAGACTCTGCATCATGGTGATTTATGTATTCGACATGGGATGGATATATAAAAAAAAAAATCTTGGCAACCCACACTGCTGACCTCAGGCGCAGAAATCAGGAGGTTAATAAACCAGCTGCAGACTCCATTGATCATTTGTCTATCCGAGATCATTACTTGTGAGTGTGCTTTGGGCAATGGAGATGCATTTTGTAAATATATATACACTGAAAAATGAAATTCTGAATCACAATCAGAATCACTGTACACACATATTATCTATCTATCTATCTATCTATCTATCTATCTATCTATCTATCTATCTATCTATCTATCTATCTATCTATCTATCTGTCTGTCTGTCTGTCTGTCTGTCTGTCTGTCTGTCTGTCTGTCTCTCTGTCTGTCTGTGTCTGTCTGTCTGTCTATCTGTCTGTCTGTCTGTCTGTCTAGCTATCTAGCTATCTCTCTGTCTGTCTGTCTGGCTATCTAGCTCTGTCTGTCTGTCTGTCTATCTATCTATCTATCTATCTATCTGTCTGTCTGTCTGCTTTTATAGACTCTGCATCATGGTGATTTATGTATTCGACATGGGATGGATATATTAAAAAAAAAATCTTGGCAACCCACACTGCTGACCTCAGGCTCAGTGCTAGTTCAGGTGTCCCTGGGCGCTAGTAGGAAGGACTGATAGCATGAGGAGACATTAGCCGTGAAGAGAGGTGGAGAGAGGAGGGCAGTAGAGAGGAGGGCGAGAGACAGTGACACTTCAGCTACGCCTTGGGTCCCACAGAATGACCTGCCAGTCCTAATCCTCCTGGAAAGCTGATCCATCAAGGCATGAGGAAGCCTGCTAAATTATATCACTTGCTGTATGCGCATCGCACACACACATACCTACACACACACACACACTCACTCACTCACAGAAACATACATGTACCCACACTGTCATACAACATGCATGTACACACACTGAAATGCAAAATACACACACACACACATTCATAGATATGTACGAAAAGTACAAAAGCAAACATTGCGCACACACACACACACACACACACACACACTTGCACCCGCAGTTCATTGCTCATTTTATCACACAGCGTTGGGGGGGGGGGGGGGGGGTATTTTCAGAGCCAGCTGATGATTGGGACTGACAGATAGATAAAGAGAGAGAGAGATAGAGCGTGTGAGAGAGAGAGAGAGAGTGTGTGTGTGTGTGTGTGTGTGTGTGTGTGTGTGTGTGTGTGTGTGTGTGTGCAACAGAGAGTAGGGGACAGGGAGATGGAAAGAGAGGGAGATTATAATGGCATGCCACTCACTCGTTAGTGTAGTCCAGTATCAGCTCGTGTTGAATGTCATTTACGTCAAATGAGCAAAATGCCTGCAACGTAGCAGTAATAACAGGGGCCCCTGATGTATTTCGGGAGTGTGTATGTGTGTGTGTGTGTTTGGGGGTACATTTACCCTCTTTAAATTCTCTGATAACCTTCAGCGCTTTCTCTGTCTTTTTTTCTCTCTCTTTTTCTCTCTCTTTCTCTCCCTCCCTCTTTGTGTGTGTGTATGTTCTTGTACAGTAAGTATGGGTGTCTTTGTGTGTGTGTGTGTGTGTGTGTGTGTGTGTGTGTGTGTGTGTGTGTGTGTGTGTGTGTATTTGTGTGTGTTTGTACGTGTGTGTGTGTGTGTGTGTGTGTGTTTGTATGTGTGTGTGTGTTTGTACGTGTGTGTGTGTGTGTGTGTGTGTGTGTGTGTGTGTGTGTGTCTGTGCATGTGTTTATGTGTGTGTGTGTGTGTGTGTGTGTGTGTGTGTGTGTGTGTGTGTGTGTGTGTGTGTGTGTGTGTGTGTGTGTGTGTGTGTGTGTGTGTATTAGTGGCATTCACATTTGCTCAGGGTGCCCTAAAGTCGCGAGGTTGGCACAGCAGCATGGAATTCTGTTTGCACAGACTCACTCTGGCTACCTCTAAATATAAACACCCCCTACCACACACACACACACACACCCACACACACATAAACACACACACACACACACACACACACACACCACGAGTCATTTCACACCGTGAGCAACCCTGCGTTGTCAAATGCATCTGTGTGACCTTGGCGTTCTCGATCATGTGAGATATTCGCAGGAGAGCAAGCTTATGGAGCCATCCCCACGCGCCCCTGGGTGCACCTTTGTATCCACTGGCTCTCCACTCCACAGTGATCCCTGAGTGAGGACTGAGGAAGTCATGCTGAAAAAGGATATTTGTCATTGTCATTGTCATTTGTTAACACTTCCTGGTGCACTGTGATAATGGCTTGCAAAACAGACAGTGCAAAATGGATGTAGGTATC
>CM050203.1:21305000-21337500 GCA_027475355.1 Coilia nasus | reverse complement strand
AGTCCATGTACCGTGTACTGAAGCAGATTAATTACATCTTAGCAGACACATTCAACTTTCCACACACAGAGGCACTGTATTAAACAGAAATGTATTTAATTTAATTATTAAAATTAAAACATAAAGTAAATGATAATAATAAGAATAATAAGAATAATAAATGAAGTCATAATGTCCAGCAAGCAGTGTTACATTCATTTAATTGAAAATTAAATTAACTCATTATGCTTAGCAAGTAATAGTTAAAATATGGATAAAATAAATCAAAACAGGAATCTAACTAGAAGCAGTGCTTCAGAACAAGCTACCTGTATCTCTTCAAGAAGGCAATCATCTTACATCCTGGTGCATTTGACAGCTGACAATAACTCACCAAGAAAGTTTATCCCAGGTGTTCAGAATTGTACATTTTGTGATCCACTCAGCTTGTTCACCTGCATGCACACTAATTTCCTCTCATCCTGAGCAATTGACCTACAGTATGTGGATGTTCTAATCATCTTCATTATACAATGTGATCAGCCAGTAGCATACACAATGCAAGCCTCCATTCAAGAAGAATGGTATGTGAATTTGGCATCATTGTAACATGACATTGAGTGACGTTATGTAACGGATGCCAGATAGCCTAGCTCTGCATGTAGAAAGTTAGTAAACCTCCCCACTGATGCCATAAGAGACATGCTGCTCAGCTGACTGGCAACCCGGGATTTTCAGTGAACCGACTTGACTTTGACCACTCTGGAGTGGCTGTAAGGGCAGGGGTTCAAACCTAGGGCTGGATTGTACAGGATGACCTTGGTTACAGTTACATGCAAAACAAAAATCAGATTTCAGCTTGATTATTGCATTTATTCTGATTAAAAAATGTCATATAAACTTTATAATGTACCAAATGTATGTGGCATATTTTAAATGACCAAATTCATACAGGAAACTCTTGAGTGACGCTGTTAATTGGGTGTGATGTAAACCAATTAGCTCTTGCCCCCTGACGCCACACTAGTTCAAATCTATGGTCTGCTGGGCTGAATCTGACAGCTTTTCTTGCTCCCCGTCCCCAACTCCACCTGTTTAGATATCCTGCTCAGGATAAGTGGGATTTTGTTATTCCTTGCTTATACGTTTATTTTCTCTGGCAGCAATTTCAGTGTAACTGGTATTTCTTACGCAGCTTCAATTTTTGAAGCTTTACAGCTTTCACAGCAGCATCTTGAGCAGATACTAATCCTAAGAGTTTCCTGTCTGAAATAAAGTAAATAGAATGATCAGAGTCAAATCCAGTTTTTTGCTTGCATGTAACTCATTGTTATAGCGTTGGGTTATTAGGCTCTATTCCAGCCACTGTTATGCAAAATAAGCTGAAAGCACATCCATAAAACTTGAAAAGTTTCGGTATCCAAGCATGATTCTTAAGACCTGCTGAGACTTTCAGCCCTTGAGCCTGGTTGTTGTATGAAACTGCGATCAAAAGTTAATGGCCGGGTTTCCCAATAAAGAACCTTCTTAACGAGTTAAGAAGGCACTTAAGAAGAGGTCAGCTAAGAGGAAGCGTTAAGATAAGAGTGTTTCCCAAACGCCTTCTTAACGCCCTTCTTACCAACGTCTTAAGAACCGTCTGATCTGCCTTCTTAACTCAAGCGCAATGAGCAATCGATCTCAGAATGGCCGATTGGAGCGCATAGTTACCATAGTAAATTACAAGATTTTAGAGCGCTACTCTAGACTCTATGGTAAAATGCTCCAAACTGAAGTGGTATAACACTCTGACTGAACTCATCAATAAAATACCGGCTAAAAGTATGACATTGGTCGTCACGACACAAAAACAAAGTGACACATATAATAATACCGAAACAAAGACCAGGGAATTAAAAATGGAAACACAAAATGAAATCAGTATGTCATTTCATTTAATGTGTAGGCTATATTCTTATCTTTCTGATAGAAACCTGCTACATGAGGAGAATATGTGTGAAAACCGAGAAATTGGCGTCCCCTTGTCGTGAACGATAGGGAAAAGGGGGAAAACACGATCAGGAAAACTGGACGTACTGCATTAATATCTCCTTGCTTACTGTCACATTGCTTTACCTGCCTGAGGGGGGTGCTGTTTTCACTGTTTTGTCGCTAAGAAGGGTGTTAAGAGTGGTTCAGAAACTTCTTAGCGATCCTTCTTAACGGCAGGTCTTCTTAGGCTAAGAAGCATTTCGGGAAACGCGGTTGCTTCTTACGGGAGCCTTAAGAAGGGTCTTAAGTAGTACTTAGCGCTAAGCAGTTCTTAACTGCGTTCGAGAAACCCGGCCAATGACGTTTATGTGAACTTAGTAAATATAGCCAACACATCATGTGCTCTTGCTTTTTAGATTGGCAAATGATGATGTCTTTTTGTTGTTGTTGTTTAATCTGTTAATGCCGGTTTCTGCCATTTAAAACCAACAATGCATTTTTGTTGCTAGCATATATAATGTATGTGCCTTCTTGATATAGCGTGGTCAAGTGAGAACCTGTCACAAGTGGTCACTCAAGACACAAGTGGGGATGGATTTAATTGACAGGCATGAATTGGTGTCCCTTGGCTCGGTCAGCTTGTGGTTGGATCACCAGAGAGACATGTTAATACTATGCGCAAACAGCTTTACCGTCACACACAGACGCACTGTGGAAACACTAGACCAACTCGAACGAGAGCCAACTGGGCATCTTTGAACTCCGGGCGTGATGCTGCGGGTAGATTGAGCAGCCTAACCTCCACTGGCTCCCCCTCAGCAGAGGATGGGGTTGGGTTATAGAGGAAGGAAGGAAAATACCCAGTTAGCCCGAACTCTCATCCCCTTCCCCTCCTGTCGTGCGGGCACCATCTCCTGTAATCTCTCCGTCACAAGCCCTGGGCATGTTTTCAAAGATTAATCCGTCACACAAAAAGAGAAAAGAGGGAAAAAAACATGTTAGCAAATTAGGAGGCGGGTATTACGCTGTGTAAGTCAAAGTGAGCGCCTCTCCATCCTAGACCGTCTCCCTTTATTTGTCCCTTCAACTCTGGGGAGATTTGTTTCTCTCTTTCACTCCATGTGATTCCATCTCTTCTCTCTCTCTCTCTCTCTCTCTCTTTCTTTCATTCTTTTTTTCTCTCTCTCCATCTGTCTTTCATTCTCTTTCTCTCTCTCTTTCTCTCTTTCTCTCACAGTCATGTCCCACCCCCCACCATCACCACCTCTGTCCTATCATCCTATGCTTATTCATTCTTCCATCCCAGTGTCACTGTGTTATCATGCATATATTCCCCTTCCTCATTTTCTCCTCATGCATATATTCTCATTCCTCATTGGCTTCTCATCACCTGTCGCCCCACTCCCCTGCTCCACATTGGGCTGTTGTGTCGAATTATGTGCGTGTGTGTGAAAGGGTGGGGGGTTGGGTTTAACGTGTGTGTGTATGTGTGTGTGTGTGTGTGCGTGTGTGTGTGTGTGCGTGCGTGCGTGTGTGTGCGTGTGTGTGTGTATGTGTTGGGACTCAGGTAATGTGTGTGTGTGTGTGTATGTGTGTGTGTTGGGAGTGGGGTGATATGTGTAAGTATGTCTGCGCGTGTGTGTGTGTGTGTGTGTGTGTGTGTGTGTGTGTGTGTGTGTGTGTGTGTGTGTGTGTGTGTGTGTGTGTGTGTGTGTTGAGAGTGTGTGTGTGTGTGTGTGTTTGTTGGGAGTGGGGTGTTGTCTGTACGTGTGCGTGTGTCTTGGAAGTGTGTGTGTGTGTTGGGAGTGGGGTGATATGTATATGTATGTCTGTGTGTGTGTGTGTGTGTGTGTGTGTGTGTGTGTTGGGAGTGTGTGTGTGTGCGTGTGTGTGTGTGTGTGTACGTGTGTGTGTGTGTGTGTGTGTCTGTGTGTTGGAAGTGGGGTGATGTCTGTGTGTGTGAGTGTGTGTTGGGAGTGTGTGTGTGTGTGTGTAAGGATAGAGGGGGGTAATGAGTGCGGAGCACCAGCGAACAGCTGTGCTGAACCAGATGTGCCTCCCTAAAGGCCCAGTGAACAATGACTGGCACTCAGGAGATGGCGCTCAGCTCTGGAGTTCACACGTACTGTAAACGCCCATTCACCACGCCCCTGTACAACAGCCTCAACCCTGGCAATTACAGTGATGCCATAATAGCATGGTACAGAGGAGGTTTGATTACATCCTTCCACAAACGCTTGTTATAATTTATCATTTTTTCATTTAGCATTAAAATAACTAATGACATGAATGCAACATGGCCCTCTCACTTCAACCACACACGCACACACACACACATTAACTAAGCTATGCTGTGGATGTAATGTAAACTATACATTAGTGCATTAGTATATTGATGTAAGCAGTGTAAAGGTGTGATAGGCAGTTTTGTTATTGTAAAAAAAGACTGAAGACTAAAAAGCATGAATGTGCCCAAAATCATCTCCTAATATGGACAGATGTCCCTGTGGGGTTGCTGTAAGCCAGGCTTGCTGAACAGAGAGGGCAGCATTACAAAGATAAATATTTCCCTCTGAAGTGTGCTAGAGAGGCCTGGCTGTCAACCAGTCAGAGACTTACAGAACTCAGAAAATGTGCTCACAGCATGTTAGTCAGATGAGACAGTATCAAGCCCTGTGCTCTGGCAGCTTGGTTAGTTGCTTCTTTGTGGCTTCTTTGCTTTTGTCTGAGGTAAATAAGCGATGGAGTATTTTTGGGGAGATGTGTTGAGTCAGAGAGTGGGTAGAATAGGCGTGTGCATATGCTGTACAGTTACCATACCATATCCACCCATACCACATCTACTTTTTCAAAACAGCTTTGCAGTAACCATACACTATGGGAGTCAAACACTGTTCTATTTTGCATTGCTTTGACACAATTGCATTCAGTCACTACTTCAACCAAAATCATTAGTACTTCTTTCAGTTGATCTTCACAAACAACAAAACTATGTACAACTGCAGCTAATTTTGCAGACATTTGGATACTCTTATCAAAACAGTTAACTTTAGTATCAAAATCTAAAAGAAATAGAAGACAATGTTACAAAACACAATATTTTGCATATTGTCATAGAAATGAAATAACATAACTGAGACATAATCATCGTTTAGCCAAATAATTATTATAGTAATAATTAGCACTTTTGTATTTTGAATTGTTATAGTTTATCAGGTATACAATGACGTTACATTTGCATGTTTATCAGCAAACCATATAGAAAGTTGACATTGGAGTTGCTGTGCATTTCATTACCAGTATGTACTGTAAGCCATGGCCTATCCAAAAAAAAAAACAGCAGCACCATAGATCTGCACTGCATGATTATTTGATTGATACAATATATATTCTGTTCTAAAGTACTGTATACTGCAGTTATAGAAAACACTTGTTTTTTGTGATTACCACATGTATTTTCTTTTACGTGTGGTAACCAGGTACAAAGAATCATACTTTTTTTTACTGTATAGGCCTATACACCTTACTCATCAATTGTCACAAGTGCTCAAATACATAAACATGTCAATTAGATATTTTGATACAGTGTGTATGTATATTGCATAACAGTTATATGTGACAAACTGTAGGACAAAGGCTAGATTTTAAGTGATGTGTTTCGAGTTGTTTGCGTTTTTTAGCTTATTGGATATTGACTGCCACTGTAGTCTTGCAGATGACAGCATGTGTTATAGTTAAGGCAGCAGAAGTCATTTTGGGTGAAGTGTGAAGAGTTTTGGTAGCTGTAGTGCATTTTGCAGCAAATGTTAACTGATGTGCTCAGATGTATGTTGGAAAAGCACACTGTGTTGAATTTTTAAATTTGATTTAGTGCCCCATATTGCACAAGTGTGTGTGTGTGTGTGTGTGTGTGTGTGTGTGTGTGTGTGTGCGCTTGCGTGTGCGTGTGCGCGCATCTGTGTCTGTGTGTGTGTGCACGTGTGTGCGTCTGTGTGTGTGTGTGTGTGTGTGTGTGTGTGTGTGTGTGTGTGTGTGTGTGTGTGTGTGTGTGTGTTTGTGTTTCACCCTAATATGGGAGGATTAGACGAAGAGTGTGTGTGGCACAGGATTGAGAGGTTGTGAGCTAATGCACCCTAAGCCTGTAGATAAGCCTGGGGGTTAGTGTATTACACGTCTCAAGGCAATTGTTCTGTGATTTGCAGTCAAGACGTAACCTACAGCAGGCGTCTTTGCCATAGGAAGCCTTCCCTCTCCCTCGCTTAAGGAGTGTTTGTGTATTTTGTATCTGATGTGTGGCAGTGAAATTATGAAAGAGGGATGACAGAATGAAAGAAAGAGAGAGAGAGAAAGCTGTGCATAATCTGTCTCTCTCTCATTATTAATGGATGCTGTGACGATGACATTAACAAGTTCATTAAGAGTGTAAATATGAGGGGAACAGGTGATGCAGAGAGCTTTCACTCTTTTGTCATCATCCTTCTTCCACTCCCTCTCCTTCAGCATTTTTAATTATTTCTTCCCTCTCTCTCACTCTACCTCTTTCATTTTGTCACCCTTCCTTTACCACTCTCTCCTTCTTCCCCACCTTCTCTTTTTCCACCAGTATCTGTCTTTTATCCTCCTTCTATCTCTTTCCCACCCTCTCTCTATCCCTCTCTTTCTCTCGCTTCTCGCTCCTCTTTCTCTGCATCAGTCATCCTATTATCTCACTAATTAAGTGGTTAAATGAGTCAGACGGAGCAGAGCATTGTTATGCCTCTGTACATACGAGCTGGTGAATAATAGTTACTCCTTCTACGATCGTGGCGTCTCTGTCTTGCATCTCAAACGAGATGCATAGAGAGATTGACGGCAAAATAGAGAAACAGAGAGAGAGAGGGAGAGAGAGAGAGACGTGGACAAAATACAGAACGTTCACTTGCTCACTGTAGATGTGTGGTGAGTAAATATTTTGACAGGAGCCATGGTGTGGAATCCAGCCACACCATGATGAGCGATGAGAGATGAGCAATTCCACAAAAAGTGGACATTTTGTCACATCCATGACACCAAATAAAAAGCCATGATGTTTGTATGATGTGAATTGTAATTGCATGAAATTAAGACATTTGCTGTTTTTGGCAGTAAAACTGACATGAAAAAAATATATTATTATAATTGTATACTATATTTGTTCATGATTTGTCACATTTATTATGTGGAATTGCCCAGATACATAATGGCAGTTGGGTGAGTAAGGGTGATGCATTGTGTATTTTTGTCACTCAAAGTCAGGAAATCCTCCGGAAACCGAGCAGTCTGTGGTGGCCAGACGGAGAGTGGAGATGGAGGGTAGGAGTGAGGGAATCGAGTGAGAGTTATTGGACAGACGAATGAACACCCTTCCTAGTCCATCACAAACATTGATCAGATCTGTCTGGGGCTTTCCATCAGACAGGAGAGGAGGAGAAGGAGAAGGAGGAGAGGGAGGAGGAGGAGGGGGGAGAAGCAACAGAGAAAAAGATCATCTGAAGAGCGCCTCACTCAACTATTCCCGTTCCTCGTTTTTTTTTTCCACACCACTTTTTTTCCCTTCAACACCACACACTGTATGCAACAGTAATTCTCCCAGAATCCAATTAGGCAGGGGTTTGAAGGGATTACGGTGCCAGTTAGGCCTCCTCTTAGGGGCGAGATTAAAGACTTTACGCCGCTCTCCCTCTTTCATCCTGCCGCCATAGACCAGGATGCCATTAGGACTTCTGATGGACGGAGACGTTTATGCTCTCCCTTCTCTCTCACTTCTCCTGCCCTGATCTCACCTCCTCCTCCAAAAAATCCACCATGTTTCAAAAGGAAAGCCTCAGATGGGCTGCAGTTGTCCCCAAGTCCCAGAGCTAAAGCATCATTTGAGATGCGTCATTTGTGAGGCCACTGCAGTTATCACGCACACAGCCAGAATTCTTGGCATCTACCCCCTGCTACTTATGGCCTACCTCTGTCGGGGAAGAAGATACAGAATAAGCCTCAGAATCCCAGTGTTGTAATATTACAACATTACATTTAAGTCGATAAAAATACGCCTACCCTTTTTTTCTCTTTAAAACCATATTTATATTACTAATAGGTCCTGTTGTCCAGTTCTGCAATGTTATTGGATGGTAGATTGTGTAAATAGGCTCAGCTACCCGGCCACAAAGTCATACGACCTGCGAAGCTGCCTTGAAGTACGTCACCTTCTTGCACCTTGTCCACTGGATTGCATTGGATTTGATTTGGACAGCATTTGGATTTTGGATGTCAAAATTGAAAATAAACACTGATTTCTGCATCATATGCCTCCTAAAACAACATCTAAAAGGTTAAAAAACATTTTTGAAGTTTTCTTCTATATTTGGGTCTCTGGGGGTTAAAAAGAAAAGCCTCAGATGGGCTGCAGTTGTCCCCAAGTCCCAGAGCTAAAGCATCATTTGAGATGCGTCATTTGTGAGGCCACTGCAGTTATCACGCACACAGCCAGAATTTTTGGCATCTACCGCCTGCTACTTATGGCCTACCTCTGTCGGGGAAGAAGACACAGAATAAGCCTCTTCCATTTTTCCTGTACACCTCGGTTTTGTCCTTGAGGAGTCTGCAGGGCAGAGCGTCACCTCTCCTCTCTCTCTCGCTGCCATCACGGCCGACTACAGGGGTGCCTAATTGGAGAGAATTGGCTGTTCAGTCGTCCCTCTGCTCGCATTGTTTGGCAGTTTGGTAGGATTGAGATGAGGCTTAGATGCCCTAAACGTGGGTTTACATCCTGTCCTGGAAGAATATCCCGTCCCTATGTGAGCCCCTGTGGTTTACCTGCCATCCCGACAGGACCGGTAATGATGTGTGTGTGTGTGTGTGTGTGTGTGTGTGTGTGTGTGTGTGGTCGGGGATGACAGTCACACTGTGTGTGGTGGTGGTGGTGGGGAGGCTTTTAGATTTAACCCTTGTGCTCCCCTGCTAAGCACAACATCCAGTCAGCGCCACAATGTGCCGTCTTCATCGGCGGGCCTCTGCGGGGCAGGAAGGCGTTGACGGCCCCCCCCGCCCGCAGCCACATATGTCCCCGGCACCACCGGTGCCAAGTGTCTGACGCATTCCCCCAGCGCGCACTCACTGTTGGCACTGTGCCAGATCAGGTGAGGTGAGCACGTTCTCTGAGCCCAAAAGCTTCATCTATCTCAACTCCTCACCTGCACACCCCTCAACAAAAAAACCCCATGAGGTGGTTTAAAATGGGAGCTGCTCGGTCAGCAGAACAGCACTGCAGTGCCATCAACGAGACTTTTCAAAGGATGACCCCCTTCATCTTGCATGTGTACATGTCAAGTCCTGAATGAGCACTGCAACCGGATTACATTGAGTGCATTAAAGGGGCTGACATTCCCAGTATTGCATAGCATTATGCCCGATCCCTGGCGGGTCAGACACTCACTCAAAAAAAAACGACATATTTTTCTCTTCTCTGTAGTGGTGTGCAGGGAGAGAGAAGCTTTGTGACTTAGCCACATTTCCACTTCAGTTTCAGCGGGACTGGATGACACAAGTGTTTTTGTCACCCCATTAGACTTCCACATCATAACTAATCTGTCGACATGTTTACCCATAAACACTGATGACAGCCCTGGCGCGTTTTGCGGCGTGATGCATGGCCCTGAAAAAGCGTTAGCCACGCAATCAGCCCATCTGCTAGCACGCGCTAAATCTTACTTTAAAGGGAATCACAGAGTGAGAGAGAGAGAGAATGAGAAAGAAAGAGAGAGTGAAAGAGAGAGAGAGAGAGAGAGAGAGAGCTAGAGTGGGTGCAGTTTCAAAGGACAGAGAGACAGACAGAAAGAGAAAGGAAGGAGGACAGAAAGACAGCATGCATATGTAGGAGAGAGAGAGAGAGAGAGAGAGAAAGAGAGAGAGAGAGAGAGAGAGAGGAAGACTGAGAGATGAAATGAGGGCAAAAAAAGGGGAAAATTGAGAAAGAAAGTTTGGGCAGCAGAGTTGTATGTGGTGGTGTTGTCACGAATCAGACTGTGAAAGGACTGGAGGCTCCCTCGTGGCTCCCAGTGAAACAGCATGTGTGCTGACCTTGCACAAGGCCATCCGAGAGACCACAACCGGAGATAGGAGGGATGGGAGGAGGAGAAAGGGAGAGAGAGAGGGAGAAAGCAATGGAGGGTGGTAGCTTAAATGCCCAGGAGTTTGGCAAGGGAGGGACCAGGAGAGGGCTGGGTGGTGGTAAGGGAGGTGATCTGATGGATGATACGGGCAAATGGAATAGTGGAAAGAGAGGGTGAGAGGGAGAATTAAACGCGACCTTGCCAAATCACAGAGGAAAGAGAAAAACAAATGGCAGAGTGCAGCACGGCCCTCTTTCTACAACTCCCCAAACCACACACACACACATAAACACACGTACACACACACACACACACACACACACACACACACACACACACATACGCACACACATACAAACACACACACACACACACACACACACACACACATACAAACACACACACACACACACACATGCACATACACACACATACACACACACACACACAAGCATACACACATTAACACACACACATACACACACACACATTAACACACAAACACACATACTCATACACACATACACACACACACACACACACACAGATACACACACACACACACACACACACACACATACACACATTAACACATATACACACACACACACACACACACATTAACACACCCACACCCACACACACACACATACACACACACAAACCCAAACCCCTGCCTTCTTTCTCTCTCTACGTCTCTTGGCTTTCCCATGAGGTGATTCCTAATGGCATTTTCCTGTCTTTCAAGCGATCGTGTGTCTGCCAGGCCTGTCCCCCTATCTGCTCTTCTGAAGAGGCAGTATCTCAGTCAAACACCTTAGCATGCCCAGCAAAGATTTTGCTGTTTGAAGATTTAAAAGTAACCGCTGCATATTTGGAAAAAAAAAAAAAAAACAGGTGTATTTTTAATAATCACAATACCCTCAGCTGAGACACTTTAAATTCACTGCCAACATTTCTGGTATCTGGAAGGACTTTGGGCACTATGATAAGTTTGAGTTTTGTGAAATTGTGAAAAAGCGTAGCCTCTTAGCGGTCACCATATCGCCGGCGCTATGACTCACTGTGACCGAAAAAAAACGTAACTACAACATTACAACATTACTACGACATTACAGAACGTCTTTAGTAACACATTATAACTTGGTCATTGCCATTCTGGTAACAACAAAGTTATAATAGGGGTGCATCTCAAAGGGTTAACTGTTTTATTCATTTAATTTCAAATGGATTTAGGGCTTTAATTTTTTTTTCTCCTAGAATCTAGTTTTTGTGCATTTTTTCTTCCTATTTGCCCACAACACCAGTTCACCCTTAGGCCAACCCTGCTGGCAGAAGTGTCCTTCTCGAAGTGGGATGATGAATGTTCAGTCAAAGTTTCCTTCCAATCTAGGAGTTATCGTTTTTAATAGCAGATGCTATTTGTCAAGACTTGTCTGCAAACAGCAAACGCTTCAGTGAGAATATGTACTCTGCAGGTCACCGACTCAATTACAATGCGATTACACAGCTGTGTGTCCCTGACAGAGTGGGGCAAAGGTTGGGCTCTCGCAGACTGCATTTTAATCTACCTTTTCTACCTTTTACCACTCTTCTCGTTCTGCCAGATTACAGAGGGAAATTGGGCTCATTTCTTTTTTTTGGCAGAGGTGGGTTTCAGCTCGACAGAGGTGATTTGTATGCAAGAGGAGGGAGACAGTGCGGTATAGCGTTTGGTATAGCGTCGTGATGATGTGAGGGAGCGTCTTGCGTAAAGGGCAGGGGTGGAGGAGCCGGGTGAGGAACAAAGACTCCTGTCATCTAAAAGGCAATCAGCGAGACTCATCAGTGATGTGCCACACTGCAGCCCGCACCCCCCACCCCACAGACACACACTCCCACACCTACCAAGCTCCCCACAGCTTTCAGAAACCAGCAGGGAACCCTGGAGTGCCACTGTTCACTCTGATCGATGCACAGCAACACAGACATCACACACACACACGCACACACACACACACACACACACAAATACATACACACACACACAAACACACCTATATACAGTGCAGATGTATCCGGGGCAGTTACAGTTACACAGAGACAAGAAATGAACAGATTTTTATTTCAGTTACTTACACGTGCACACACATACACACACACACACACACGCTCAGAGCAGATACAGCATGTACACACTAGTACACACACAAACACAGACACACACACACACACACACACACACACACACACACACACACACACACACACACAGACAGACAGACACAGACGTTCACTCAGTGAAGATGAAAGACTGATCTGGAGGATCAATAAAGAGTATCTTATCTTTAGCGGTGCACTCCTCATCCCTAACAGCAGGCTCTCTACTCAAGAGCATCGTCTCTGAAAGTGCCCAGCCCAGAAAACAGGTTTGGGCCAGAAAACCTCAGTAATTGGAAAACCAAAGTTAAACTATTAAAGTTAAATTGAGTAACGTTTTTTATCTCAGTCTAGACACATGCAATGCAACGTTACTCTTTGATCCACTTTTGCTTGCAATGTTTTTTTTTTAATTATTATTTGTCTGCGCATGAAAGAAAGAGTAAACAGTGCCATTAAGCCAAAACAGAGGGTGAGAGGCACAGATAGGACAAAATTATACTCATTATTATGCCTTTAAACTTGTCTCAGAGCATTCTGGTCATTATTTTTTGCCAAAACTAAGAGATGATGCATTGTTACCTCCCCTGCATTACAAGAGAGGTGTTTTGAAAGAAACAGAAAAAAAAATCCCTCAGCCAACAAGGTAATCCTTAACATGCTGGGCATGTCATGATATATGAAGGAAAAGAAAAAAAGAAAATAAGACCAGTCACAACCAGACATAGATGTGGATTACAGTTTTTGCCCATTGCTTAAACACATTTTGTTAAACTTGGCTCGCTGTGCCAAAACTCTACACCCAAGCACATAGGACACAACACTTGGAAATAAACCAGTCACATCTATGTCAAATTGAAACTCTGCAATCAAAACCTAACAATCCTTCGCCAAAATGTCACTCTGATGACAAAATTGCACACACTTGCATCTTATGAAAACACTGTCACATCAGCAGCAACACACTAGTCTACTTTATATAAAACACTGTTTTTTGTATTTTGAATAGATGTGTTTTGCCAATGATACATCGGTATTTCATTTTTGAACGAAGTGTCTTTTGTATGAAATAGTGTGTAGTGTGCAGGAGCAAGTGTGTTGCAAAAAGGAGCAAGTGTGTTGCAGAATTGCCACTAAAGTGTAAAGCAGCGTTTTTGTGTTTAAGGTATGGTTACACTGTGTTTAAGGCATGGTAACACAACTTCAAGTTATGTTACTTTGGTTTAAGCATATGTCTATTGCATTCAAGCAATGGGCAAAAACTGTAATACATCTCAGACCAGATTAAAAACACACTCCACTGCCCGATGCCAATTCTTCATGAGACATTATATCTGCTGGAGAGTCTGAGGGTGCCCACACTTGATATGCACACACTATAATTAAACAACAAATCATATTATAGGTCAGGCATTGATTGTCCGTCTTTTGTCCCTGCCTCTCAAGGGTGCTTTCTCCATTTAGAAACATATCCACTAAATATATCTAAGTCAATACCTGTTTGTGCTGCAGTTCATTTAAAATCATATGTTATGGATGTTATTGTTCATTTTTACACTGTGTAAATGGTAACACAATACATCTGTAAATGATTCCACTTAAATGCATAACACACTAAATAGATTTTTCTTTAGACAAGGGAACAAGGGACCATTTTCCATAAGAAGCAGTAAATCTTGTAGCAGGCTCTTATAGCCCTTTCTGATGGGCAGTGATGTGAGTGTGTCCTCAAAGCGCCTATCAGAAAAGCCCTCAGGCCCCCATTGGGAGAGCCCGACCATCAGGAAGTCAACATGACAATCTGCCACATGGCTAACTGATGTTTTTCTCTTATCCTTCCCATTCAGTAAGGTTTCCAGGAAGCCCTAATCCTTAAATGGAATGTCATTTGAGGCGGCATTGATCACATATTGCATTTGGGAGAGGGGGGAGGGGCTGGGGTAACAAGTCCCAGAGGCACTCAGGGACATTCTTCACTCCGTCAGTCTGCTGATTTCAATAACGTCAGTCACCTCTGCTGATGCCTGCTGTTGTCTTCTGTTCAAGTGTGCTATTAACTGCGCTTAAGTGCGTAGTGGTAACGTGGCAAGAGAAAGAGACAGAGAGAGAGAGTGAGTGAGGGAAAGGGATAGATGGAGATAGAGGAAGAAAAGAGAGAGAGAAAGATGAGAGAGTGATGTGGGCATTGGCATTGTTTTCATGAGATAAGCAGGCCGTGTTAGCCAGGTTTTTGATGAGTGGTCAGAAATAGCTGGTCATGGGACCAGCAGCAGCCCATCGTCTCAATGGCGGGAGAGTGGACGCTTGAAATGTTTCTTTATCGCATGGCCTGTTATGGTAAGGCAGCACCTTATTATAGAAGCAAACACCATCCACCCCCCCCCCCACCCCCACCCCCCCCCCCCCCCAGCCCTTAACTCTGCCCTTGTCATACCCCACAGCAATGCCAAATAGGACCACAGAATTCTCTGCACTAACCTGACTGCCATTTGAGGCACTGCAGCCCAAAACTGTTTCAATGCGTTCAATGCTACTTTGAATGGAACCTTTGACTAACAAGTCCATTTACACAGTACACAATGGGGTTTTACCCTAAAACTTGATGTCTTGTAAACTTGAGATTAAAATTTTAACCAAAAAGTTGGATGATAATTTGTATTTAAAGCGGCAGTTGGTAGTTCCTTTTTTTCTGAACTTTCTGAAATAAATATAGGACTTTATAGGACAGCTGTCAAAATATACATGCATGACATAAGAAACCAGATAAGAGAAAATGACATAGGAATTTATATTAGAACGAGGCAGCACGCTGAACTCCATGGAGGACGGGATTTGCGATTTCACTCTTCAGCTCATCGCTCTGCTCTTGTGTGCTGTGCACCTTGTTTGGCCCCAGCAGCTGGGACAGGAAGTGGGTCAAACCTGTACCCATGTGTGTTCTCTCTCTCTCTCTCTCTCTCTCTCTCTCTCTCTCTCTCTCTCTCTCTCTCTCTCTCTCTCTCTCTCTCTCTCTCTCTCTCTCCCTCTCTCTCTCTCTCTTTCACACACACACACACACACAACACATACACACACACACACACACACACACACACACACACACACACACATTCTCTCTCTGTTCAATACACATCACCACACACACTTATATACACACACACACATGCATGCATGCACTCTCACACTTCCTTAACAGTGTGATGGGGGCCAGCCTATAAAACTCTCTCCCAGATTGGCCCCTGACTTGGTGTCAGAGTTATTATGGTGCTGTGACCTCCACACCACGTCACTGCAGACGTCAACAGATACAGAGAAAGAGGGTGAGAGAGAGAGAGAGAGAGGGAGAGAGGAGAAAAAGCTAAATGTGTATGCATATGTGTGCAGCCTATGAACAAGTGTCCTACTGCCAATGCTGAATGACACACACACACCACACATTCACACACACACACACACACACACACACACACACACACACACACACACACACACACACACACACACACACACACACACACACACACATACCACACACACATACACACACCACACACATTCACACACACACACCACACACATTCACACACACACACATTTTCACACACACACATTCACACTCACACACACACACACACACACACACACAGACTCTCATGAACACACAGACTCATGGCATCATATGATCTTACACCCTAATCGTCATAGACAGATATGTATGTGTGCCCCAGCCGCACACACACACGTGGACATGCTTGTATTCAGGCACATGCACACGTGCACTCATGCAAACCATAGTCGATGCCAACCCAGTGCTCTGGGAGAAAGCAGATGCATAAGCATTAAGAAAATGTGTGTGTGTGTGTGTGTTTGTGTGTGTGTGTGGGGTGTGTGTGTGTGCGTGCGTGTGTGCGTGCGTGTGTGCGTGTGTGTGTGTGTGTGTGTGTGTGTGTTACATTTTCTCCCTTGCTGTTCTTTGCTCAAAGCAGCTATTTCTATGCACAGGTGTTCATTTCCCCACAGCGATTTCTTTTTCTCGCTTTCTACCTACCATACAGTTTAGCCTTTCAGAATTTGAAGTGAAGTCACACTCTCATATTGCCTGAATACAGTATCCCAGGTGCTTAACTAAGCCCCACTTTTTCCCCAACAGAAATCCCATTTTCTGTTGAAGTGATGAAGTGAGATTGACTTCAGTATTCATCCTTTTGTCAGTGGATGGAGCCATATAGGATTTCATTTAAAGTGAAAAAAAGAAGAAGAGGCGTTTTCAAAGGGGGGGTTTCGACTTACTGACATTGGCAGAGCCGTATCTGGCTCGGCTGTGTTTTGGCAGCTTGACTAGTGGGGTCATTCTGGAAGCGGACAGTCGGACGTATGCATGGCTGCACACCTGAATAATCAGATCTACTTAACGCACCCCCCTGCGCCCGTTGGGTCACCACAAATCATTTCAGCTCCGCACACAGAGGAGTTGTCTTTTACAGTTTTTGCCCATTGCTTAAACACATTTTGCAAAATTTGGCTCGCTGTGCCAAAACTCTACACCCAAACACATAGGACACAACACTTGGAAATAAACTATTCACATCTATGTCAAATTGAAACCTAACAATCCTTTGTCAAAATGTCACTCTGATGACAAAATTGCACACACTTCCATCTTATGAAAACACTGTTACATCAGCAGCAACACACTAGTCTACTTTATATAAAACACTGTTTTTTGCATTTTGAATAGATGTGTTTTGCCAATGATACATCGGTATTTCATTTTTGAACGAAGGGTCCTATGTATGTCTTATGTAACTGTAATTAGCACTGCTGTGGAAATAAATAGTGAACTTGTAATGATGAGCGTCTCTTTTTTATTTCCTTGCTGAAAAAGGTCATTGGGTTTTGTGTGGCCTTTCAGTCGGTGATGATCTGTGCTCTCCAAGTAACTGCTGCTCCAATACTGTTTTCTTCTCACTCCGAGAGATTATGGCAGATAGATCAACTTCTGTTGTTTTGGCTTGTCTTAAAGGTTAAAACGCCTTTAGAGGGAGTGGTTGTGTTTACTGAACCACAAACCAACTTTGTGGTCTCAAGTCAGCATTGTATATCAGAATGACATTTATGCCAAAACTCACAGAGGTTCAGCAATTCTCAGGAAATAAAAGCATTTACAGGCATTGGTCTGTGCAGTTTCTGTATATTGACTTGTATGCATTTATTTTACTTGCACGTTTGCCCATGACAGTGTTTTTCCTGAAATGTTTGAGTGTGAGAGGCGTAAAGCATAATTTAAAATATTACCCCTTCCATCAACTCGAGAAGTGGCAGGCCGCCTGAAGCCATTTGTGACATTTAACCTTCTGCATGTGATTCCTGCAGGTTGCGATGCCTGGTGAAGCAGCTGGAGCGGGGCGAGGCGTCCGTGGTGGACCTGAAGAAGAACCTGGAGTATGCCGCCTCGGTCCTGGAGTCGGTGTACATCGAGGAGACGAGGTAAGGCTCTGCTCTGCTTTGCTCTGTTCCGCTGTGGTCACGGCAACAACTAATTATGGGCTGCAATTAGGAACTCTGCCAGTATACCCTAAGGAGGTCTGCTTCAGGGTGCTCAGAGAGATGTAATGGCCTCTCTGGTCAGATAACTGATCTCATTTTCTTTGTCTTTCCTTTTCTGTCTCTCTCTGTCTCTGTCTCTCTCTCTTTCTCTCATTGTCTCTCTTCTCTCTTTATGTCTATCTCTCTCTCTCGTTGTCTGTCTACTGTTGTCCTCTTTCTCTGTCTGTGCCACACATATTCAAGACACAAAAGTAAAATAGAAGTCTGCCTTTGAGTGCTCAGAGAGAAACAGTGGTCTCTGTGGTCGACCTACTGGTCTCATTCTCTTTGTCTCTCTTTTTCTCTCGTACTGTCTCTCCTTACTCTCTTGTCCCTCTGTTACATTCTTTTTCTATAGTCTACATATTTGAGAGACAAACAGAAAAAGGGAGGCAACAAAGACAACGTCGTATTTTAAAATTTGAATCAGATAGTTGAAGGCAGATCTACCTTTTCAGTCTTCCTGCGAATTGTGTGCTCTGCAATGATGCAAGATGGCCAATGGGATGAGAGAATTATTGCGTTTGCCTGACATCCCTGGCTGACAGAGAGTGGATGTAATGACGCTGATGTAATTAAATTGTACTTACCTCATGCTGCTCAGACAGTGGTTCTCATAGTAACGGCCGTTTTTCGCCTGTGTTTACAAACACACTTGCACTCTTCTTGAGCTGACGCATCTGTGGCTCACCTTTTGGAGTAAGCTGAAATACATGTATACAGTCAACACTTTGCAGGTCTGCAGGGAAAGCGTAAACATACTGTGATCGGATACATATGTGAACATGATGACCCTGTATAACATTTTACTATCACAGTAACAATGTTTTCAAAGCTACCCCCAATCAAACACACAAACACACACACACACACACACACACACACACACACACACACACATGCATGCACTCTCATATTCCTAAACACAGCAGGTTTTCTCCCACTGGAGTTAAACCTGGCCAGTCCCTAACTTTCTGCCTTTCACCTGTCCTGCAGGCGTCTGGTGGACACAGAAGATGAGCTCAGTGACATCCAGTCGGACTCCGTGCCGTCGGAGGTGCGGGACTGGCTGGCGGCCACCTTCACGCGGCAGATGGGGCTGATGCTTCGGCGAACAGAGGAGAAGCCGCGCTTCCGAAGCATAGTGCACGCTGTGCAGGCTGGGATATTTGTAGAAAGGTATAATGTCGCCACATAAGAGGTCACCTTGTTTTTTCATGTTCTTTGCTGTTGCACATTTAGTAACCTGTATAAAATGATTTTATGTTTTGATCTTGATTACACCAAATTATCTTGTAAATTACAAGAAGGCATTAGAAAGTATTTATAAAACCTTAAAATGACTTACACAAGTCTATATTATCCAAATCCGTGACTAATATCTTAAAGCATCGTGCTGTTGTAAAAACTATCTACAGAGTTGGACTTTTGCAGTGTATTATTAAACCTGCATTAGTTCTTATATAAGTCTATAATAATAATTTGAGATTATAATTACCACATTTCAATTCTTTAAAACAAACTTGTTAGTAGAACTACTTTTATTTGCTACAAGATGTGTACTGGATAAACTGCCGTTACTAATTCCAAACTGGAGGTTTCTATGGCCAAGACCTAGTCATTAGTTGCATGCCTTTGGTTGTCAAGCTTGCCATTCCAAAGTTATGTTAGCTTAGCTTTAGCTTTAGATTTAGCTTAGCAAAATCACATTGGTTGGGAGTCAAAATGCAGCATGACAGCACTACAAATCGGTCTCAGAGGCCTATAACATGTTGCTGTTCTGTGTACATTCATCTGCTCGTAAAAGCTGTCACATCTTTACGATTTATTTACAGTTCACCACAAACTCTGCACATTAATACACAAGCGTAATAAGGTTAGGAAACAGGGGCTACATAATAGGTGTGAGAAATTTAACCAAGCCATGGTATAACTTCATATAACATTTTATGAATAGCCGTACCTGCTTTTAACTTATTAAGAGTTTTGAACTATTAGACTAAGAGTGTTTTATACCACTTTGAATTTATTATTTTGAATAAATAAGTAAATTATGAACTGTTCAACTGTTTATATTTATGTTGTTAGCTGTTACCAGAACACACTTCAGTCCTAATACATGGGTTATAAGGCCTCATACAAATGAATTTGCTCTAGTAAGGTCAGGCATAATTTTCCACCACAACCTCAATAAGTCCACAGTGACGCACATCTGACATGAAAATTCTAGTAAAAACATGAAAGGAAAAAAATACAGTTGGGCTGTCAAAGACCTTATAGCATCCCCCAATCACTTCAGCAATCCCTTTACTGTTGCATCCAGGGATGACCCTGAGCGCCCTTGAAGTGCTAATTCCGAACGCCAATCCTGCACAAATCAGATGCCAGTCCTTTACTCTATTCTTTACCCCGCGATGTTCTGACGGTTGCATGTTATCTCTTCCCAACAGAATGTACAGACGGACGTCCAACATGGTGGGATTAAGCTATCCGCCCAGCGTGATCACCGTTCTAAAGGTATTAGGACACTCGCGCGGCCGTGGACTCAGATTGGAATGGGCAGCAGCCATGTCTGGGGGGTGGGGCTAGAGGGGGCTTGGGTGTAGAGGGATGGGTAGAGGACTGGTTGGCCCTGAAGCATGGGGATCACTTTGAACTGACTGTGATAACAAAGGCGTACATTGGTCAGACACCCCACCGTGAAAAACCAGCAACACAATGTAAACATGCGATGATGTTGTACAAGTAGGATGGGAGCGAACTGGTTTGAGATAGACTGAGGCATGGACATTGCAGGGGGCTTGTCGTGTGTGTGTGTGTGCCAGCTGGGTGTCTTAACGCCACATATTCTGTAGCACGAGCAAGTGCACGGCACATATGAGAGCCCGCTGGGGACTGGTTGGCAAGCCCAGCAAGCGAGCATTTGGGCCCGTGAACACAGCATCCGGCTTTTCCACACATGGGGCCAAGCTGCGTTTCATTACTATAGTGTAGTGTCCAGCCTGACAAATGAGTCACAATATTGACATCTTATTTATAGCTCCATCTCGAGTGCTCTTTTTTTTTCGCCAGCAGAAGAGCAGCTACACTGGTCACAGTCTTGACCCTGTCCAGAAAAAAAATGTGGCACAAATTTGCCAAGTCACAGCAGAGCAGAGCCCCTGTGTCCTCAAGGCCGATAGATGTGAGCATTTTGCCTCATCCCTACCCCACCCCACCCCACCCTCCACCAGACTAGCGCCTTACCCTCCCTCATAGCCACCCTATGTACCCTGAGTCTGCTAATCCCCTGCATGGGGTTGGACGATGTGACGAATCCAGCCACCTCCTGGAGGCCCACTACACCTCTCTCTAACTCCTCTCTCAGCATGTCTAAGTGGGCAATCAAGTGCCTCCATCACATTCTCTCTCTTTTTCTCTTTCTCTTTTGCTCTCTCGTTCTCTTTTTCTTTCTCTCTCTCTCTCTGTCTCTCTCTCTGTCTCTTTATCTCTCTCTTTCTTTTTCTGTCTCTCTCTTTCTCTCTCTCTGTCTGTCTCGCTGTCTCTCTCTGTCTCTCTTTCTTTCTCTCTCTCTTTCTCTTTCTCTTCTTCTGTCTGTCTGTCTCTCTTTCTCTCTCTCTCTCTCTCTGTCTCTCTCTCTGTCTCTTTCTCTTTCTGTCTATCTCTCTCTTTCTCTCTCTCTGTCTCGCTGTCTCTCTCTCTGTCTCTCTTTCTCTTTCTCTCTCTCTCTTTCTTTCTCTTTCTCTTTCTGTCTGTCTGTCTGTCTCTCTCTCTCTCTCTCTCTGTCTCTGTCTTTCTCTCTCTCTGTTTTGCTTTCTCTTGTTCTCTCTCTCTCATTGGCTGTCTCTGTGGCCCGGAGCTTGGTGTGCAAACGGGTGGCGACACAAGAGTTAGGCGTGTGCGTCTGCGGCAGCACAGTCCCTCCTCCTCCAGAGAACCCTTCGGGGGGAGCGGCGGCGGCAGCAGCGAACTCGGCTCGCCCGGCGACAGAGATGGAAGGGCCGGGGAACAACTTCCAATTTAAGGATTTAAATCTTTAATGTGCTGTAATTCAAACGCAGACCCATGTGCGCCACATGTGTCAAAACTGTGCGCAACTCGGGAGGAATTTGAGAGTGGTAGGACAAGGCGGAGAGGCGGAGAGGCGGAGAGGCGGAGAGGGGCGTAGTGGAGGTGAGAAGAGGAAGGGGGAGAGTGTGGGGAAGAGAATAAAGACACGGAGTAACCCCCCTTTCACACTGTAGCGTCAAAGACGCGCTGCAAAACGTTCTGCCTGCGTTGAATAGGACGCTTCCGGCGGGCGTATTCAATTATCGATGTAAACAGAGAGCCAACGGAGGTTTCTCCCGCTGCGCCCCCATGCCAGTCTTTGATTGGTTGACCGCCTTAGCGTCGCGTCAAGAAGTTCAGCTCAGCTCAACTTCTTGACGCGACGCCACTGATGAACGCGACGCTCACGCGATCCCAAGATGCTTTGAGAGGCGTTGCACGCCTCTCGTTGAAAATGAATGGTAGAACGTTGTGAAGCGTGGCGTTGACGCTACAGTGTGAAAGGGGGGTAATAGTTCCATAAATTGCCCGTGACTGTACATTGCTGACATTCGGCTGCCCCTGTATCACTGCTGGAGTTCATTTTACAAGCCCAGTGGCTGCAAGGGAGAGATTAAACAACCAGATACTCATTGCAGACCCAGGACTTCTATTTCCGCTGCTCTCTTCTCCTCCATCATTTTCTGCTTTCTGATGTTTTCCATCTTTCCCTTGCTATTTTGTCTTCTTTTCTACCATTGTACCTTTTAATCTTTACTCTCAGACGTCTACATATGAATTAAACTAAACAACTGTTGGTGTATGCTGGGTGTATTTTTATTACTGTCATATACATATCATATTGTCTGCATCATAAGTGAGAGAATTTCCTTTGGTTTCTTGTTCTTCTTCAGCATGTGGACACGTGGACATTTGATGTGTTCGCTCTGAATGAGGCAAGCGGAGACCATGCACTGAAATTCATCTTCTATGAGCTGCTCACAAGATATGACCTAATCAACCGCTTTAAGGTAAACAAGCAAAATATCAACTTTCAGCTTCTTTCTCACATTTGAAGAATGTCAACCTTTTAAAAGATGCTTCATAAAACACAATAATCTTTGCTAGCAACGCTGTATTTTCCTTTTTCTCGAAGAGTAGCACTTTTCCCGATGCAATGCAACACTAAGCCAAACCATAAAGGCATCCTATCTGACTCAGCCACCCGAGACTTCTGTTTGATCCTCAGATACCCATCTCTGCACTGGTGTCCTTTGTTGAAGCACTAGAAGTGGGCTACACCAAGCACAAGAACCCCTACCACAACCTGATGCATGCAGCGGACGTTACACAGACTGTGCACTTCTTCATGCTGAAGTCCGGCATCGTGGTACGTCCCGCAGTCCAGGCGCAGTGAGCTGTGAGGAAAATCAACAGTATGACCCCACATGCGGCCTAGGAACTAGTCATCACAAGATATCTGACATCTTATGAGACCATGTGAAATCAGCATTAACAGGTCTAAATCAGCATTAACAGGTGCCTGGGCTAATGTGGCCCAAGTATTTACTAAAACATAACTTACATTCCAGTCAGTTAGGGACAATTATCCTTTAGATGCAAAGCGGCATCTGACTAAACTCATTTTCTTGTGAAGAACTTTTTCTAACAGACTATTGCTGCTACTCGATATTTCTGCATCTAACAAAAAAAAAAAATCAGAAACTAATTCTAGTTAGCCTGGGGTTTTTGGTGTTAATGTGCTCTAGAATCTAGATCTTGTTATATACTTGTTTTGGCTTCAGTTGTTTTCATTGGTATCTAGTGCAAGCGTACCTATGAGTGAATCAAGTCTGCATGCCTTCTCCTTCTGACAGCCAGATGGTTGGACCAATTAAGGCTCTCTCTGAGCCTAAGGCCATGGCCATGTTGCAAATCACAGTGTAGCATATAATGGTTCATGAACTTGTGGGCAAATTATTGCTTTAGCTTTGATTCTCTTAAATTCCCCAACCAAGATAGATCATGATGTAGGTGTACAGTATGTCATGCTTACCATGATATACTATACTGTATCTGGTGTAGCACAGGGGCAATAAACAGCTTTACATTTATGAGGCTACAGACAGTATCATCTGCCATATGTCATATATTTATAATAATAATAATAACATACTATAATATAACTCAAAAATTACTAATGAAGACAATGTAAAGCATCTTCTGTTATAGCTGAAGTTGTGCTTCTACTATACCTGGTTGCACACATACAGTATAAGCTTAGCTCTTAAAGCTTAGTGTATCTGACAAGACATGGTATAAGCGCATTGATGGAACGGTGATTCAAATTTTTAAGATCTATTTTAAAGGTAGCCAGTTATACAAAGTTAATTCCCACCTCATCAGCCAATCAGAAAAGAGAATTCTACTGTTACGAGAGATAAACAAATAAATAAGACACTCAAAAAAATGACATGGAAAGAGTCAAACCAGCAGATAAGTGGGAAGGAAAGAAATGTGTGCAAGTCTACTGTAAATACGGCTGAAGTCTTATCAAACAGATAGCACAAGCTAGCTTTCTGAGAAAATGTTTCAGTTTACACTCTAAGGTGACACTGCAATTTCAAAAGAAAATATACTACAATACAACTCAGATATTGCTAATGAAGACAATGTAAAGCATCTTCTGTTATAGTTGAAGAAGTTATACTTCTATACCTGGTTGCACATATGAGCTTAGTTCTTAGAGCTTAGTCTACTGTATCTGACAAGGCACGGCTATGGCATCTCAAAAGCACACGTCATCAGCTGCATTTATATGGTCAGCATTACAGAGGCTGTAGATCAGGACAACAACCCACATCATCCAACAGCGGCAATCATTGATTGCAAGATAATCTTCCAGCCCATAAAAATTGCATTAATGTCAGTCAAAGTGTGTTGGTCATCACATCATCACAACAGTGATATGTTCGCATCAAATGGGTTTTTGCAATGAACAACAGGACCTGGCATAGGCTCTGAGGGGGCGGCATGCTTTATAAAAGGTCTTGTGTGACGGAGCATGGATGATTCAGGTGCTTTCGTAATGCTGCAGAACGGCACAGCGTGCTCATAAACCTGTCCTCACTCTGGTCTATGTCTCCTCTATAGCGGCAATAAAACAAAGCAGGCCCTGACATCATGACAGAGTTTGCTATTTACCTTAGCACCGCACATACATTTTCCTACGGCTCAGCACTACTGCCATTCCGTCCTGTCTTTGAAGCGGTCGTGTTGTTTTCTTATTGAAGGAGCATGGCTCACGGCCTCCTATTAATATTTATTTTGTTTTTCGCATTCCCGCTATAAATAATTGTCTGGCAAAGAAAGCAGAGAAAGCACGAGAGCCTCTGTGTTGGGCGCAAGGTTGCCTCGCTGCCATGAGGCTTAACATTAAATCTCCGGAACAGGAGGAACCTGAGCAGCTGCAGTTCGTGGCTGTGGAGTCGTGGATGTTGTGAAGGAGTCGTAAGGGAAGCTGTTACGTTCAAATAATCACATCAAAGTCAGGGAAGGGGGGGAGGTGGAGGAGGAAAAAATCCATTCCTCTTGCTAAGTCAATTCTGAAAGTACACAGAATCTCCCAGTGGGATCTTGAAACGGATTGATCTAATGTGATGCGCACAAATGTTTCAGAACATCTAGGGTTCTATGGTGAGCTAATGATTTAACTAAATCTACAGGATGGGTGATAATGATGGGGCATGTTTTAAATGCTAGTATCTGAGATGGTAAAAAAGATATTAAGTACCAAATATATTTATTACATTAGTGATGTATAGGAGTTCAACATATTGCCAGATTACAAGATTTTGCTACTTCTTACAGGCAGTTGGTGTTGGGTAACCCTCATAATGTTGTGAAATCCATAAGAAAAATTGCATACATACGCAATTTCTTTTGGAGTCCATGACATTTCTAAAATGTGTTTCATTATTATAGCCCACCCTATATATGAAATAAATGTGTATTAACACCCATACAATGGGATTTTCTCTTTGCCACCTTTGCCTTAGCACTGGATGACAGAGCTGGAAATCTTTGCGCTGATCTTCGCTGCGGCTGTGCATGATTACGAACACACTGGGACCACTAACAACTTTCACATCCAGACCAGGTAATGGGCTGTGACAACCATATGCCGTGTCGAGTGCTGCTGTATTCTCCCAAACAAACACCCAGATGGCTTCCTCTATTCTCCTCATAGTTAGCCTGCGACAAAATTTCGCTATACTTTCATCCAGATTATATTACATATCTTTTTATGATATTGTTTGTAAACATCATTACCAAACAGATCTGAAAAGTCATCCAGTCAGACAGTGAACCTTTATATTTCACCATGTTACCATCAAGTTTTATTTGTATTTAGAAAAGCTTTACTTCCAGAAGAACACACCTTTGGTTATTGGTCTGAATAGGTACAGGGCACCCAAAATTATACATTATTCATTTTCATTGTTCTGCATTAATGACATGTTTGTATCTTCAATGTATGCTTCATTTGAGAATCATGTATTATGTAATGGAAAGAAACAATTTCAGGTTCCTTTCGTTTCTCCACCAGCCTTAGCAACAGTTGACACCGTGTGTGCTGTTTCTGTCCTTTCATTTCAGAGGTGGGAGTTTGGGAGACTTTCTAATTTTAAAGTAGGCCACCGGCGTCACCTCGGCCACTCCTTTGAAGCACTCATTAACCTCTGCTCCAAGATTAGCAGTAGACCCAAATCAGAATGACAAGCATTTCAATCGTGGCTAATTTCCATCGTTTTCACCCATTTGTGGTTAATTCTCCTGTTTGCCGCAATCATACGGTATTGGGCGCAGCACCTGTCCTGTCTGCCATGGACTAATTGCTTAAGCTTTCTCTCATGTGCTGGCAGGTCAGACATGGCAATCTTTTACAATGACCGCGCGGTGCAGGAGAACCACCACGTGAGCGCGGCCTACCGCCTTCTGCAGGACGACGACGAGATGAACATCCTTTACAACCTGTCCAAGGACGACTGGAGGTGAGCAGGGATGGACCGTGACTGCCTACGGACAGGCGTGAGAGGGTAGAAATTAGTCTGGCTATTGTGTCAAGGTATATCGATAGTGTATAACTACAAAACTACAAAATGGAAGTGAAAGACATTATTATATTCAGCTTTTCATCTGCTTGCTTTTGCTATGGGAATTTAAAGTCAAAAGTCAAACTAAAAAGCTGCATAGAAACCTATAATCATAGTCATACAGTGAGGGAAATAAGAGGGGAAAAAAATCTCTATAATCTTTTTGTTTCTATTAGACAGCCAGATTAAAGTGAGAGCTAGGCTTGAATCTCCCTAGTGTCAGATTTCAATATGGACTTGAATTCTTATGTGGTGTAAAAGGAGGGATCTCAACAGGGTCACAATCATTCTCAGGTTTCATTAAATGTTTAGACATTGTCTGTTACCTGTCCTGTTTCTCTCTGAAGACCGGTTTGGTGTTTTGGGGTCGAGGCACAAATTAACATCAACAGTAATCACATTCGCGAATAGATCAAGTGTGTTTATCTCATGACAGAAGCACTGTTCAAAGCTGTAATGGATAGGGGTAGCTTGGAGATACGGTGTTTTTTGCAATAAAGTGCCTTTAGTCAGTCCTGTCTAAAATTGTGTCTCTTAAGGACTTTAAAAGTCAGTCTCTCTGTCTCTCTGTCTCTCTGTCTCTCTCTCTGTCTCTGTCTCTGTCTCTCTCTCTCTCTCTCTCTCTCTCTCTCTCTCTCTCTCTCTCTCTCTCTCTCTCTCTCTCTCTCTCTCTTTCTCTCTCTCTCTCTTTCTCTCTCACATATCCCCCCCCCCTCGTCTGGTCCTAATGTTTTCATGGCTGTAGGGAGTTGCGGGCCCTGGTGGTGGAGATGGTGCTGGCCACGGACATGTCTTGTCACTTCCAGCAGGTCAAGGCCATGAAGAATTTCCTCCAACAACCCGAGGCGTGAGTACCCCCACCCACCCATACCCATCACCCCCATCCCCCCACCCCCCCCATTCCCACCCCCCACTCCCCCATTCCCACTCCCCCACCCCCCTTACCCGTTGCACAGATGATTAAACAGTTAGATGACCGGCCTCTTTAGTAGTCACCCCCCTTGACGCTCAACTGAACTGCAGAGGGAATAATGTCTCCCATCTCCTTACAACACAAGTGTACAGCAGCAGCAATTATCTGGAACGTTCCTGGGGGCAATACGGGTGGTAATGATATGTGAAGAGATTTTTGTTTTTCTAAAAACTCTGGTTGTCCTAAATTTGGTAAAGGCATCTGGCTGGACTTTTTAATAGGTAGGGATCTCAACTCCTGGAGGAGCCGAGGGGGGTGGGGGAGTGGGGGGGTATGCTGAGTTTAGTTGACTAATTACACCCTTAGCCGCTCCGCTGTATAATTACTGATTAGAGATTAATGACCTATTTTAACAGACCTTAATCACTAGCTAACAGCAGTGCCCATTTAGTGCTCTAACCCGGCGCTGATAAAAAAAACGTTGTTTGTTCCCTGGCCTGTCTAGACCCAGTGAGATTTTAAAATGAGAGTGCTGGTCGTCTAGGACGGATGGTTGCTTCTTGCAGCAGTCATTTGCAGAGAGAGACTTGTTTCCGTCTCTCCACAGGATTGACAAACCCAAGGCCCTATCGCTGCTCCTCCACACGGCAGACATTAGCCACCCAGCCAAGAACTGGGACCTGCATCACCGCTGGACCACTTCACTGCTGGAGGAGTTCTTCCGTCAGGTCAGTCCGAATTATTACTGCATTTGAATCAATATTTATATGTTACAGTATATTATAAATTATAACATTGTTCTGACGAACGTTTCTTTAGTATGCATAGTGACATAGCATGCATATATTAATGAAAAAAAAAATCTGAGATATAGCTTGACTGTGAAAAGTGAACCGTGATATACTGGGGGATCATTATAATGAAGATCAGTTGCAGTTACTACAAGATACTACTTTAAGATCTAAGTACGCCTAAGTATACCACTTTATCAAAATGCTAATTACTCTACTACCAGGGCTGAATTACAGAACGGGCCAGTCAGGCACAGGTGCTGGGGACCAGTTGGCAAGGGGGCCCAGTTGGCAAGGGGGCCCAGGTGGCAAGGGGGCCCAGGTGGCAAGGGGACCCAGGTGGCAAGGGGACCCAGTTCAGGGCCTCTAGAAGTAAAACCATGTAATCCCCACTGATCACTCCAGGGTTGACCCTTGACAGGCACTGAACGTACTGTATGGCATACACAATGCAATGCTGGATAGACCCTACGGCATGATATAGTGCTCCCTAAACTCGCCTGAAAAAACAGCTTGCAGTGGCCTGATTTTTTTTTTATTTTCATGGAAGAAAGGACAAACATTTCAGAGCAGGGGAAGGGGGGCCCAAGCAATGTTGTGCCCTAGAGCGCTGGAATACATAATCCTGCCCTGTCTACCACCAACACTTCCAAATCCTGAGCTCCCATGAATCATAAAGGCAGGCTAGCCTATGAATTTTTAAAAGTATACAGTGGAAAAGTTCTACCTGTTCTTTCCTTTGAAGCTCAGTATGTGATGTACGAATCACAAAGCAGCAAAGTCTGACAGGTAGGTTGGCTGTCCAGTGTTTTCAGTGGGGCTAAGTAAAACCACCGGACATGTTTTTTTTTTCTGCCCATTTGGCTGTCAGAGATTATATTGTTTTTAGTTGTTGTTTTAAATGACATAGGGCTCTCTTTTTTTAAATAAACATATACACATTGTTCATAACCTAAGAGAAATTATGTGTTTCACACAAGTAAGTGAAAAAACAGACCTAAACAAAAAGTCAAAATAACGAATGCATGAGGGTTTTGGTGGGTTTCTTCCATCCCCAAAGATTAACTGCTCATGCACGAGCAGATCGGTCTTCAAAGAAAAGCCAGGGAGACCCATCATCGTAGTAGCAGCAGGCCATAGACAAAGCACAGCTGGCTTTTAAAGGGAACTGGAATATAAACTCTGATTGGTTTATTGCATGTTACGCCCTAAACACACCTATGATTAATCATGCGGCAGGCACAATGTTCACCTTTCCCGTCGTCAAAATAGCATATTGTTTCAGGAACGCCCCCAAAGCAACTTGCGCAACAGACTTCAGAAAGTGTGCATATAATCGTGAAATGTCATAATGTCATAATGTAAAGACAATTTCAAGAACTACAATAAAAATGCTGCTAAAATACCCACAGAGCCTTTTTGGAATGAATATATTCCTGTTGTAGAATAGGATATTGAGTTTAATATTAAAGGTATTAATCTTAGTAGGGAACTGCTAGTCTAACTCAGGGTGTGCCACACAGTTTTTTATTCTGCACAGTTTCAGGTAGGAGCTATCGCTTTGTTTGAAATAAGCCAATTAATTCTTTGCTCAGTGGAAATGAAATTGCTTTTAGCACTTTCACCATTTCCTCCCAAACTGTGTGTGTGTGTGTGTGTGTGTGTGTGTGTGTGTGTGTGTCTGCGCATGCACGCAAGGGTATGCATGTGTGTGTGTTTGAAAGAGAAAAAAAAAGAGAAGTTGAAACTTTGATTTATTGATGCGCAACCGTAATATCTAATCAGTTCATTTTCAGGTTCTGCAGCTACTAATCATATTAATAGAAAATGTCAGGCACAATGAATGAAACTGCAATGCAAATCACTTTTCCCCTGATTGCCTGTGTCTCTCTAATCAGCAAAAATTTCACACCTGGCCCCCCTGAAGGTCAATGGGCCCTCTCAACAGCGAGCAGTGCAATCACAACACGTAACCTCGTGAAGAAAATTAAAGCTTGTTTATTTGACAGTCTGCTTACCTCACAGATTGCTAGTTTATTTTCCCCACTAACAGATGACGTGATCGAGCCTCCATTACAATTATTATGAAAGACCTCACTTTGTTCAGCATCATTGTCGTTACAATGTCGTTTCCATTCCCATTCCAGTCATTCAGTGCTATGTGCTACAGCAGTTAGAAGTTTGGTCAGTGTTATACCGGTGGGCTGTATGGGGGCAAGAGAGGCGAAGGTCAGTGGCATCGAGTGCAGCTGGGGATTTGAATAACACGGTGGCGTGCGATGGTTTAAATGGAGACAGTGCAAACGAGTGCTCAGTAGTGGCATGTGTTGTGTATTTATTTATAGGCCTTAGCCAGAGCCATTTGCCATTGCAGTTTCCTCCATTGATGTCCCTGGGACTTTGTGGGTGTGTTTATTATGTTCATGAGGCACCACAAACACAACAAACACAGGCATGCAAACACACACACACACACATACACACACACACACACACACACACACACACACACACACACACACACACACACACGCATGCACACACACACACACACATGCACAGGGGTACCACTAGAAATTGTGGGCGCCCTGAAAGAAAATAATTTTGGGCCCCCACCCCAACCATATCCTAGTGTTCTGTGGGACCCTGTGAAGCTCTGAGTCTAGGGTTGCCACCTATGTCTGACAAAAAAACGGGACATTTCGGCAGCCCAATCAACCTTTTTGCTTATAAGCAGTGACCAGGTGTCAGTGTCCGGGAGAATACTTTTTTTCCCCGGGACAGACCATTACCATTACAAACCGGCACAATCAGGTAAAACTGGGACAGGTGGCAACACTATCTGAGCCCCATGGATTGTCCTGATCTACACACAAAAACACCACACACTAGTGCACAAGCATTCTTTACTCCGACAAATATACCCACACAATCCCAGCATAATGGCTCATACAAATTAGATTAGCTGTATTTGTTCTTCCCTCATAGCTGCTATCCTAGCCAGCTTGCAAGCGAGGGCAGACACCAACACATGTACACACAACTAAACACACACACACACACACACACACACACACACAGATTGAATTTACTATTGATTTCCTCTGCAGGGTGACAAAGAGTCTGAGCTAGGGCTGGTCTTCTCGCCGCTTTGCGACCGCAAGTCCACCATGGTGGCTCAGTCTCAAATCGGTGAGTCTCATTTTCTCCTACCCAGCCTCTGTGTCCATCTCGCTCAACCTGGCCTTACCCAGGAAGGGCAAAAACATGACAACGACAGATAGAGGATTATTGAGACTTGAGCGCCATTGTTGTATCCTCTTATACCCTTGGGACAGGGAAATCATTGACATTTGAGTTTGTGTGTGGCTTTGTGTGTTCTCTTTGTGTGTGTGTGGATACGTTAGTGTGCGTTGTTTGTATATTGATGACAATGTTAGTGCATGTGTTTTACCACAGGGGTCTGTGTGCCCTTGTAAATAATTGTGTACGTGCGTGTGTGTGCATGTGTCTGTGTGTGTGTGTGTGTGTGTGTGTTTGTCTCTTAACATGTGTAGGTTTTATCGATTTCATTGTGGAACCGACCTTCACTGTACTGACCGACATGACGGAGAAGATCGTGACGCCGCTCATCGACGAGGCCTCGCGATCTGGCCTGGCAGGATTTCGTCGCTCTAGGTGAGTTGGCGCAGCCAACCGTCCGACCTGTCCATCATCTTCAGCTCATCTTCATTCATCCCCTTTCACCTCTCTCAATCACTCTGTCTCTCTATTTCTCACCCTATCTCTCTCTACACCTCTCTCCCTCTCTCTCTC
>CM050203.1:21262500-21300000 GCA_027475355.1 Coilia nasus | reverse complement strand
GCAGAATTTGCAGTGCCCTTGTCCACAGCATCATGTGTGTGAGCAGAGAGCCATCTGTAGCCGAGCTGGCCTCTGGCCCCCTATGTGTAATAATGTGATGTAAGGCTATAGGACACAGTCTCTCAGTCGGCTCTGACTCATGCTCAGCGGCCAGCTGTACGTGACACTCATGAAAGGCTGTAGGCCCAGCAACACTGGCTGTGCAGGCGAAGGTCAGGATAGTCCAGGGTTTTGTAAGACGTAAGCTGTCCAATTTGAATTGGTGATTTATGTGTGGTGGTGGTGGTGAGCAGGGATGCCTCAGTCGTAAAAGGAGATAGGTTCAGAAACTTGCTTTTGGAAAGAGCACAGTAACAAGTCAGTGTTAATGTGTTGCCTGTAGGAAGGCACTCTTGCATATTATGTTGCTGTTACCTACCAGAATTATATTTGAAATCTGTCTTGTCTGTCTGAGATCACTGTGTTTTGTGTATAGCATTGACTGTGCCAGAACCTTTTCTGCATATTCTGCTAGCAAGAATCCTTTTTTTCTAAAGGCCAACAGCGTTGGTGTGGCTCGGTCATATGCCCTACGTTTTTAACCGATCAAATATTTAATTGTCCTTGTTTGTCCTCAGACTTGGAGGAGAAGGCCAAAAAGGAGGCCGAGGAGAAGTCCAAGCAGGAGGAGGAGGAGGGGAAGCAGGGCAAGAAGGAGGAGGAGGAGGACAAGGACGCCGAGTCCTCAGAGCCCACACAGGACAAGGACACGCGAGCAGCGAAAGACGCTAAGGACACGAAAGAGACGCCGGAGAGCGCGGACAAGGACAAAGCAGCCAAGGAGCGAGACAAAGCGAAAGACAGAGACAAGGAAAAAGACAAAGCAAGAGAAAAGGAGAAAGAGAAGGAGAAGGAGGTAGAGAAGGAGAAAGAAAAAGAAAAGGAAAAGGAGAGAGCGACGGAGGAAGACAGAGAGAAAGGGAAGGCGGAGGAGGAGAGGAAACCGGAGCCGGCGGAGGCTGCGCGGGCGATGAAAGACCCCGTGGCGCAGAAGCCCAAGGAGGCCGAGGGGAACAAAGACCCGGGGGGGTCCGGCGGGCCGAAACCCGAGGCCGACTCGCGGGAGGCCTCGAACCCAAAGCAGCCGGAGATCCACAGCAGCACCGACAGCAGCCAGCAAGCCCAGAATGGTAGGTGCTGCCCACTCTGACGTTGCCCAGCATGCGTATGAAGTGTGGTTTAAGTGAGTGGGTTGCTGTTATTTATTTACCATCCTAACAAAGCCATAAATGCTAACTAAAGTTCAGCTGTAACAAAGGTGGAACTGCTTGGCTGTTTATGTCATAGGTGTTTTTACAATGCTGAAGTGTTGACCCTAAACTAATTTTATTAAGTGTACAAGGATACAGGAAAGAGAGAAGGATGAGAGTTGGGTAATGCTGTCCTACACAAGTTTCCTTTCCTTAACATCATGGATGTTTTTTTCTGTAAGGTTTTTTTGTTTGTTTGTTTTTTTCTACGCATTTAAACAAGTATATCTACTGGTGAAATGTAGAAATAATGTATATAGTTTATATATAATGCCTTTGGAGTCATTACTGTTAGTCTGGTCACTTTTACATTTGTACAAGAGCTTTAATTTTTAAATACTAGAAACGTCAATGAAAAACTGTGCACGAGATGAATTTGTCCCCTGTCAATAGGCATTGATTCTCGTAAGATGCATCTTAAATTTGAAGTCGAGGTGTCTGTGTTTACAAAGCTGTTTATGGAATTATAGTTCAACCTTTGGGTAACACACCCCTTCATATCTATATTTTCCATTTTGCATTCAACATCTGACTTGAATCTTACAAAATTGAACACATATGTGTGTATGTGAGACCCTGACACCTGTGCAGTTGTGTAATTCTGTCCAATGGTGTGTTTCATGGTGGTGTTGAAACCATTTGGTGCTCATGCTTTTATTGTAAGACAGTGCCCTCTACTGGTAGTTTTGTGTGGTACACGTTGTCTTTCCTAGGTGTCGGTGTGAATTAGTAAAATGGGAAACCTGTCTTTGGTGACTGGTATCTAATTTAACTCCCAGGTGAAGAACAGAAGGAACTAGAATCACCTGAGAGTGAGGACAGTGAGAAAAAGACATCGAGTTCAGACGGTAAAGAACTGTTCAGCAGTAACTTCCCTCATCCATTTCTCACTCTCATTTCAAGTCCCAATTTTCCAAATACAAAAAAAATGAAAAGAAAAAAAAGATTCTCAGAAAACCAGGTAAAGGGGCCAACATATTTCACCCAAAGCCTATGACAAAAGTATTTCTCATCTCTTCACAGATGTTTCACTCCCTCACAATCACATTACCCAACAGAAAATGCAACAGTATTTTACTTCTAGCATGTGTCCTAAAATGTAGATTTTCCCACTTTAAGTGTTTGTCTTACTAATGTCCCATTGCCAAACAAGGACTAACCACCTCCAGCCTGTCTAGGATTCATATTCCTGTCCTATTGACAAACTGTCACTCTTCCCTCCCCCAGTGAACGGCTTTGTCATCTGCATCTGCACTGCAGTCAGAGGCAATTCTGGAGTCTGTTTGGACCCCAAGCAAAAACTCCTTAACTTGTGTTGAAAACTGTATTGCCACTACTGTAATACTACTGTACTTTAAGGAATTTGGGCCCCAAGCAATTGCCTGTGTTGTCTGTTGACAGGCTATGCCTCTGGCTGCAGTTTATGTGTTCCTGGCATCTTGCTTTTGCTCTCTTGACTGGCTGTGTCAAGTTGACTTTAGTGAGTCACTCATAGACGAAAATGTCTGTACCACCAGCCAGGTTACAAAATGACTAAAGTGAAGAAGTCTCAAGTGATAGCAGCTCAACAGCACCTTATGATACCGCATGCTTCATATACCACCTCTCCTTTCCTCTGATGTCACATCCTGTCCCATCCTCCTCCCATTGCCCGAGGCCCCCAGCAGAAGGAAAAGCCCCTAAGCCTCTAAGTGTGCCATATCTCCTTCCTTTCCAGATTCTGACGACGATGGACAGAGTAACCGTGGCGACTCTCCTGGTTCTCTGGCGGCCGCCTCAGCATCCGCGGCATCTGTGGCCTCCGCCGACGATGCAAACTAGCTCGCACAACCTCTGCTGCATACACCAGCCACACACACGCACACACACGCACACACACACAACACAGCGTACACCACGCACATGTGTGCAGGCGCATTGCACACACATATAGACACGTCTCCTCTCTAGCTCTCTTTCTATCCGATTTTCTCCGCAAAGCCTCCCTCTCAAATCCCTGGCAACGAAAACAACGTCAACAGCTTGTGGCCATAGCTCCTCTGTGTTGGCCTAGCCTACGTGTTTGGCTTGTATGTGTTTTTTGAAGTTATTTTTCTTTTTTTTTTCTTTGTTTTTTTGTGCTGTTTGCTAGAAGGCATTGCCACGGGGGGCTGTGTTGCGACGGAGCTGAGCCACTGGACTGGTAGCAGAGTTGCATTGTTGCCCTGCCCACTGTGGCCATGCACCCGATCACTTCACAACCGTCACAGCCGCAGTGTCAACATCACCCATACGCATGCGCCGGTGTACATATGTTGCGTGCGTGCGTGCGTGCGTGCGTGTGTCTGTGTATGCGCGCGTTCAATCCACAAGAACAGCCTAACTGCAGCTGGCAGTGGCGATCACGTGGAGAAGCTGAGGGGGTGAAAGCTGAGTACTGGCCCCAGCCTTTGGTCCGCCACAAAGAACGGATAGAGAGAGCGAGAAAAAGAGAAAGAGAGAATGGAAGAGAGGGGATAGGGCAGGGCAGGGCAGGGCAGGGACCCCAGAGGCAGAGGCAACGGTCCCTGATTCCTGGCACCTGTTTCTGATGGAAGATTCATTGTGGAAGAACAATCCAGTAAAGAATGTCAGCTTTGATGCACAAATTAAAAAAAAACATGTGTTTTCATGCCACTCTTTGACCCATTCACAGCATTTACTACATGAACTCAGCTGATTTTTTCTGTTTTCTGTTTTTTTTTTCTTCACGTTTCAGTGTAAAGTTTTTGTGTTTAACTGAATGGTTGGTACTGCAACCTCTGAGTTATGCTAACGCTGTTTGAGAGTCTGATTCAGGATCAGTATAATGTAATGTTTATTTTTTCTTCACGTGTAAATAGCAGAGAAAGGAGACAGCTGCTCGCCTGCTGCTTACAGCTGTGCACTTTACCAGTCTGTGCTCAGGTGATTTGGAAGCACAGGGCGTGTGTTTTCAGTCTGCCATTAGCTTCTTTTTTTTTCCGAGTTCTCAAATTTCTCATTTCTGATACAGGCTTTCTGTAGGTGTAACACTCTATAGGCATCTCAAACCAGTAGTACCTAAGGATATCTATCAGGATTACTAACTAATGAGTCGATGTGAATTTGATGTCTGGCTAATGCCGTGTATGTAAGTTCTACGTACAAACAGATTCTATAGAGTTAATCAGCAGAGCTTCACAAAAAAAAAAAGAAATATTTTGTAGAGAACTGAAATCAAATCTAAAGATTTGAAAATAACATTTCTCTTCATGAACCACCTTGATCATTTTTATATTTTGCTGGTTCAATACTTTGTTGATTTTGTATTTTTCTTACTAATGAGATCTATCCTACATTATACTCCACATTCTCAGCACCTTGTATTATTCATTTCAGATGCAAGTCACCAACACCAACAATGTCCATCCCCCTCATTCTCTCTCTCTCTCTCTCTCTCTCTCTCTCTCTCTCTCTCTCTCTCTCTCTCTCTCTCTCTCTCTCTCTCTCTCTCTCTCTCTCTCTCTGTCTATTTGTCTGTGTGTCTGTCTGTCTGTCTCTGTATCTCTCTCATTCTCTTTTTCACTTTCTGTCTGCATCTCACCTCACAAACTAGATGTATTTTCTTCATATGTATTTAATGTATATAAAATGAACATATTATTTATACTTTACTGTGTACAAGTGTCGTCATAATTCTGAACATTAAATGAAGATATGTGTTTTTGTTTGACATGATCATCTAAAATACGAGCTGCATTTGTATATTTTCTTATGTAAATTGTTAGTGAGGGTCTCAGAGGATTGATGTCTCCACTGGTTCCTTAAAGGCCACCTTTTTGGTTTTTCTTTCTACCGCGTTGCTTCCTCCATCCTTTGTCCCTTTAATAGTGACTATGACCTTCATACCAACACACTCACATGACACCAACACTCAGACAAGCCATCCGTTGGTAAAACTGCCATAAATTCTTAATTTTACTGATGCAACATTTTTTTAATGATTTATCCAAGGTAGTCATAAAAGCAGCACTTGTCTCCGTTAATTTTTGCATAAGCAAATATTTATATTTAACATTTTCTTCAACTGCCTTAGATATATTTTGAAGGCATTATAGACAGTGTATGCATTCAAAATAAAGGAAAGATTCTCTCATACTGGGTAAAAGTTAAGCACATTTTTTTAGTAAAAAAAAAATAAAAATCCTACAATATTTAAAAAAAAGTATCCAAACTCTTTAATCACTGGTTTTGGTCCCCATTTGAAGAGCACATTGCTACCATGTCACAAGCAGTCGATGCCCTCAGAGGATAAGGGCATGGTGTCCCTCCACTGAGGTCATCCCCAGGTGATTTTGAATGGCCTCTGCTATCACTGTGTGGTAATTCCTGATGCCTTGACCAAAGATAAAATGAACCTGTTTATTCTTGCTTTAATTGCTGTACTGAGGTTGAAACAAACAAAAAAAAGTAACAAAAAAAAAAAACATTAGATGCATTTGACAGAACGTACAGTAACCTGCAAGTGTTTTTTTTTTCTCTCTTGTAACAGACAAAAGTATTGTTGCCTTAAATTAGATGTACCTTACTATTTTTAGCTTAAGTCCTGTAAAAGTGTTTAAAAACAACCCGATGTCTGTCTGTATGGCTTAGCTTGCAAACTCTTGGAACAGGCTTTTAGATAAATGTGTGTAACGACTTCATGTGATTTCCCAAACATCCATGGCTTCTATCCCTTTAAGTTGAAATTGTTTTGGGTACGATAAATGGAATCCGTGTTTGTGTTTGCTTTTGGTTTTTCCTTAATGTCTTGTACTGGTATAGTCCATAGCCATTGCCATTGGAATCGATTGGAAATATTTTTCCGATCACTGTTCTTCCAGTCTCAATTACTTACTCTTTCCAGGTTTCTTTCCAGAGCACATATTTATTAGCCTGGTAAACCCGCCCCTCAGACTTCATTTCATTTTGTACAGAGGATCTGGACCGGAATCTCTTGAGGGTCATTTAGTCGGCCCCAGCAAGACCGATCCAATCAGTGAAAAGAGGGTGTGTTCGTTAGCCGTGACGTTGACCTTGTGTGCTACATTTGAATTGTAGTGCGTAGGTAGGCTAATTGCATACGTGACGACCAGGCGTTACCGATTGGGTAAAGGCAGAGGCACTTGTTTTAAACTTCAGCAAAGTCCACACCTCCAACAAGTCATTTCTGACGGTGTCTGTTCCAGACCCTCTGTACAAAATGAAATGAAGTACGAGGGGCTGGTTTACCAGGCTACATATTTATGCCATATTTACAGTGAACTTTATGTTGCTTATTTTGGAGGTTGTTTTACATAATTATTTTGTTTACTGCTCATGTATTATGGATTATAGATGGACATTGATTCTTCTCTGAGGTGATATTGTAAGAAGATCCTCTTCCTCATATCTCACAATTTTTAATGAACAGTTTTGACTGTCGAGACACTCTAGCTCTCCATGTGGTATTGATTGTAGTAACTCTAGCTCTTGCAGTTAATGTGCGCGTTCATGCACATATATAAAGACAAGCAGCACTTGGCAGTGTGATTTGTGGGTAAATGTGTTAGTCCTGTTCGCATGTAGTTTTGTACTGCAGAGTCTCAGCAGTTGCACTGTAAGAGGGGCACTGTAGCAGACCCCTCAGTGTACAGTGCACAGACTACTCCTGTCACATCAGATAAAGCAGGGCATAGCTGATTAGGGTCTGTCTCACATGAATTTAAAATAAAAAACTGTGTGTGTGTGTGTGTGTGTGTGTGTGTGTGTGTGTGTGTGTGTGTGTGTGTGTGTGTGTGTGTGTGTGTGTGCGTGTGTGTGTGTGTGTGTGTGTGTGTGTGTGTGTGTGTGTGTGTGTGTGGAAGACAGAACCCTCCCCCACACCCCTTGCTGAAGATAGGGTTAGGGTTAGGGAAGTTAGGGTTTGTCTCACAGGAATTTAAAATAAAATAAAAAAACTGTGTGTGTGTGTGTAAGACAGAACCCTCCCCACCCTCCCCCACACCCCTTGCTGCTGATAGGGTTAAATGTTGCCTTAGATTCCTGCTCTTCTCGGTGTAATATAGCCGTCGTGTTTTATCTTTGCATAATGTGTCCAGCGTGTTGGTCCTCCGTCCTTGTGTGTCAACGGCAGCATGGCTGTCCCCAGTGCAGTTGTAGAGATGAGCAGATCCCCAGCCCCACACCCTATTAGTATCAGGTCCATGCTGAGTTTATAACAAAACCTTAAGATTGGTGAGCTTGATGCAGATGCAGGAGAAGCATCTTTCAAATGGATATACAGGGCACACAAGGAATCTGGGAAAAAAACCCACCTAACACTTTTATTTACATGTCATTCTGCTTTAAACATTTGCAGCAGTACCACCAATTAGTGTATGCCAGAAATGACAAAGACATGTAGTCTTTTTTTTTTTTTTTTTTTTTTTTTTTTTTGGGGGGGGTGTTTGTTTTGTTTTCTGTTTTTTAATATGCTGAATGTTTCAGCAGCAAATGTGTAATTAGTCCTGCTTTGGCTGTCCTGATTGCTCCGCTAACCTGCTCTTGGATAGCACTTGTAATGATCACTCATGGATTCCATTCCTTCACACCTGATTCTGTTGTAAAAAAAAAAAAAATACAAACACACTTTTGGAAACACACACACACACACACACACACACACACACTACAGTATTTTTGTGTTGTTTATTTCATGTTTTGTCCTCCTCTCATTGTCTCCCTTTGTTTCCCAATGGCATGTGTTGAAGCCACATCAGTGTCTCTTCTTGGTCAATAAGCTACAGGGTGATGATTGAAATGAAAGGATTGCATTTTGTTTTTTTTTTTGTTCTTTGTTTTGTTTTGTTTTAGTGTGGTTCTGTTTGAGAGGAAAAAAATGAATTTGACCACCAAAAAAACCAAACACAAAAAATAAATAAATAAAAAAAACAAACAAAAAAAAAAACAAAGAGAAACTTGTAGTGGTCATGTTCATTCCCAGGCAAGGCTACGTTATTGCACTGTTGTGTCAATAAATCTGAACTCAAAGGGCTCAGATCACGTCTCTGTCTGTTTATTTGCTTCATTTTATTCCGATATTTTGTTTTCCTTTTACCTTACATTACAGTTTATTATTCAATGATAGCAGGCCAAACCATCTATGATGTGCATACATATGCATGTTTGTAAGAACTGATTACAGTAAAAACACTGGGAATCAACACAGATCTTTACACATCAACACACAGTAGTGGGCAGTCTGGACTCAGAAGCTACAGTCTAGTACCGCATATATAAAATATCACATCACGTGGTTCTACATGTGCACCTAATACAGGGGACTTCAGTTATTAACTCCTACACCTGACTAAGGAGTGGTGCTAATTAAAATCAGCTGATTTAGTGAATGACTGGAACAAACATGTGGTACTAGCTTGTGTCTTCTGAAGGCAGGTTGTCCATCACTGTCAAGACATGGTTTAAAGTACCAGGAATCAATAGCTGAGGCAGGTGACACCACTCACTTAAAGCAACACTAAGTAGTTTTTCTCTTCGATCGCCCTACAGGTTGGTAGTGGAATTGTCTCTCATTGGAACTACAGAGAGACGACCCGCTCCTCCAAACTTACTTAGTGCGGTTGTAGCCCATGGAGGGTGGCAAAGCGAATGCAGAAGTGCCTTTCACCCAGTTACAAATTGATGGACCACTGAAGCGATTTTGGAAACATTATTTTAAGGTTGAAAAAACGACTTTGTGTTGCTTTAACCCCTCTCTTAACCATTCATTTACCTTCTCTTTTAGAGCCCCGTGCAAGGTATGACCTGATCCGCTACTACAAGCGCCCCAGCTACTGTGCCACCTCCTACCTGCCCTCCCAGAGTCAAAAGGCAAGCAGTGACCTCGCCGACCCCCGCACCAAAGCCCTCCGCCTGCAGCGCATCTCTCTCCGCCGGGGCAGGTGACCGCACAGCAAGGGACATCATCCGGGGTCATGTGATCAGTAGCACCCTAAAGGAGAAATCCGGTGTGATTCAATCCAAAGCCCTGTTGTTCGAGGTCCCTGAATGCTAAAAAGTGTGAAAAAAGAAGAAGAACATTTGATGCAACGTAAACTAAATGGGGCATAGGAAAATAAAACTGAAAATTAGTTTCTATGCTCCGTTCAGTTAGAACTGCCAGTCCATTCACTACATTGCATCAAATTTTCTCATTCTTTTTCCTACCGACAACCAACCTCGACCATGACCTCGAAAAACAGGGCTATAGATTGATTCACACTGGATTTCACCTTTAAGGTTGGGTTCCAGTAATCTAGTAAATTTCTAGTGTTTGATGATGTCTGATATTATTAGCACACTGGCCATTGGTCAATCCATACTTGCTGGGATCATTATGGCTGCAGCTGTAGGTTTCAAATAACATTTATAGGAGCTGAAATCAACAATGTAATAATAATAATAATAATAATAATAGTGTGCAAACATATGTGACACTTCAGTGGCACCACTAAATACTCCAGCACACACTGTTAGTGACAGCAAAAAAGTCTAGCTTCCAGTTGAATGTGGTCACATTTATTTGCACACCTGAAGCATAATACACATAAACACCAGAGTGGGGCGTTTGCATCATAGCTGAACACATTCAGGGCATCTGCTGACGGAAATGAAATAAAGTATGAGATTCCAGACTTGGGAACACTGAGCTTACAAAGCTTACAAATGGCCAATAGGTATCAAGGGTCAGGTTGCCTCAGTTGTGCAACAAGGATTGCAGGTAGATCAGGTAACTCTGCAGTTACGAGAACTGTCAGATAATGTTTACACAACCTTGACACAACACCTTTGTAATGCAGCTCAGCAAATTTGCTTCTACTGTTAAAGAGTTTCTGCAAATAAACAAACAGAAACCGTGGAGACGAAAAGCACACATTGTATTTACCTTTACCCTAATCTGTCTGTTGGGCCATGGTATCTTGTTCATATTTATAGTAATAAACTTACAAATGCTTTCAGTTAAAATTGTTTTCTTTTTTGTGACTGTGGGTATCAAAGCCAAAGCTGAGTGGTTATAGGCTCCATTTGTCATCTTCAAAATGTCCTACAACACGAATTGTTAAATTACAAAATGGCCCCTTTCTTTTGAAAGAGCCCTAAGTGGGCATTACATAGTCACATGGGCAGTTGCAGTGATGTGAATGGTTGTTATGGTGACTGACAGAAGCGTAGCCCCAAGGGGATCTAGTTCTTCCCGTCTTTTTCCTCATCTTCCAGATGAATCAGACGAGCCTCCCCTTTCATAAGCCTTACACCTGTTCAAAACCAACACATGAAAGACCAATATTATTCACTTTTGCAGCGAACAGGCCATAGCTGTCTCCTCCTTCTGACTCAGATCTTATCATTTCACTGACACAGTAAGACCTCAAGGACTTCATAGAGGGTGAAAAGACAACTTAACAAAAAGATTCTTCCCACCACAGCAAAACATCTTGGCTTACAACCAAGCATTTAAAGGCTTTTACTGGATTTAACTACGTAGAGTGAGAGAACTAGAGTGATATGAAGCAGGATCATCAGAGCATTTCAGTTCCCTACAACAGCGTAACATAAGAGTAACATAAAAACACACTAAAAGCATAGATATATATTATAGGTTTCATTAATTTATATAAGCCTTATATAACTATTGATTATGATCATATAGAGTTATATCGTATACTTCTAAAATGTCATAACACCACAGTATAAGGCCTTTGGCACTATGCTACATGAAATGTGACCAAATCCATTGAAAACAGTACAAACAGAGAAGATACAGGAATAGTATGCATTACGCACTATAAGTCAAAGCAGAGACATATAGATTTAAAGATAAGTTATATTAAAGGTACTCGGAGAATGACAAACAGCAGCAGGACTGGGAAATAGGCAGTGAAAAATAGACAGGAAATGGAGGATGTTTGTTTGAGGAGGGAAGTAAATCGGAGACAAAACAGGAAGAAAGATAGCAAGGGAGGCTCGCTAGCCGACCTGGGATGAGTGGAGGAGTGTTGAGCACGGGCGTGTCTTTCCGGCGCGGCTTCTTGTGTTCCTGGTCTTCGTGCTGCTCGCCATGGTTGAGCTCGCCCGAGCTGCACTCTCTCTGCCGCTCCATCTTCGCCTTCTCCTGAGGCTCACGCAGACCATCTGCCGCAACAACACACACACACACACACACACAGGGAGCCACACACAGAGGCCAAACAGGTTCAAATTCTTAATAGGTTCTGTGGTAAAGAAAACAAAGGTTTTTTTCCACCAATTGCCTTACTGGAAAGAGGGTTTTCTCAAGTCAGACAGTTCTCTCAGCTGTTGACATAGGAAGCAAGAGCCTGTCTCTGCTGACATGGGTAAAAAATCAATTTCAAAAGCCCTTGTCTGTATCCTGTTTACAGTAAAAGCCCATGTTGTGTTTGGGTCTCTCAGTGCTGTTGGTTGACTAGGCTGTGAGTAAATTATTGCCAAGCAAGTGTTTATCGGTCTACGTCAAATCAAACTCTTTTGTCTGAATTCACGACTCGGCTTCAGAGCCTCTTCAGTGGGACAGGGGTAGATGAGCTACACAGATTCTCTGTTTCCTTCCAGCCTCTTGTGTCTCTCTTTTTTTCTCTGTTTCTCTCTCTTTTTCTCTCTCTCTTTTTCTCTCTCTCTCTTTCTCTCTTGCTCTCTCTCTCTCTCTCTCTTTCTCTGCCTCATATGCTCATATCTCTAATACTCACAGTGCGGCTCCTGACCCTGCAGCCTGTGTTCCGCTGTCTCCGGGGGTGACCTCACACAGCCTGTAGACATCCTCGTCCGATGGTGATCTGTCCCCAGATCAGATGACATTCACACACACACACACACACACACAGATTCAGTATCCATTATTCATGCTGAAATCACAGCATAGGACTCCCCATGGCTGAAGATTTGGTGTCTGAACAGCCTGGACTTCTCTCTAAGATGTAGATGGCTATTTTTTTCTTTTTAAATTCAGTCCTGCAAATAATACATTCATTGCCCCAAAAGGCATATGGCTGAACATATGTAAGGTGGTGTCAAATTTCTAAGCAACATATAGTTCACAACAAGCAAAACAAAAGAAAAGGCTAACACAACCTCTTCAAACATATTGATCACAACATCACCAACCCCTTCATACTGCAAAGTCAGCATTTTACTTTAGACTCTTACTGTAGCTGAACAAACATGCTTCACACACATTTAGTATTTAAAATGATATTAGGCACACGATTCAGTAACCCCATATTTGTTTCGCTGCTGTTTTAAAGGCCAAGTAATACCTCTCTGATGGTGATGAAGATAGCTGAAAAAGAGGACAGAGCTCTTACCTCAGTAGCACAGAGAGGGAGAGAGAGAGAGGGAGATGGAGTGAGTGGTCCTAGCAGTGGGGGGCTAGATCAAAGACAGGCATTATGTACCACGGAGGAGGAGCATCACATCGCCACGACTCCATTAGCGACCGTTGTCGTGGCGACGGGAGCCCTTTGCCGTCACCTCCGTCACACGGCCCCCCTATTCCAAACTTATGAATTTCAAAGGGCCGCCCTAATGAACCTATTTTTTGACAGTTTCGCTTGCTCGTCGTCGTGCGGCCGTGTGACGACGAGAGGGGTCGGGGACATGAAGCGAGGAAGAGATGGGGCGTGGTGAGTGGTGAGGGGTGAGGGATAGGGGTACTGGAGAAGAAGAAAAAACAGATGCATGAACAATGTATGGAGTGGAAGAAAGACAGGATGAGAGATATGAGATGGAAAGAGTGCAGGCGTGTAATACTTAAGAAGAAGCTGAGACAAAGGAATGGAATATTCAAAGAGGGGTAAAATTGCTTATCCTCCATTCAGTGGCAATACACAAATGTGGGACAGAGGTTGCTGTGAAAAACCTACAATTGTAAGATGATCACATCAGGACAAAAAGCTGTGTGCGTGTGTTGTGTGTGTGTGTGTGTGTGTGTGTGTGTGTGTGTGTGTGTGTGTGTGTGTGTGTGTGTGTGTGTGTGTGTGTGTGTGTTTGAGAGAGAGAAAGAGAGAGAAAGAGGGGGGAGTTGGAGAGAGAAAGAGAGAGAGAGAGAGACAAAGAAGGGGGAGTGGGAGAGAGAGAGAGAGAGAGAGAGAGAGAGAGAGAGAGAGAGAGAGAGAGAGCAAGCAGTTCACGAAGTGCAGCCCCTGCCCCAGATGTCATGGTGTAGGCTTTCACCCAGCACTGTGGTCATATGCTCAGGCTTTCACTCCAGAGTAGATGAGCCATTGCAGTTTTCATCACAATGTTACTCACAGCAGTTCCCTATACTCATAATTCAAACAATGACAAATGGCATTTCCTGTGTGTGTTTTAAGTAAATCCCACCTTTATAAATCTACAATCAATTTTTAATTTATGCAAGTGATAACACAACGGTTTTAAGAAATTGGCAACAATTTATTTGGATAATCCTACAGATGGTTCTATAGACTATCAAGAGATGTTACGACTATTAACCAACTAAGTATTGAAACTCTGTTGTATTAAGGTTAGGGTAAGGCATTGGGTTTGATTCATGTGATAGTCAGTAAACAATAAACAACATTTAACAGTATTTCAACAAAACACCGATAAAGTCTCTGTGGGTGGACTATCCACATAAAGTGTTACCAAAAACTTTACTTCCATATGGGTATGTATGCAATTCACAGCCTTGTGTAAAATAATACTGAGCATTTCAGATAGACTGCTGTTGTGCCTGAACAAATCTTGCTCAAATCCACATTTGTCTTCAGAAAACAAAATAGGCATGACAGCCTAGACAAATAAAACGAAAAAATAAATTCCCTGGACTACCTCGCACATGTTTGCGAACTCAGGAGTTCTGTCAGGTTTATGTTAGAATGTATGACCTGAAGTCAACTTTTCAGACATTTTATGTACGACTTGGCATACAGCTAGCTTCACAGCCAAACCTCTAGTTTCACTTGAAGCAATAACCTTCCACCGAGTGATTCATAGTAGAACAGCTGTGTGCTTATAAATGTCATAATGAAATCCTGAGAGAGAGAAGATATATTTGACGTGGTGCTCATTGTTTTTTTTCTATCATAAAACATCTAAAACATAATGCCAGCGCTGTTGTACTTTGAGTGAACTCAGATTTTTGATGTGAAATTGTCTGCTTATGATGCATGGTTTTTGTGAGGATCTGACCACATTATCCATGCAACATGACAGGCTTTCATCATTCTGAATGGGTGACATTTTCATAAACATTACCCAAAATAATTACATGTTTTGTAAAAAAATACACTTGGGTACAATAGAACATTGTGCAGGATAGCGTTTCAAGCTGCTTCCTCTCTAAGCAAGTCTAAGCTGAAGTACTCAAAATGAATGCATAACCACACATATTTAAATAAATAGGAAGTATGAACAATTACACTCTGATTTAATAATTCAAGCCTGTTGTGCTCGACGATGAAAGCACTTGATGATAGTCCAGCCTAAAGGTAGATGCATCAGCTTGACCTTATTAGGAAGCCATGACTACTAGCCAGGTGTTGTAGGGAGGCCCTATGCCTTAATTCTGCTGGCTATATGACAGAGAGTGTCTATGAGAAGATAAAGGTAGGCAAGATCTAATAGGGAGGAACTGAGGTTTATATCAGGGATACAGTTTTTTCGTAAACTGTTAAGCTCCACATGAAACAATACCCCAGGAAACACATTTTCTGTTGCTTTATTTCAGACACATAACTTGGCTGCTTCCATTCCACTGGCTGTCTCTCTATAAACGTAGATCAAGAGTCCCTGACACTCTCATCCCTCCAGCCAACACCTGTGTCATCCAGATACACACACGCGCACACACGCGCACACACGCGCACACGCACACACACAACATAATCAACAGCTGACCATTATATACACACAAAGTTCAGTTCCATCGAGTGTATTTTATGTTTTTGTGACATACTGAGGCATAGTGAGTCCTGGACTAGGCAGCTGCTTCCCCATCCATACTGCTCTTAGTGGTCATGTAACACCGTGTCCCTAAACTGAACAATGCAGGATTTCAACAAGCCAGTGTAACAAAGAAACCGGGTCATACCGGTAAATAATCATAGGTCGTATTCCGAGGCATTAGTTAGAGTCTAATGAAAGACTACAATAACAGCACACAACACAACAGACATGGAGGGCTTGTGAGTGTTAGGTTGCTTTTATTAGACTCGCTAAAGACTTGCTCTCGCTGTGCTCTTGGTCGTGCTCGTGTCCTCACGAGGAATAAAACATCAGTGGGAGGATGAAGGCAATCATTGGAAAGGAATAAATTAGTTCAAGAGGAGGACATCTTCAAGTTGGCAGCAGCTGAAACAAAGAATGTTGAGGACAAACATGTTAATCATTGTTTGTTGTCAAATGGCAAATGATTTTTATTGACATTCTTTTTCAGGTTCCTACTTTGAGTAAAAAAAAAGCCCAAATAAGCATGAATGTGGTCTACCGTTCTATTATAATTATCTGAAATGCTGTAAAATACAAAACTGTTCTTTATTAAAGAGAGAAAAAGAAGGATGGTACAGAAAGAGAGGAAAACAGAGAGAAACTGGTGAGACACAAATGAGGTTCAGAGAGGATGAGGGGGAAAGGGGATATTTTGTTTACATGTGAAAATATGGCAGTTACACTCACATCATTTAGTTTTGTCTACTTCACTCCAGTGAATGATTACTGATGGACTGATGGACAGCATTCTTCAACTGTGGCGAAAGACACAAGAAAGAAAGAAAGAAAGAAAGAAAGAAAGAAAGAAAGAAAGAAAGAAAGAAAGAAAGAAAGAAAGAAAGAAAGAAAGAAAGAAAGAAAGAAAGAAAGAAAGAAAAAAGGAAAGAAAGAAATGTTAATTAGCCTGTCCACATGATTAGCCAGAGTAAACTGTGGCACCACTGAGAGGCAGCATGCACCATGAGTTGTTTTTCTTTAAAATAACAGGAAGAAGGAAATATCTGCAAGCCATTACAGCTCCCACAAAAGTGTTTTGTTTAATGCTCCTTGCACAACGTTTCAACCAACATGGCCTTCGTCAGGTGTCGTTTGGTTTGTTTTAAATAATGCCTGACGCTAGCCAAGGACAAAAGCCCTCTCCTCCCCTCGCTCTTGCCCCTACTGTGGAGAGCAGGGAACCCATGCCTTCAGAAAAGTAACCATGGACTAGATTTTCACAAGTCTCCCATTGACACAGAAGGTAAAAATAACCTTATTTTGAGGGCAGACTCTCACATTTTGGATGAACCCTACGAAGTCCAGCTTGCCTTGCTTAGTGTTGTTGCTTGGCTGACGAGGAGCGAGGCATGTGTTTATCGTGTCTGGCAAAGGCAGCAGGTCGCACTGAATGGCCACACTTCTACTGGAGATGGACTCAGGGCAGGGCCTGTCTGAGGGATGTATTTTCAGCTGAGAGCAGAGATGAGACTGCTCATCTAGAAGCCTGTTGATCTTCTGAAAAAAAGAAAAAGCCAGTCAGGCTATGAGGTAGTAGTAGTAGTAGTAGTAGTAGTAGTAGTAGAGCACTTTATTTATCCCAAAGGAAATTAAGGTGTTACCATTAAACAACAGTGTTTCTACAACAAACACAAGTATCGGAGTAATAGTGTGATTTTACAACCAAAAATATTTATTAAAGTAAACTCAAAGGCATACTTGCAAAGTCTTACAAAATAACTACCACCCACATTATTTAAAAGTATTTTGACATTTATAAACTAGTAAACCTTACATTGTGCCATGCCTCTGAACATGTATCTTTCTGATCCACATTTAAATGGTCATGTATTCCATTGCCACAGAGTGTGTATGTACAACTCTGCACCTTACCATTTTGAAGCTGTCGTCATAGTGATGGACCAGGTCGGCCAGCTGCAGCTCTAGTTCCCGCGCTTCCTGTTTGACCGCCGTCCTGAGATCCAGCACGTCCCTCACCTCCTCCCTGACAAACACACAGCTCTGGTGAACAAGAATTTGTCTGAGCCAACTTCAGATGAACATAATTGTAAAAAGTGACTTTTATTTATTTAGTTACTTAGTTACTAAATTATTTAATTATTATTATTATTATTATTATTATTATTATTATTATTATTATTGTTGTTGTTGTTGTTGTTGTTGTTGTTGTTGTTGTTGTTGGTATTTATATTATTTTTTATTGTTTTTTTTATTTTTTTTAAACTTTGCAAAAACTCAAGATCAACTTTTGCAGAGAGTTCTTTTGACACATACAGCATCTAGTGGGAAATGTCCAGGACAACCAGACAATCAGAGTCCCGAACATTTTTGCAAAGCATTTTTCATTATTGTTATTGCTATTGTTTGTGGGGAAAGACATTAAGGCTTCAGTTTGACACTATGCCAGTATACCTGTCAGACACAGAGAGATCCTCGTACACCAAGGCTTGTTCGTGATCCAGCGTCTCCTCGATCTCAGTCAGGATGGTGCGGAACCTCTTCACCCCACGCATCATCTCCTCCAGCTGGTCCAGAGAGTACTGAGAGACAGACAAGAGAGGGGGGGGGACGGATGAGAAGGCCATACCCGAGCACCTGAGTCTATACGTGCATATCAAAGCCATCATATCACTTCAGCTGGCACCCAAGAGCTCTTCATAAGAGACGCGCACCAAAGAGGGACATCGGAAAGACTGGAAGAAAGAGGAAGAAAGAGTGAGGGAGAGATGTCGAGAGATTAAAAAAGAGCAGAACAGGTGAGGGTGAAGACATAGAAATAGGAGAGAGAGAGAAAAAGAGAAATGGGAGAGAGAGTAAGAGAAAGACAGAGAGAGACAGCAAGAGAGAGATTAAAGAGAGAAATAGGCTGAATAGTTGAGTGGTTCACGACGACCAGGCCTCAAGCACCGGAGCCCTTTGACATGCCGTGAATGGCGTCTTTTGTCGCGTTGGCAGGGCGAGCGTGGCAAAGCTGAGCACCGAGGCGGCAGGGCACAGGGAGAAAGAGAGCGAGAGCTGTTGTAAACGACCTGTACCTAGACCTCCTCTTAGCCTTGCACATTCAAATCCGGCATTCACATGCAAATGGCAGACGCACACATAACCATAACCATCCTGCCATCATTTTCATAATGCTGCTCAGGCCACTCACACACCACTAAAGAGGATTAGAGGGGAGACTGTTTGTTTATTACGGAGGTGATCAGATCCTAGTGCTCAGGGGGAGAGGAACACAGATATGGCAAACCAGCATACAGCATGTCAGACCTGTTGTCTCTATGTGACAGGTCAAATGAGTCATGGAAATGGAAAAGAGAACAGGAGATGGGAAAGACACTAATACCAGGAAAGAAACAGAAACATAAAAAATACACTAATACTGAGAAACTGAATTGAAGAGCTTACTTGCAAGCTAATACATTTTACAAAACATTGAAACTGTAGCCCCATCGGCAATTCTACACCCATAAATGACAGAAAAATACTCTCATACTGAATACAAAATAATGATCTCAGATGATGACCTATTTAAGACAGAATGTGATTAACACACACACACACACACACTCATAGTGTGTGACAGACAGACACACAAACACTCACACAGAGAGACAGACAGACAGACAGACAGACAGACACAAAGAAACTGGGGTGTAGAAAGGGATTAAAGCCAGGAAAGAAACTGAGATAGGACTTGAGTGAGATGTAAGAGACAGACAACCTTCTATAGTTCTATAGATTTTATCTGTTAAAAGCGGATCAGGCCACTTGTTGAAATACCTGTTGATTACATTACTTGATCTGGTTTCCCATATGCTGATTGGATGATTGAGTGAGGGGAAATATGAGCCTGTCTGAATGAAGCCCAGACAGCAAAATGCATAATGTGTCTGCATTTCATTTATAACTAGAAAAGCACTCGGAGAGCGCAGACCCCTTCAGTTTAATTTCCCCGCTCCCCCATTTTTTTTATTTCATCAATGGGATTTCTCGTGTTCATTTTTCGATTTTTTTAGTGAGGCAAGCCGTTTTTTACTAAAAAAAACAATCACCTCGAGGGAATGACAGTGCCGACATACTGTCAACGATTGAGAATTATACGTTCATGAGTTATTTTCCAAACAAACAAACAAACAAACAAACAAACAGACAGATGAATGGATAAACGCGGCCAAAAACATAACCTACTTTGCGGAGGTAATAAAAAGCACACTGTGCAGTCAAATAAAGTGAGAGACTCTTCATATGGGCATGCTTGCCGCTGTGCCTCTTATGTATTGCATGTGTTTGTTAGTCTCTTTGGTGGATCATATTGTTGACTGTAAGCATGTTGTGTAAGCTGCCTGTGGTCTATGTGTGAATGCGTGTATGTGCATATGACAGAGAGAGAGAAGGAGAGAGAGAGAAAGAGAGAGAGAGAGAGAGAGAGAGAGAGAGAAAGACAGAAAGAGAGAGAGAGAGAGAGAGACAGACAGACAGACAGACAGACAGAGAGAGGGAGAGAGACAGAGAGACAGAGAGACTCAGGGTGTGTACCTGCATGCTAGTGTACCTGTCATGTTTTGCATCATTGAGTCATTTGCATAATGAGTCTCTTCACAGTGAAATGGTCAATACACACACACACATAAACACACACACACACACACACACATAAACACACACACACACACACACAAACATAAACACACACACGCACATATACAAACACATACTGCATATACACACATACACACAGCACAGTGTATGTACTGTATGTACTCACTGGGAAACTGGAGGGTGATTCTGACAGGAGCATGTGGGCCCCCTGTTGGGAGCAGCACTGGCATGGGCACAGACAGGCTTGTGTGCCCGCCATCATCACACCATCCAACCGACCGTCACCATCCTCCCACGACAGCCCCGTGTCCAGGGACACCGACCTCCTCCGAAACCTTCCCAACCCCTGCAAGCTCTCCTGGGAGTGCCAAGAGTGAACAGAAGATGCCAGCTCCGGTATTTCAATGGCTAAAGTCTGTGGGGGGACCTTCGGCAGGGCGTAGGGAGCTTCGACCTCAGACCAGGCCCTCCTGGAGAAAGAGGCCCGCCTCTGCGCGACATCGCCCGAGCGGACGGTCTCTGTGGCGGCGCCTCTCCAAGCGGCCGTGTGGGAGATGGGTGCGAGGGTTGAGCGCATCTGCACCGACACTGAACGTCCAGGAGGTCGAGACCTCTCACTGGATCTAGAAGGTTCCACGGGAACAAGATCGCTTCCTGCTAGTGAGTCACCCTTAAGTTCATCAGAGCCTGACGGTCGAGATGTTCCTGTGGTGGACTTGTGAGAGCCACGGTTTGGTGTGCGAGTGGCCTTTGACTGCACCTCCTGCTCTGAGTCAGCGTGTTGTGAACTGAAGCCTTTCTCAGCAGGAGCTGAGTCATCTAAAACAGCTATGTTCTCCACAGCTATGGTGGGCTGTGCAGAGCTCATGGTGTCATATTCAACCATTATTGTGTGTTCAGTGTTTTCAGACTGTTCATTATAGTGTTCAGAGTGTTCCTCATCTCTAGTGTAAAGTCCAGCGCTTGAACAGTCCTCAGATGCATCATGGGTAAATGTGCAGCATACAGTTGTGTCTGTGCCAGTAGCTTGATCGCTAACATTCTCACATTTGCTCACTACATGCCTGCTAGCTCTACCAGTTACACCGTCAGCAACACATTCACTTGCTGCTCTCTCGCTAACCACATCTTCACACTGCACATGCTCAGTCAGAGCATGCTCACTCACCACACACTTACCACAGACCTCCTCAACGTTAGCACCTTCTTTCACTTTCTCGTCGGTTATTGCACTTACAGTCTCTACTGCATCGACAGTTTCATCACAAGTTGCATTTACACCCATGGGTGAATTTAATGTGTTATCACCAATTGTTTCTTTGAAGTTTAAATGTTCACATACACATACACTGTCACTTACTTCACAAGCAACCATTTGTTCACTGACTACTGCACCACTGTCAGCTGATCCAACAACTGTTTGCTCACTTGCTATGCTTTCTCTGACATGCTGCTCTTGTGCACTGTCCACATCAGATAAAGCTTGTTCTCCTCCCTCCTGGGCGGCGGGGTTGTCACTGGCTACGGTGACTCCATCAGACCCTGTGCACTCTGAAACACAAGCGCCAGGTGTGATGTCCGCACACATAACGTCTTCACAGTTCGGACAGCATTGCGAGGCCCCCATGGCCCCGGTGTCCTCTTTGGCCTCAGCAGCGTCATCCAGAGGTGGATAAGCCAAGGGGGCCTGGGGCAGCTCTGGGCTCCCGTCACCAGGAGGCGCTGCTGGGGGCTCAGACGGGTCGCACGTAGGCTCCTCTTGGTCACACGCAGAAGGAGGCAGCGAGGGGAAGATGGAGGCGGGGAAGGTTGGCGCGGTTGGCGACAGCTCCTGACTTCCTCTCAGCGTTCCCTGACTGTCGCTGCTGTCGGACAGGGCGTTCAGTGCCTGCACACAGACGTGGAAGAGAGCGTAAGTGTTGAGAGTGTGTATATTATTAAACCTCAATACATAGTGTATAATTATCTATCATAATTATCTATTATCAGCTGGGTGGTGAGAGACATTTTGATTATTGTTATAAGTTCACTTACTCAAAACAAATGGGAGCTAAACTGTGTGTACTTCCTCAGGGATCATTTCTTTTTTACTGGGTAAAGCCTCATTTTAAGTGGAGCACCAACAGAAATGGCTGATAACAGGCACTATGCCGATCATAGGATCACTCCCACTAACGTTATTAAACAGTGAATAGTTGGTGACCGTATTAAACGTGCAGGCCATCTGGTTGAGGACATACAGTACTGTAAGTAGCTAGGAAAGTGACAGAACATGGATTCCTGAGAGACTCATCTGCTAAAAAGCTGATAAACCTAAACACTCCGACATCATAAGTTGAGGCTGTGTTCATGCACTGCAAGAGCAGTTCTGTGAGTTTTTTTTTGTTCCATCTGTGTCTGTGTTTTGGCTCAAAGTCTTGAATGTAGACATTGAAGTGTTAGGTTAGGTGGTTGCATAACTTCTAATTTCGATTTTGTGCAAGCACTTCCAGTGCCTTGTCCAGCAAGAGGTTGCGTTGTCAAACCATTTTGCATAGGTTAAGGTGTTTGCATCTACATATCTTCCTTAGAGTAGCAAAAACACTTTGTCTACTGATGCAGTAAAACTGCGTAAATGCGTCTCTAGTTGTAAACTTGATCAGCGTGCTCATTTTCTTTGACGTAGTAGCACGACATATCATTCACATTTTTTTAAAATATGCATATTAAACTCTACATATCAAACCCAACTTCAGAGTTACATCTTCGCTTCAGCAGAAAACAGGAAAACTCAGTGCTGCGTCATACCACAGTCTACAGGATGTGTCGCAACAATCCAGTTCAGTGCCCAGAAATGTAAAAAGTGTAAAAGCAGAATTGTACAGTATACCTTCATGAGCTGAGGGCCCGGGCAGGGGGCCTGGGAGGTGGCGGGAATGAAAGGTTCCTCCAGGAAGCCGCTGCTGTCCGACTGGCAGCTGTTGGTTCTCACTAGGCAGGAGCCGGTGCGTGACAGGAACCCTTGCTCACTTTCACCTACAGTACACACAAGAACACCGCAACAATGTCATTCTTCTCCTCTCACAAGCCTTTGTTTCAGCCTTGTAGTCCACCGTCCGAAATGCCCCAGAGTAACTTGTGTCCATTCAATGAGTTGCTATTAGAGACACGCGTGCATGGCTATTTGCCTAAGTACACAGTGTAATGATGCTGTATAATCTTTTAGCAGATGTACTAGGGAGGAATGTATTTTCAGTTCTCTTTAAAGATGTTTTAACTGATGCACACATGGAAATGAAGCCACACTGTGAATGGTGAAATTTGCCATTTTATTGTGATAAGAGCTCTGCGGCTCAACTGGAGAGCTGCCGAATGTGATGAACTTTCATGCCTCTTTTCTCAGAACAGCGTTCAGCATGACACACTATGGGTAATGCCATTAAAATGTTATAATAGCTCCATAAACCTGAAACTCTACGAAAAAATCCAGTTGTCTTCCAACTTACCACTTATGACTACCATGGCCTCGATGAACGACAGACCACAAAGACATGAACTTGAAATGCTACAGTGTTCACTTACTGCTGTTTTAACCATTACTTAGTTTGCTTTATGACAACATTCAAATAGACTGAATAGTTATTTCTTGTTTTCAGGTCAGTGTTTTTAAAATCAGATGTCACAAGAAACAGGTAAATAATTTACTATTTACTAAATTAAATCAAAGCAAGCCTGGCCAAGCCTTTCTGTTCCACAAACTAACAGCAGTAAATAAATACATAAATAGACAAATGTACATTTAAAGAGAGATGAGACGAAAAGTTGAAATTCTATACCAGACACAGGATTGATGGAATGCTGATGAAATTGTGCTTGTTTGGTTGTCAGTAACAGATAAGCGCAGTCCATTATACACTGCACTGCTAGTTTGCATTTCTTTGAGAAAAGAACAAGGGGAAAAAAAGCCCAGCAGTTCCACGTTACAAACCTATGCCGTCTGCCATCCCACACACACTCCCTGCCATGCTGCCCTCGTCAAAGCTTTGGATCTGGGAAGACAAAACAAGGCACTCTGCATCATACGTCTGCAACATGGCCCGGTGGCACTCTCTTCGGAAATATGAAAAACATGCAAATAAATCGTGATATATTTAACACCGCTGTGCACCATTGTTGTTATTGCCAATGATCCCATTATCCATTTTTAGTTACATGTTTTGGAAAAACTTAAACAATAACATGGCAACTTAGCAACAGTTTGTTAATAGTACAGCCTGCAAGTCTGGTACAGCCTACAATGTTGTTGACAATTGACTTCAACGAAATACACCCCTCCATTTTATTCCTTTGAAGTGTTCCATACACACAGAGGGCACAAGGTAGAATTCATTAAAATTTTGAACCAACAACATATATATTGCATTAGAACCATGGCTCAACCCTTTATGGGTATGTTTTGTGTGTGTGCGTGCATCACATGGTCAAGCACGCCTTAAGCAGGAGAAAATGGTGGCAACTGCTTTACCTCCTCCAGCTCAAAAGACTCCATGGGCTCCCCTGGGCTTCTCTTCCTGACTAGAGGCGTGGGCACCAGGCCTCGCAGCTCCCGGGGGCCCCTCAGCCTAACGGGGCTCTCCTGGTGGCCCGCGGACAACACCTCAGCCTGGGCCTGGACTTCTGGGGCCTCACCCAGGGTCCCTTGCTCCTCCACCAACGTAGTGAGGCTGCCGTTCTCCACCAGGCTCGATCTGGAGCGCTTGAGGAGACCGCGCTTGTCAGAGGGGAACACGGGCACGGGCGTGGGCGTGGGCATCGGTGGGCCCAGCGGCTCTGGGTTGGCGGCGGCTGGCGAGGCTGCGAGCGGGCTGGGTGGTGGAGCCTGGTCCTGGGAGGCTCGGGCCTGGGACAGCGTCTTCTTGGAGGCCCGACGCAGGAGCAGGCCCATGCGCTTACGCTTCTCCCGGGTCTCGGGGGAGACGATGGCCAGGGCGCCCTGGGAGTCGGAGCTCTTCAGAGCCCCACCAGCTCCTCCTCCACCCACCAGGGAGTTGAAGGCAGTGGTGACCTGGTGGAGAACCTCCAGCTGTCTGAATCGGCCTGAAGGCAATAGGCAAACAGGGGAAACAGAGACAATGACAGAGATAAAGAAATGTGTAAAAATGTAAAAAATTACATGGAAAGAGCCAAACCAGCAGATAAATGGGAAGGAAAGAAATGCGTGCAAGTCTACTGTAAACACTGCTGAAGTCTTATCAAACAGATAACACAAGCTAGCTTTCTGAGAAAATGAAACGTCACTTCTGTCCTTACTTCTCCTTTTTAGTTTACACTCTAAGATGACACTGCAATTTCAAAAAAAAAAAAAAACTTGTGGGTAAAGCAAATTATTTCTTGTAAATGCTTCTTCAGTGTGTCACATATATTGTAAACTGTAAACTGTAGATACTTATGGTGTCGGCACATTACTTGAAATAATAACAAGGGGATGCAAATTTACAGCATGTGTACGCCATACAAACACAGAATGTACTCGAGGCAGACACAGATATTAAACACGAAGCCGGGACGCATGCAGCAACCCTTATATAACTTTACGTAACACTCAGCACGTACTTCGGACGTCTGGGTTTTCAAGGTCCATGCGGTTCTTCTGGGCCTCCAGGAACACTTGCAGGTTGATCCCGCGGGCATTGGACTGGTGGTTGATGAAGCGGGACGGGATGCGTCCTGTGATGTCCGGCTCCTCGGCGCCGAAGCCCAAGTCCAGCAGCACCTCCTCAGGGTCGTCGTTCCACAGGTTCAGCACATCCATAACACTGTGACCAGAAGTATACATACAGAATTAACATGACACACATGATCCCCCTGTCATTTCACTGCAGGTGAACTGTATGTGGCAAATACAATCACTTGAATTGACTTGACTACAGCCACATCCATGACACTTCGCCCAAGAGTTCACACACACGTTTGCCATAACACACTACTTATCTGTCCATGACACTTCGCCCAAGAGTTCACACACATGTTTGTCATGACCTACTGCTGAAACATCCATGACACTGCACCCAAAGTACACACACACGTCTAACATAGGTCGCAGCACTATCTGTAACTGACCCCATAATATTTAACAGATACAGTAGACGAAACAAATACAGAAAAAAGACTTTAAGACACTGTTAACAAATATAAAAAAGCCTTTATGAAATACTGGTTACATGACTACACATTTCGACAAGTTCGTCTTCATCAAGGCACATTTAACAGATTTAACAGGTAGAGACAATACATATTTTGTATTTCTATATCTCCTCAGGAAAATCATAGCCGTTAAGAATACATGTTCACAAGGACAGATACAGGAACACATAGAGAGAGAGAAAGACAAACTTACACGCATATACCCACACATAGTGTACAGTGTAACAGAGTGGTGAGTAGACAAATGAGCATAAAGGAAAAACAAGAACGTAGAAGAGTAAACATGTAAGAGATCACATTGCGAGCCCAAAATGTTTTACCTCAGTGTATTGGACTGGGAAGAAAAAGCTGATGTCAGGCTGTTCCACCTGGGTATCTTGGAGCTGGCCAAGGACGACCTGCATTGTTGTAAACATATGACATTCAGTAAGTTTGCCTCAGACTGGCCGCAAGATCCTGCAAAGGACATCTCTACTCCGCCGTTGCGCTATGACAACAACCAACACTTACTAGCTACTGTAGGTCTTTTTTATAATGCACCACATATGACTGGGACTTCCATTATTGCTGTTTTTCCACTCATTTTCCTATGAACTGGTTATCCCGAATATGAATAAGAATCTCTGTCAGCCTCACACCATGCAAACGAGAGCACAAGGCCTGGTTTCGAGATGGCCGTAGCCCACACAAGTTAGTGCGGCCATTTGCATGGTAAATATGAATCAGTGAGGGGTGACAGCTGTGCCCCGCCTAATTGTACCTCAGGTCATGTGACCGGATCAGGTCACACCTTCCATGACACGCTAGGTTTGGTTTAATTTCTGTATCAAAATAACGCCAGATCCCCAGTGGCACGACAACACAAAACACCTTCATACTGTGTGGTAGACTATGAGACTAGGACTCGATCAACTGTAAGGGCTAAAAGTGGCCTTTACTTCGGTGTGGGGTTTTAATCATTTTCAGGCCATAGTCAGTCTGTTTTAACACCTCACACAGACAATATCTTTGGGTGAAAGCATTCTTACCTCAGAAACTCCTTGACAGTCCTGGGTCCTGGATTACCATATAAAGATGCTGGGAAAGTAGAGAGAGAAGAGAGAGAGCAGGAGACAGATTGAAAGGAGGAGAAAGAGATAAGGCAGGCGGAGAGAGCGAGGGGGGAGTGAGGGAGAGAGATGCAACAACAAGGAAAAGTTGAAGCGAGATAGAGAGAGATAGAGAGATAGAGAGATAGAGAGATTAAATGGCGAACAGACAGGGTAACAGAGAGGATGACAGCAGAGAGAAAAAAAAGAGGGGTAAACAAGATGTTATCATATATTCGACAAGACACACATGGTGATAACTTAAAGGCTGTTCCCCATCCTGCTGTGCCTGTTTGCAGAGAGTGGCAACCGTGTGATGCTGTTGCTATATTAGGCAAGCCTTTCGGCCTTGCTGCTTCCATTTGGCTGGCCTTTCAAACTCTCAGCAAGGTTATGTCTATTCATCTTACTCTGGCATTTTGTCAGGGACAGAGTGCGCTGTGCTGCACCTTCCCCTTTTCCTTCCCGGAGGAATCTCATCTGAGAAGCACTCCCTAACACAGACCCAGGGGCAGTCCCCAGCCACTCCGAAAGCATCATTCCTGTTTGATCCTCACAGGCCCCGGGGAACATTTGATCTGCTTTTCTTGAAGACTCTCTCTCTCTCTCTTATTTTCCACTGCTTTCAGACACTGTGCCCCCTAAACCCTTCCAATGTAACCAAAGAGGCCGCCGCTGCTTTGTCACGGACAAAACCGCAATCCACCTTAACAGTGGGGGTCGCAAATGATTGATGAGATGTAAAAATACACAGACAAACACAATCACATTTTCCCATGAAGCAGAAAGACTGAGCCAAAACAGCAGCTGATTGCGAGATATTCAGAGCAGACAAAAGCAAACAAACAGTACGTTTGACAGCCTCAGCTGAAATAGCAACCAAACCAGTTTCTTGCAGTAACAAGAAATAAGACCTTGATGTCAAACAGAAAAGGATAACAGGACTTGCTTCAAGACAAACACCAAATGGAGGTTTAAGGAGTATTAGGTACAGGACAGTGTGTCTTGTAGGGGAACACACAGTTCTTGGAGTGGCCATAGTGGCAGATTGCAACCTACAAACACACATTCCTGCTCAAGAAGTACAACTGCATAAAAGGAAGCCCGCTCTTTCAGCCACAGCAAGAGGCATGCAGTCACCTTCTTGTCTTCCTTCTCCTCGAAAGGACAGGATTTTGAGGCGTCAACAGATCAACCATCCGCAGGGACCACCAGCGTTCAGACGTCGAAACATCAGCTTTCCCATGCTCAGCATCCCCCTCCACTAATCCAGTGTTCCAGACCCATGCCAGATGTCCCTGGATACCCCGAACTCTGATTCATCCATCAGGAAGTTGGATTCGTCCTCTCTCCCTAGTGTGCATTGCCCCTCTCTCTCTCTTTCTCTTTCTCTCTCTCTCTCTCTCTCTCTCTCTCTCTTTCTCTCCCTCTCTTTTGGTTTGTGTCTCTCCTGCTCTCTCTTTCTCTCTATGCCTGCTTCTTCTTCCCAGCTCTTCTTATCCTCTCTGACGCCTTACTGTTTATTTCTTCTTAAGGCTGGCACTGCAATGGGGAAAGTATTTCTGCACTGTCATGGAGCCACTCTCTGCTGCATTTATATACAAATACATGCATGCATGAACACACACACACACGCACACAGACACACACACACACACGCACACAGACACACACACACACACACACACACACTCACACACACAGCAGCACCAACAGTGTCTACAGCAGGTGACAATCGGGACTGGACTGCATCAAGCCTTGGCGGTGTTTGTGTAAGGACGTAGCGCTCTTTGCCAAAAAGGAGCAAGCTGTTCCATTGGCGTCTCCTACTTCCACTCAAAGTATAAGAGGGGCTTAGGGCAGTCCTCCTCCTCCTCCTCCTCCTCCTCCTCCACAGACAACCCTCCTTCCCCTCCAACCCCCCACTTTCCTCCAAGTCAGTACACCCACCCCTGGATCCACTGCTTTGACTGTGCTGGTGCTATAAAAATCAACAAAGGGCTTTTCCACACATGGACATGGTGCCAACAACACCCCACCGAAACTATTTTTATTTACATGTCATTTGGACTCCAGACGGAGACGCAATCCTATGTGATTTAGTGTTACGTGCAAACAAGCAGAATGTCTTTACAGAACACTTTATATTTACTTTATGCACTGCTTTATCTTAGAGGGATTTCGTGTACTTAGTTGCCCAAATAATTAAAAGATGTTTACCTTCCACACCCAGCACTAAGTCATCCTCGGCGCTAGCATTTCTCTGCAGGGGCTCTGCTGTTGGAAAGAACAATAAACACACACACACACACACACACACACACACACACAGACAGACACACATTAGCAAAATAATCCACAAACATCCATTACAACTCACACAATTAGTCTTTGGCAACACAAAAAGCAAATACTGTACTACAATGCAAAGCATGTCGGGCAGACATACAGCCTTCCTTCCCCCGCTTGCTACCCAGTGTTCTCATGATGTCCCATCAAAGCAATGTAATCTCACCCGTCTCGCAATGTCAGAGCATTGCAACACTGCAAGCCTGGTCAGTCATGGCTATAAATCCACCTGAGGTGACATGAGCCCCGGGGTTTAGTGGCGGGAGACCTGGCCGATCTGGGGCAGCGTCTGGGCTACATCACCAATGGCCGGCCGTTCCCTTGGTTTCCCGGGGCTTTGATTTGCATCTTGTTTGAATCGATTGGGCTTGCGTGGCCCATGGCCATACCTGCCCCTCGGACTCACTGACTGACCGGATGACCAACCAACAGGGTTACACAAACCCTTCACCGGGGAAAAAAAGCACAATTGTATTTACTATTTATATATCTACACCAAAGAGCCAATTGCCAACATTGTGTTTTTTTTTGCTGTTTTTTTTGTGCTTTCTGATCATTTCTTGTTTGTGACTGCTCTGATTTGCTAATCAGTTGTCATTTCACACACTGAAATTTTATTAGGAGAACAAAACACATTCTGAAAGCTCCTGGAAACACTGGTTCAGAGGACACCGAATCCGTTCATTGTTTTAAAATACTACACAACTACATATTTTCTTGCCCTCCAAGTTGTGAAAATACCTGTAAACACTGACCTCATTGTCCCCAGATACACAACTAAGGATATCATTAGGTCATTAAAGCAATATTAAGTATTTTTCATTTTATTCTTTGGTCACCCTACAGGTTGGAAGAGGAATTGTCTCTCATAGAGAACTACAGAGAGATGGTCCGCTCCTCCAAAGTGACTTAGTGCAGTTATAGCCCGTGGAAGGTGGCAAAGCAAATTCAGAAGTGCCTTTCACCCAGTTACAAGTTGATGAAGCAGTAAAATAGTTTTGGAAACATCCTAAGGTTGACAAAACTACTCAGTGTTGCTTTAAAGCCTCTTTCTTACCTGAACACTTCTGAACCGGCTCTGTTTTCTCATCAACCCTGTAAGGCAAAACAACATTACGTAAAACTGAGATACAACTGATACTACAATTTATCAGAGTTACAGCTCTGAATGCATCACATACCATGTTATTTTGTTCAATGCAAAGAGGCTTTCAGCAGTTCAAGTTATGTGGCCTTGGCCCCTTCTTAAGTAACTGCACAGCTGCTCAAAGCTGGTGCATATATGGACATTATGCAGTGTAAGCTATGGAGTCCATCGAGTATGCCTGATACTGACCTGTTAATGGAACAAAGCCACTGCTGCACGCTGTCTTGCTTGTAGTCTCCTGAACAAAACACAAGTGAGACATGGTGAGGCAGCCTTCCTCAGGAGCTTCATTCCACTTCTGCTCAAATCAAATTTGGGGGAACTCTTTTCATATACAAAATAGGCTCCTGTTTTATTTCATAAAAGCTCAGAGACAGACAACTGGCCAAGGTCTGCTTGACAACCGTAAGCCAGTGGCCACCCCTGAAAGTCATAACAGTGAAAACTACAGCCCTAACAGGAAAGAAATAACTGCCAAGTTGGACGATCCATTGCCACATCCTTCACAACACACATACACACACTCCGTAATGCACCACCATCATTAAGGGACTGGACTTAAGAGGGTCCTCTAAAAAATGAACACAGGTAGGCCTCAAAGTGCCTATCATACACAAAACTACATTTTTAATTTGTTGACTCCTCACTTACAGTATTTTAACCTTTTTGGTCAGTTGTGTCACCCACTGTCCAGCCTTACCTGTTTTTTCAGTGTTTGGGGGTTCATCAGCTTGCCTCTCTAGCTTCCCCCACTTCACCCTGGAGGCAAGTAGGTTTGCTCTCTTCTCCACAGCTGAATCAGCGGCCATAGTTTGGCTTCAGCCTGTGGCTACCATGTAAATGGTCTGTAACACTACAGTATCTGAAATGTCGAACAAAGACCATACGCTGTTATAAGCAAGCCTAACAGAATATCAAGACCACTGAATTCCTATTTTGCAAAGCTTATATATAGCCTATATATAGCCCACGTCTGGTTAAAGAAATATATCGTGTCGCGGCAGCGCTGTCCGTTTCCACTATTTCCTGCCGGCATGTTTATCATTTGCAAGCGGATGGGTTTTTATACATGGACATTTTGGGGGCGTGAAATTCCTCCGAAAACTGCGGACCTGCCTGTAATAAGTGCGTGCCGCAAATGCCAAGGTGCTGTACCCATTTGGGAAAATGTATAGGCTACGGAACCAGACATGGCTGACATCTCTCAAGTGCCACAACTAAGAGACTAGAGGCATGGTAAAAAATGGACTTTGACTTGAAGTTTCAGTCAACCACATGCAGATCATGGTATGGCTAACAGGAACATTTTCAGTAGATGGAAAATGCGTTCGTGTCAGTATCGACTTCCTCAATTCAACAAATTTCAGTTTTGTTTGAAATGCGCAGATACACTTTTACAATTTACAATACAACTTCGAAGAAGCGGGTTTTAAAGCTTGGCAACAAATGCGCTCTAATGCAACAAGTTGGCTTGTTCGGGATGCCTTTGGCCAGCGGTAGGCTATAACTTCGAAAAGTAAGACGCTGCTAATGTACTGGACTAAACTGTCACTTTGGAATGTGCAAAAAGACCATCGCCGTTGTTAAAACAGAATTAAATACAGTCCACTCACCTCAATAACTCCACAAACCAGTGGGACGTGCGCATCGTGGAATGGCTTGCGAATTTCTTGACCTGACATGCATTCAGGGAGATACAATCTCTTCTTACCGCGCTGCCCTTCACGCAAGTCTATACAAGGCAAAGAAAACAAATACTAATTTGTTTTTGCTGCGATATGCTGCAAAACATGCAAATAGTCGTTGAGCGCCCCGATTACTAGAAGTTCCGTGTGTCATGGGCGTTGTATTGCAATACTGAACAACGATGCAAAAGAGGAACTACCTGTGTTAGAACACGATTTGTTACCCTGTCTGGACAGGGAGTTTTAGCAGTTTCACTTAGAATACTGAGCAGAGTTGGTTGCCTAGTGCTGTTGGTAGACTTCCCTGTTATTTAGGCCAGTGAGTGTTGTGGCCACAATCACAGGTCATATACATGAAACATAGAGACAGAATGGTTTGTAGCCAACAACAAATTGCTTTGGTCGTGTAGGCCTAGGCTATTCTTCGCATACCAACTTTCTCCAGCTCACAAAAAAACTATTTGGTTGGACGTATGGTAGCCTCTAATATGCAAAAGAATATGTGAAAAGCTACACATTGCCTTGATCGGACAGAAGTCTAGTAGGTCTGTCCTTCTACTAACAATATTTTCTTAGGCTATTCGGTGAAGGTGAAACCTGAAAATGTCTTGCCTGATGCGTGAAGCTTCGAATGATGATTATGCTCGACGCACTGGTCACTACACTGAAGTCCAATACTGTGCCGCTAGATGGAGCCAGAGACATTAGAAATAAAAGAGAACGGGATTATACTGTAATAGAAGTTCATTAGACTTCCTCGTGTAAGATTTTTTTTTAAAAAGAACACCAATCAACAACGTTGTCTCCCTGTTGTCTTGAAGGGTTTTTTTCTGTAAATAAAATAGCAGCCCTATAATTATTGCAAAAAAAAGAGAAAAATAGAGAAAAATAATTGTGATTTACAACAAAAGCAAGCACTGAATTTGGGACAACATTTATTAGGCTATATAAACCACGTAATAACCACGAAACTCTGTTAACAATGTTTTACCAAGTAGGCCTACCTACTCACTTGGCTCAATTTAATTCTCTTAGTAGCCTACTATGTCAGGTTTGAGGTAGGCCTAATATACATTTCTCCCTTTTCAAATAACCAGGAGATGGCACCAGTAGGAAATATTCCCCTGCCAAATAAACCAAACAAGTAGATTTAGTGTGCGAGCGCGCGGCTGTGCATGAATGACAAATGGACTTGAATCAGACGATCGTCACCCTCATTCGCTAAACAAAACACAGACGTGAACATGGACACATGTCGCAAGAAAATGTTCCGCCTTATGTGAGCAAAATGAAATCAGGGAGTCATTAGGCAGCATTCGACAGAATGCGTTCACAATGGTACACATACTCCACGTGACATGAATATCTGAGCAGCCCGCAACTGCTAATTTAATCACTCAACATCTGTTGTGATTAGTTTGGCTTCCACACTATTTGCCTCTCAAGAAAATAGGTGTTACTCGCACCCGCAGCCTCGTGCACTGGGAGGGAAGTGCTGAAACAACAGTGCAGACACGGAAGGTTTATCCAAACCATCGATATCAGCTTAATTGTGATATTATGTGGGAGTAAAAATACTTTAAATACAACTTATTAAAAAAATCATAACAAGAAGAGTACAATATTTCAGGTTGTCCATGATTAAAACTGCACTGTGATTTGACACATTGTTTAAAAGGAAAACAACAACATGGAAAAGTGGTATTTAAAGTTTGATAATTGTGGAACAGAGTTTGTGAACATGTACACAAATATGTAAACATGGGCACATGGACACAAAATCTCCACTATGTGTGACCAAATAAAGTCAATATACATGCCATTGTTCCTTTTATTTATTCCATAATTAGTTAGTACACTATATTCCCAATGCAAACCCCTCTTAATAACTGTATAATTTAAAATAGCTTTTGCCAGTTTCAGTTCTTGTACTTTTTGATTGCCTCTGTTGAAAACTAAATCATTGTAAGTAGGTTACTCACTTTTTGTAGTGTTATGCTGTGGTCTTACAAGTGTTTTAGTTTTTTAAGTTAACCTTGTAGGATATCCTTATAAGTTTTACCCTGGATAAATTGATTGGCATGAAATCTATGAGAACATTGCTGTACCTTTGTATGGTTTACATGGTTAAGGTGTGTTTTATCACTAGTTTAGATGTTGTGAGCGACTGACAACCATCTGTATGTAAGAACAACTAAAGATCATACTTAATTAGGAATGGTAGCTCTATAACACCACATATACAGTAGCTCTGACTTCAAAGACTGTTGAACTGCACAATGTAATATCATCAGAGTGCCTCTCTGGCTCTGTAACAATCCTGTAAAATGCCTCAAGTCTACAGAAAAAAACATGTTATTGTCAGCAGCTAAGGCTTATTCCCTACTGAGTGCTTCCTTCGATAGCCTGGTATCTACAATAAAATCATGTGGCACCCACTTCTCCTTGGCAAGGGCTCCCAGTTTGAGGCGCACAGTTGAACAGGCATGGGTGTGGGTGGCGGTTGAAGGCCTATAGCTAGCACAGCATGCTCTCTCTGTCTCTCTCCCAGTCATCTTGAACATGACGCTACTCTCGCTGGCACTGGCATGGACGGGCTCATGCCAACAGGCGGTCTGTGGGAGGCACACACGCGGACCCCGGCGAGCCTGCCGGGTGGCCACAGGGCCCGGACCATGACTAACGCAGGACCCAACCAGGATGACCAGATGGGGCCATCAGATTGGCTGTGAAGAAGAGATCGCTGTTCCAGTACAGGCCATGACAGGCCTACAACAGGCAAATAGGGGAGCTTACATAATTGCCTGTGGCAAGGGGAGGGCTTTGTTTTTTGACTTGGTGGTGTATAGCGTGTAAGTACTGTAGTATTACCAGAGGACAATTAAACTACTCAGCTGAGACCAAATCCACTAAGAAAATGTCAGTACTACTACTCAGTTCTGAGATGCTAACAATACAACAGAACCACACACACACACACACACACACACACACACACACACACACACACACACACACACACACACACACACAGAATGATTGTAAACACTGTTTACATACCTCTTTAAATTACAAAACTACATTTACCTGCCCCTTTATGACTGCTAATATTAAAAATATGCATAGTTTACCTTTTTTTTTTTTACCTCTGTGAATATTGTTAACCTGCCTTTCTTTTTATCACTATACACCACTGAACAGACCTGCTTGTGCAGCATGTGTGCCTCATGGTAAGGAATGAAGACTTGTCAGACACACAATATATGTCCCAATTAAAATGTACAACTCTACTGTCACAACAGTATGGCAGAATAGTTTGAGTTTGAAGTCAAGCGGCCTTCAAGCAGCCTTCAATTTCTCCAGTGCCAGACTTTAGATATTGCCACACAATGGATGGACAGAGCAACTGACCAATACTGGGACAGAGAGGAATACCATGCCAGGGTCTAGCTCCCCATGGATCTGCATGTTGCAGAGGAGAGAGTGAGACAGAGAGAGAGGGAGAGGGAGAGGGAGAGAGAGAGAGAGAGAGAGAGAGAGAGAGAGAGAAAGAAAGAGACAGAGAATGGGGGAATGTGTATAAATGAGAATGAATATGAAATTATGTCCTAAGTGGGGACAGCTGCCTGCAGAAACGAAGGATATTTGGGCCCAGCTCCTGAGGGTCCAGCTTCCTGCCACTGTTCCAACAATGCAAATCTCTCAGCTCTGGTAGCAGCAGAGGTTACATTAGTTGCATCAAGAAAGTCATTACTACAAGCAGATGGTCTGGTGAGGAGAGATCTGAACCCTGAATGAGCACAACAATTCTCACTGTGCGAGAATCTACAAGGGTGTGACCATGTGATGGTGCGTCGGATTGTCCTGGGAGTTTACTCTAACTACTCACAGTGGACACATGTAACAGGCATCCACTAATACGTTTAAGTAGCCAATCATTACGCCTGCTCTCTCTCTCTCTCTCTCTCTCTCTCTCTCACCTCTATATGATGGATGTCAGAGAAGTCAGAGAAGCAAAAACTTGAAGAGTAACTAACCGCATGTGCAAGCATCTGCATGCAAGTGAGTGAGTGAGCAAGTGCGTGCACATCCACATTCATCCACGGTAAGCGTCTTAGCAGCAATTAGAGCCTAGTGCTCTGCGTGATTTGCATGTGAACCCGTGTCTCCTCGCTCTCGCTCCCGCTCCCGCTCAAAGCTCCTCCATTTTCACTCGGGTCATTAGCTTTGTCTATTAGTCGGCAATCCTTCTATTAGTGCCACTGGCTCCACATGACGCTTCTCTACAAGACAAACAAAACTGAGACTGCTGCTGCTGCAGACAACATAATCCTGCCTGGCTGTCAGAGGCTGAGACAGATGCAGATGATAGTTGGTGCGCCACAAAGGTACATTGCACACACATACAGGCAACATATCTCTTGCATATCTGCAAAAACATGAAATTCATCATCGTGAAGCGTATGCGTCCCCGAGGAAGAGAAATAGGATCACTTCCAAAGCAATATTTGCTGTGGTGGTGGCTCCCTGTGCAATGGGGTGACGTTCCAGTTTTCACAATTAGATAAGCTTGGAAAAGCTCTTGATGGCAGATGATGGAACGGTATTGTGACGAACAGCTGGGGCCCCATGAAGAAGGGGGGGGGGGGGAGATGCTACTAATGCCATTAAAAAGGGCGTTGTAATGTCCAGGTCATGTTATTGTTAACCTGAACATTTACTCATCTCACAAATTTGCATGCCTCTTTATGTCTGCTCTAAAACCAAACAAATACCCATGAAGCCCATGGTATTATTTCTGAATGGTCAAAAAAAAATCTGGTAGAACTTTTTGAAAGGTGCCATTTAGGAAACATTTGACTCACATCTTCAAGATAGTGTGACAAGTGGGAAAAAAATCTTCATCATTTCAAACATCATTTATTTCCAGAGAACCAATAGAAGTTCTGAAAATTTATAATGACGCAGTTATGTTAAAAATGTTCAAAAACTAAGAACACTTCATATTCTCTAGTTCTGTAAATTGCTGTACTTAAGCAGCCTGCAAGTTTGATATAATTCTCAGCACATGAATGCCTAACTGATCATTTTGATCGTTAAAGTTCCTTTAGAAGACAGACAGACTGCATTCTCACTACATACTCTGTAGAACAGTGTGG
>CM050203.1:21117500-21257500 GCA_027475355.1 Coilia nasus | reverse complement strand
TCGCCCGGAAGATGAGATCCATCAATCACACCGAGACGTGCTGTCACTCACATGGCCATGTGAGGGACTTCGATCGATCTGTCACCATCACCAAATCCAGTACATGAGCAGGCCTGCAGCATAGCAACTCTTTGGGCTAAGGATCAGTGTATAAGTGGACAGGCAGATCATGGGTTGTGAGTCTGCTGATTTTTGATTCGCATAGACTGAGTATGAGTAAAATTTTACTTTGGTCTCCAAAAACAATACAAAACACCAACTGCGTATAATTACCACGATCCAAATCTATGTAGGATGAAATTCATTTCATGTCGTCACGTCGAATCATTTCTCCTACCATATTGATCGAGAATGAATAGGATTTCATTTCATTTCAGAATCAAATCATACATACCTAGAGAGCTTGACTGGAAAAAAAACTCCCTGTTGGCAAAACTGGTGTGAGTGTGTGTGAGTGTGTGTGTGTGTGTGTGTGTGTGAGGGTATTGTGCCTTCACTGTGGTGCCCAGCAAGAGGCATGCCAGATGATCAGGGAGGAATAAATGTCCCCCGAGACCAAAAACCACGTGACGACCACTGTCACGTGACGTAAGCACCAGATGGCATGGGTACCAGCTTTGGCAGTTGGCATCAGTGTCATTTCTCCACGAGAGAAAGCGAGCGGCGGGAAGCGTGGTGAGGATTGGTGAACTGCGCAAGGTGCAAGAGACTCGTCCGAAGCCAAACGAAAATAAAGAACACCTAAAAGGAGCATTTAGAAAAAAATGAACGCTTTTAACTAACGTCAAAAAACAACACAGGTAGGAGAACTTAAGAATATGATTAAAGGCACGTGGTATACAGGCGCGTGTATTTATTCACACACATTCTGTGAAAGTATGATTCTCGGGCTGGATTTGTTTGTTAGAAATATGGCGTTCGAGTTCTTTCGCATGCTTTGAGGTTTTTGTGATGGGTTAACATTTTCTTACGACTGTTCTTTCGTTTTTACTACATCTTTATAAATGTCTCCGCTGCCCATGCCAGGCAGGGTTTTCATTGGGGATAGCCTACTTGCTTTTAAACAATGCTAGTACAGGCTTTCCTTTAAATTTGTTCTTACATTGCCTTTTCATTACCCTTAGCAAGGATGATGTTGACTTTGCCGTTTGAGGAGCCAGTGATGATGGAGTCTCAATTCATTCCAAACTTTCCTCGGGACTGCGGCGGCGACATGAAGGTCACCAAACCAGACCCCTTTAAAAAGGATGACACCATCTCCCGAACCGATGTCGGTGGGCTGGAGGACGAAGAATCAGAACGAGACGACGATGAGCGTGACGACGGTCAAGATGACAACGACTTACCCAGGAGACGCGGGCCACGGAAAAAGAAGATGACCAAAGCGCGTTTTGACAGGGTTAAGCTGCGCCGCTTGGAGGCCAATGCAAGGGAGCGGAACAGGATGCACGGCCTAAACAATGCGTTGGACAGCTTGAGGAAGGTGGTGCCCTGCTATTCCAAAACACAGAAACTCTCCAAGATTGAGACCTTACGTCTGGCCAAAAACTACATCTGGGCTCTGTCTGAGATTCTGAGCACTGGGAAGCGACCCGACCTCCTGACCTTTGTTCAGACGCTGTGCAAAGGTCTGTCGCAACCCACCACGAATCTAGTAGCGGGCTGCCTCCAGCTGAACGCCAGGAATTTCATTACTGATCACAACGGGGAAGCGTCCTTCTCTGGCAGGTCTCCCTACGATTCCATGTACCCACCTTACCATAGTCCTGATGTCGTTGCGGCCTCCGGCCATGGTGGCAGCACGGTGGACAGCGTGAAACCCTTTCGGCCCTACAGTTATTGCAGTGCCTATGAATCCTTCTACGAGAGCACCTCCCCTGAATGTGCCAGTCCCCAATTCGATGGTCCACTGAGCCCTCCTATTAACTTTAATGGGATTTTCTCCCTTAAGCAGGAAGACCCGGCTGATTATGCTAAGAGCTGCCACTACGGAATGCGCTACTGCTCGGTGCCAGCCCGCGGTACCTCCGGCCAGAATGCGTTGACAAGAGGCTCTTCTGACATCCATTTCCCTTATGACATTCACCTCCGCGGCCAGTTTTACCCAGTGCAAGATGAATTAAACACGACTTTTCATAATTAATGAGAGACAGTCATAGGTGAGCGTCCCTTTTTGCCGGGTAATTAGCTTACTGAAAATAAACGGACTTAACACACATGTATTATTTACATGCATTCTGCTTTTTGGATAGGGGGGTTGGTTGTTGGCCATCTGATCATTTATTATTAATTAATTTTGATTGAATGGAAAATGTCGCCAGAGCAAACAGAGTTTGTCCTGGAATCTTTTCACAAACTGGCGACTGAGGTTTGTTGCAAACTGAAAAAATATCAATCAGTTTCTCCTTGTGTAGTGTGCCGTACAATGACTTATTTTGTGGTTTGACATAACAAACCACATGAGGCTTGTTGTATAAAATAACTTTGTTCAAAATGTGTACAGTGCATTATCAACAAAATGCTCAACTGCGACTGTGTTTTCCGGTCGAATGCAATCATAATGTAATGCCGTTATGTTATTCTTTTCTTAGGAATGTACACCAGTAAATAAGACAGCAATAAAGGCAATGAGAGCTATGCAATTTAGATACATCTCTTGCCACACAGAACAATCAGACTAAAATAATTTCTAAGTCATAAAATTGAGTCCTTGACTAAGACTGTCTTAATAATTTCAATCTGTGTTTAAAAGTGTCAAAATCTTGTAAAATATGTGTCAAATGAATAGGAACTTCAGATAACAATTTTTAAGTATTTATTAAGAATGAACACACTTTAGGCTACTTGCCAAGTTATTTATTGTGTATTTATGTAGGCTATGTATGTATGTATGTATGTATGTATGTATGTATGTATGTATGTATGTATGTATGTATGTATGTATGTATGTATGTATGAATGTATTTATTTATTTATTTAGGTCATTTCTAGGAACATACATTCATGATATTTGCAAGCTCTCTGGGGACTTTTTTAATCACTGGCTTTTTCAGATGAAGTTATACAACTGCCTCACTGACCAATGAACAGAACGAACGCATTCTCTTTGAAAAATATCTATAGACTATCGTAAGATTTACTAAGAGATCAATATGCATTAATTATGTTGATAAAATAATTTAACTGCGATGACAACTGTTAACCTACCTAATTACAGATTGCTGACGTGAAGACTGGCTATGTGAAATTTTAAGATTATCCTGCAAACAAACATCAAGTAGGCTATTTATATTATTCTATCGGACACCATTTCAAAACGTTTGGTAACCCCTCCTGTTATGTAAATGAAACAATCAACATGTAATATAAACATGTGTGATATCAAGAAACAACTATCATATAGGAAAAAATATTTGTTCGGACGCTTGTGCAAAAGTGTTTGTTCTGCAAAAATTGCAAATGTTGTTGTTTTTTTTTGTTTTTTGTTTTTTTGAAACGGTGTGCAGATTTTCCAAACGGCTTTAGCAAAAGCATGCACTTCATCGAAAAGTATTTTTGGGTAGCTCTACATCAGTGTCTTACCATTTAAAATCATGGACATAATTTGCCTTAAATTAGATGGCAACCATCAGATATGCAATGTCATGAATGTCAGTGGTGGATTCGTGAAGCATTCTGTGTCTTTCTTCTAAAATCTTATGATGAACTGTTTTCACGTGAGAATAATTGCAAAGTGCACTGAACTGGTTTTGTGCAAATTTGTACATCATAATGAAGTTGTTTTGTACAGCAAAAATAAAACATGAATTGACTTAATAATACTGTACCGGGAGTTTTGTGAAACACGCCTCTTTTGTCTTCAAATATGTTGCAGGTGTTACTTTGTCGGGGAGTAACAGTTTGTAAGTTTTATTTTATTTTTTACAATATTAATTTCTGGTTTGATTTGTCTCACCGGTCAGATTTTTTTGGTAGCCTTTTAAACCCCGACCATTTAATTTGATGTATTGCGGTCACATTAGAACAGATCTGCTGGCCAAACTGTTGCCTCATTGTGGATCTGTAGTTGAATTTTACAGTCACCCTCACCCAGCATAAACGTCAGTGAATTTACCTGGTTTCGTCTGGTCCGGGTTACTTTCCAGTGGCCTCTGCTTGCTTTGCGTGTGTTGGGGCTTTCGAAAACATTGAGGAGAGAGGAGAAATCGAATGAAAAGACAGCCTTTTTTAAATCATGATGTGTCCTGATTGGTGAACACTCCGGACCTTCATCAATTACTTTTGGCTTTTAAATTATAACAAATATGAGGTGGTGGAGAGAGAGAGAGAGAGAGATGTGACTGGATTTGGTGTGGTGTCGCCAAGTTTAGGCGCGAAATCTGGAGTGGTGCCAGTCAGCGACAGACTGTGGATCAAACCCTTCTGGGAAAGAGTCCCAGCGCGCGCTAATCCCCCCGGTGAATGTGCATTGTCATCCTGAGAAATTAGCGTGACAGCATGCAAATGGAGAGCGGCTGACAGGTTACCTTAAAGTTTGATGGTTGATGATGAGGCATTCTTATGCTTGCTCTAAAGCTGTGGCCTATGGAAAAGCGATTGGTATTGACAGTTAGGCTAAAAAAAAACGATTAAACAGTTTTAGCCTACATTTTAGGTAGTATAAAGTACATTTAAATTTTAGAATTGAATTTGAATAAACAAGAATTACATTTAGTTGTCTTGACTGAATCGGCCTGCAGGCCCATCCTTTACGTTTTAAACCGGAATATGCTTGGCACTGCAGATGGGTATAGTCACTAGAGACGTTGTTGTGGTTAATTAAGGAACTATTTGCCATACCTTTATTAATAATGCCACAGACCAAAAGTCACCTTATATTTTGACAGGTGCAAACACGTTTAGCCTATAGGCCTAGGCTGTAAATAAATGGCGACACTTCGTAATTTCTGTGAGTTAGGCACGAAAAGGCGTTAAGGACCCATTGTTTCCATAATTTCACACAAAGACAGAACATATGTTTCGCTTTCTTGTGACACAATGTTCGGTGGTCCATAACACCACCTTGCCACCTTATGTGACTAAAAAAGTTTTCATGCAGACTTTTATCATACATCATGCACTTTTACCTGATATTAGACTGGGTTCCTCAGCGGAGAACACTGCCAGGAAAATATATAGGCTGGCTCAGGGAAATATGTAAAATATTCAAAATGTAATACACAGCTTGTCAGTATCTGTTCTTTTTCATAACTGAGTGGATGTTCGGATGTTCTGATGTGTATTGAACGAGCAATGAACGGACCAAATTCTTATTAAGATGAAAGGATAACCAATAGCCAGTCTAACTGTAGGCATATCATATGTTGTCCGGGGAAACATACTTGTTAAGTGTACCCCTACTGCAACATAGGGACAAATACAATACAATAAATCACATTACATTAGGCCTACATTACATTTAGCAGACTGTTTTATTCAAAACAATGTACAAGTAGGGAGCAACACTTAACATCCATGCAAGGGACAAGGAATTAATGGTCTGACCAAAGTATACATATAGTATAGTATAGTATAGTATAGTATAGTATAGTATAGTATAGTATAGTATAAAATAGAGGGGAATGGCAAGCATTCAGGATATGGGTTGCAGTTTGTGATGTCAATAGCACAATAGCCTAATGCTAGCACAATTAGTTACAAATCAGATGTAACATACTCAACATTTATGCTTCACATATATTAATTATGCCGATGGATTTTTAAATATTCTGGTTGGAATTATACTGTGTGTTCAATATTGCCAAATCCATGTTAGGCCTACTTGAAATGTGTTCCAGAAATCTAGCCTATATCTGACTATCCATGTAAGAATAAAAGACAATCTAAAAATGTTTACTGCATGTGAAATGTATTTTTCAGAAATAAACTGAGCCATACCCAGATGAATATGGCTCATAAACCAGTTTGAAAAAAAAGTATAAGGCTGCATGCATTTAATCACTGGTTTGTAGTTTAGAGAAAATACAAGATACTTGTGCACTTAGGAAGAATACCTTTGGGAGAGGAGATTTAAGCCTTCCTCACTACAAACCTTATTGTAACATACTATTCTTTGGAAGAACACTTAGCACTTTAGGTTACATTATTAGTCAATCATCCTGTTTTTGGGTTTGTCGCAGTTAGCCTGGTAAACCCGCCCCTCGTAGGGTGTAGTTGGTCTGTGAAAACAGATTGGATACTTTGCCATGTTTACCCAAAATGACCACTATTGGATCATATCGAGACTTGAGTACACTCCCTTAGTCAAACAATTGTGTCATTGTGCCTGTAGAGTGTTTACATACGTGTGTGTGTGTGTGTGTGTGTGTGTGTGTGTGTGAGTGTGCGTTTGTGTGTGCGCGTGCGTGCATCGGGAGTGTGAACATATGGCACTGTGACTGTGTCAGGAGATGTATGTGTATGTGTGAGTATGAGTGTGTGTGTGTGAGTATGAGTGTGTGTGTGTGTGTGTGTGTGTGTATGTGTACACGTGCACATGTATGTGTGTGCCTGCGTGCGTGTGTGTCATCATCACCATCCTCTCACACTCCAACCACACAGCCCACACATACAGTAAATGCATACACAGGCATGTATGAAAACCAGTCAATAGCCAACCACCTATAGACTGAAACAGAATCTTCAGGCTCTACTAACATCCCAAGTTACATGAAAATCACGACAGTACAAGTACAACCCTGTGTAGGAATCTTAAAGGTGTACTTCCATCGTGTTTTAACTTTAACTTTTGCGGTGGTCTCTAGTACTAATGAATGCCCTGTCAGCCGGTTTTGGTGAAAAAAATGCTTTAGTGCTTCTGTTTCAGGCTGTTCTAGTTTGGTGGAGGAGATGGAGCAGGGAGAATGACAGGTTCTCGGCTATGCTAGTCACAGGCTACAATCATTCGAAGCCCATTCGGTCATAGCAAATCAAATAGAAGATCTAAACGTTCTACACAAACACACATACTTACATATACTTCTCTAAGTGAATGTGTGCTGCAGTAAAACTTCTCCAGTAATCACAACTGTGGCATAGCTTTTTCTAATTTACAAACCTACGTCACTTTGTTGACCTTTTTCTTATTCACTCGTTTTCCCGCCTACTTTCTTTCACTGACTAATGGAGGCAATCGGGTAAGAAGAACATTTTCACGTGCAGCATGCATATGCAACTCAGGGTAACCTGTCGTATTTCAAAAGAGCAAGTACCAAACGGTTTCTCGTGGAAGTACTCCTTTAAGGTCACTTTAAACTGGAGATAGTGTATACACAGCCATTGTGTCCCCTTCAGTGGAAGCATCTGAGGCGCTGGCAAGCCGCTAGGCTAGCATGTAGCCCTTGTTGTGTGCATGGCTGCTAACAAAAGGCTCCACTGGGTAAGCCAGCAGTGGTAAGCACCTCAGTGCCGAGAGACACCGGCTGAAATGAATAGGCGGTTAATAATACCGCAGCCGTAATTAGACATGAAAAATGTGACGCTCACCTGATGGTGATTGATCTGCAGGGGGCGCCGGAGCGGTGCAGGCCTCACTCTTTCTTTCTCCCGCTTCCTCTCCTTTCAATCCTGTCACACCTCTGCCCCCGGTCGTCTGCTGTAACAAATCTATCTGTTTATCCACCTATCTATTTATCCTTCTATTTATGTGCTCGGCCCATATGTACAGTACATGTAATGATCTGTCTATCTGCCCATCTACCCATCCATCCATCCATCCATCCATCTATCCATTATTCTATCTATCCATCCATCTTACTGCTTAGTTGCTATCGAGTTAACTATCTGCTTTCGTCTACCCATCTATTTATTCATGAAACCTTCTACCTAGATCTGCATCGGTCTATACGTTTACATATTGTATTTCCTCCATGTTCGCACCCCTATCTATCTGTCAACGTTCCCAAATATTCTCCACAAGTCCCAGGTCACAGATGGTGTGGGATGGCGCCTTTTCCCCATTAAATTCCTAATAATCTTTTTTTTTTCCAAGGCCATGCGAGGCTGAGCGGGAACGGCGGCGCCGGGATTTCTCATTTTAATTAGAAGGTTTAAGGAGCTAAGCCCCTTTGAAAAGCGCGTCCTCTGAGATCTGGGTGCAGGTGATCCTCCGCAACAGAAGTTGCCACCACCACGACCGCAGCCAGCAGCTCGTTTACATATTAGATTGGTGTCAGGTTGGCAGCCATCCTGGCACACGAGACACTCCCTTCCCTTCCACCACCACCACCATTACCCCACCACCAACCATCCACAGCCCCCCCCCACACACACACCCTACTCCCCCACCTCCTTTTCCTCCTCCCCCCCCACACACACACCCTACTCCCCCACCCTCCTTTTCCTCCTCCTAATTCCTGGACTTGGCACCACTGTGCCACGCGGCACACTCCCTGGCACGGGAGAAGCATTTCTAAACCTAAGAGAGAGTCAGGGCTTCTAGGCCCTCCACATTGATAAAGGTAAACTATAGGGAGTCATTAGAAAACATCAGAGACCATCAGCTGTGTGTGTGTGTGTCTGTGTGTGTGTGTGTGTGTGTTTGTACATATGTGTGTGCGTGTGTGTGTGTGTGTTTGTACATATGTGTGTGTGTGTGTGTGTGCGTGTGCGTGTGTACATGCATGTGTGTGTGTGTGTGTTTGTGTGTGCGTGCACGTGTGTCTGTACATGTACATGCAATTGCACATTAGCCTATAGGCAAGGGAGGATTTGGCATTTGTATGTGAAGATAAATGCCTATTTCATAAAGGGATCCTCCTATTAGTAGCATTAAAGTGAAACATTTCCAACAAGTAGCCGTTGCCCTGGAAGGTGTGGCAGAAAAAGACTCAAGTTCCACCATTGTCCATAATCACCGCCCTCATCCATCTCAGGGACCATTTAATGTGAATTAAAAAGCCAGATATTAATAATGCAAGAACTATTCCCATTTGGACAAATTACATGAAGTTTGTCTGCCCTCGACACAAGCTAATCAGAGGCACATTTAGCAGCCATTAAGACGGCTGGTGGACAATAAAGTCATTTGTATTCCCCATTAACACCGAGCCAGGAAAAAAAAGGCGAAAATGTTAACGACCACAAGTCCCTTAAAATATCTTCGATGACACACGTGGTGTGTGGTCCAGAGAGCAGTGCCAACGCGGGGGTGTGTGTGTGTGTGTGTGTGTGTGTGTGTGTGTGTGTGTGTGTGTGTGTGTAGGGCGGGGGGGGGTTGCTGTGGAGAACTTTGTGGTATAAGGATTTTAGCTCAAATACAGCCGTGTGGTGAGATGGCAACCACACGCCAAAAAATGGACTTTAGACCCGCGGGTTATCCAAACCCAGCAACCCACTACCAACCCTCCCACACCCATCCGTGGATTCTGCCCCGCTGTGATCTTCAGAGAAGTGTTTAACCCCAACAGACTGGCCGTTCATCAAGCTCCTTTGCCAAAAGCCGCCTCTCAGAATGAACCAGTACAAACTTGCCTGTGGTTACAGTTTTCAATGCACATTTTGAATAACTGACACTGTTTTAGATTTGCATGTGCATGAAGTTATGCAGTGTATTCTGATGAAGGTCACTAAATAAAATCTGATCCGAATAAATTCTGTTCAGACCTACTTTTTTTTACTAACCTTTGATCAGTTATTAGTGGTAAAGTAATCAGGCCACATTTTTGACACAGAGACTTGGTCGAGGGACTCTGAATGAGGCATAACATTTTATAATACCAGAAATATTTCATGGAGTATGTTTACTGAGCAAAAAAGGAAACATTTGCAGCCAGCAAAGAGGCTATCTCCCAGCTGTAAACATTAGGCAGTAATTTTATGACCCAAACATCAATTTCTGTTCACTAGAGAAATGGACTGAACATGAACAAAATGACACTGTCGCTTAATTCCCTTTCCACATTTTAATGCTCATCAGACATGGTGTAGAGAGGCCAGTAAAAGAGGGAACATATCGTGTGTGTGTGTGTGTGTGTGTGTGTGTGTGTGTGTGTGTGTGTGTGTGTGTGTGTGTGTGTGTGTGTGTGTGTGTGTGTGTGTGTGTGTGTGTGTGTCTGTGTGGCAGAGAAAGAGAGAGAGAGAGAGAGAGAGAGAGAGAGAGAGAGATAGAGACAGAGAGAGAGACTGCCTAGAGGCGACACAGACACAAGGACCAACTGGTCTCTTGGCACTGAATGAAACTCCCTGAACAGCATAAAAAACGAAAAAACACAGACAGAAACAGACCATGTAGTGCTCATGTTGATCATTTAGAAAGTTAGGGTAATGTCTTATCAAAAAGAAATGACTGAATTGAAATAAACATTAAAAAAAATACTTTGTGACCCCTTGGCTACTAGTAGTACCAGTACCATGATTATGAGCACCTTATGAACAAACTGTTTACAGTCTTGCAGCCCTAAGAGTGAGCGGAAGGCACAACCAAAAAATAAATAGATCACACAAATTCAAAATGCTACAAATGAAATACTTGCTGTATTGCCCTTATTCTTTCTACCATTCTAAAACTGATACATCAATGCAGTAGAAAATTAATCCATCCATGTGTTTTTTTAGACGGCCAAACTGCTGGATTAGTTTTGAGTGTAATGTTTCTATTGCACTCCCAATCATGCAATGGACAGCAACAACCATAAAGCTCACAGACACCACATTTTCACCACAGATTTCAAAACAGCATGAAAGACCATCTTATTGACATTGTGTAGGCTTACCGATAATGGCGTGAAGGACTACTGTAAATGATGCGCCTCTACTGCTATATTCAACTACAATTTTTTCTTCTGTTACTCTGACAAACTTGGTTTCAAAAATATATTTTGTCTGTTTCTATATTCTCTTCAATAGTTTAAATCATTTATTTTCTAAGGCACATCAGACATTCTGCTTGGACCCCATTGTCCCAGAGCATTGTTGAGAGCAGGCGCTAGAAAGCCTCGACGTTCAGTATGGATGAAAATCAGGGACAGAAGCTTCTGGGATCGAGTGGTCTTACATGCGCAGTACGCGAATCCAAACCAATACCGTGCACAAGGCAGCACCAAGCGGATTAACATCGTCTTAAGCCAGGGGTTGCAATCGGATTCGCGAAACCAATCCCTACACGATCTTTAGCCTGTGCACATGACTTCGATACGATCCCAAACCATTTCCAATCAGATTCAACTCGTCCATGTGCACGCAGTGAGTGATCATTGCTTTTGGCTACATTTATGATTTGTTTAGTTTCTCTAATATTTGATAAGATCTATACAACTGTGCTCGTCACCTTACTGAAGATGTGTTTTACTTTGTTTCTCTTTCAGAACACCTATGCATTTCCGCTTGTCAGCCTACTGAAGATGTATGTAAACGTAAGCCGTAGATGTTTTTCATAGGCTATACGATTCCTATTAGCATACAGAACAGGATGCAACATAAATCTAACCATCAGGAAGAAGAGAGAACAAACAATCAACAAACATGGAAAGTAAGATATATCAGTTTCTATGCTTTCTATGTGCTTTACTTCCTACATGTCACTTCTCAGTGACACGTGTTAAAGGTGGGGGTCAGAGATGCAGAATGACTTATTGGCCAAATTGACCATGTTCTCTTGCTGCAAGAATAATAAGAATACTTATTATTATGACCGCCGCTAGCGAAGCTAGCGAAAGCGGTCATTATAGTGTTGCCGCAACTTTTTTTCCTTTTTTTTTTTCTTTTTTTCACAGATTTTCCGGCAACGATTGCCGGGACACTGGAAGTCTGGGGGGCATGAATCTTTTTAGGCATGTAGCTCTACAACTTTTTGAGTGACTAGAAGCTTTTGGCCCCCAAGGCCAACACAAGATATCCAAAATGCTGCGTGCAAAAGTAAGTGAACCTTTGGGATTAATCACTTATTAAAAACTCTTTTGGAAATACACTCAAGCCAGGGTTTCCCATAACTATGGATCAGATCTACAGAGGTTCAGGAGATATACTAGCCTATTTTTTCTTTAGGTGTTTTGCCTCATTTTCAAGATGTCTGGTTTTATGGTTTTCTGCTCATCTCGATGTGTGATGGTCTTTAAACTATTGAAAGGTTAATAAACTTAGGAATTATTTTTGTCTTGCAGTGATGGCAATATTTCCAGCACCTGCGACATGGAAGCAGCATTAAGATGTTCCCCCAACTGCACCTTGTAATAGAGAGAGTGCATAAATAGTGCCCTGAGTGTGCTCATGGCTAGACATTATAGTGGAGGCTTTACACTCTGAAAAAAGCATACTGTGTGCAAAAAACTTCCCGAAGAGCTCATTAACACTCCACACTTGTACTTGGAGAATAGCTCATAGATTGGCGAAACAAATAATGAATTGTGCACAAACAAGGCAGAGCACTGGATGACATCTAAACAATACAATTAATGCACCCACTCTATTGTGAACTGCAGTTGAGAGAGCATCATGATTTGTAGCTGGTTTAATGTGTCAGGTAATGGACAACTTGCAATCACTGCAAGGAAAAGGTAGGTCCCAAGTTTATCATCATTTCAACAGGATCATGACCAGCACCCATAGAGATGCAGAGAAAATTCATAGATGCATAGAAACTCCCTAATGAAATGGCCTAATTGAAAGAAGAATGGGCTATACCTCTTAACTCTTGTGTATATTTAATTCATATTTACCAGGCGCCCCAGCTTGAGTTTATTCCTGACAAAAGAGGGTTAATCCAGTGATCAATCTCAAGGGTTCACTTACTTTTGCACACAGTATTTTGGATGTCTCGTGTATGTTTTCAAAAACAACATTAAATGTAATAGTTTATTTTGCAGTATTAGCTTTAGCACATTGTGTTCATCTTCACTAGTGACTTAGATGAAGATCAGATTACATTTTATGTTTTATTACAAATTTATTCAGAAAACCATGAAATTCCATATACTTTTTCTTGCAACTGTATAAGACCATAAGACCATATATGCATACTTGGGTTTAAATTATCTGAACAGAACATTGGCAAAAAAAAATCTTGTTATGCTGCATACGCTGCAGACTCCTCTTACATGAGTGGTATTATTGTCATCCTTAGATTACACCACATAAATCTCCCACTCACACAGACCCAATCTAACCGTGCATTGATGCTGGCAAGGCTGCAAGTATATTTGTGCACATATGTTGCTTTTCTGTGTGTGTGGGTGGTCAGGCAATAGAAAAGTGTGTGTGTGTGTGTGTGTGTGTGTGTGTGTGTGCGTGCGTGCGTGTGTGTGTGTGTGTGTGTGTGTGTACGCACACGGAAATAAGAGGGCAGGTGGAGGGCTGTGGGGTTGGGTTGACTGGTGGGCTGTAGCTTGGAATTTAAATGCTTGCATCTCATTTCAACCCGAGCCAAAATATTAAATAGCTTTAGGCCAAATACTGTGATCAGAATACCTGAACATTTCTCCAGTAATTGGGTGCATATGATCGCTTCAATCTATCACTCCAGATCTAGAAGAGAAAAAGAAGAACTGCGTAAGGTGGTAAAACTGTAGTAGCCATAGCAACATCTATAGAAAAATTGAAAAATTCCAGAAAGTATTAATCATGTTTTTTTTCACCGTTTCTAAAATACTTCCGCTACAATTAACATTGTTGTGAATGATAAAACGGAGTGCATCTGTGTGTGTTTGTGTGAGTATGTGTGTGTGTGTGTGTGTGTGCAGATGAGTGTGTGTATGTGTGGGGGTGGGGGTGGTTCTGGGATGTAGGCGTCAGGCCTTACGAACCTCTCGTCCCAGGAGGGCACTGAGGAACATCCCTGTTCCAGCTCCCAGCTCTGGGCTTGGCACAGTGCCATGCTAGCCTCTGCACTCCGCAGGGAGCACATCCCAGAATTCCACTGGTCGGTATGCCTCACTGCCATCCCTCTGCTAAGGAGGAGACGTAGGAAATGAATGTGTGTGTGTGTGTGTGTGCGCGTGTGTTTTTGTGTGTTATGGGAGGGTTATGTACTTGTGTCTTGCTGAGTGGGTGTGGTCGTGTGTGTATGTACCAGTGTCCAGCGCGTGTTGCTATATGCATATGTATGCAATTATGTTCTTATATAACATACATGTGCATATGTGTATGTGTGGGTAAGGCAGAGAGACAGACAGATAGAGAGAAAGAGAGAGAAAGAGAGGAGAGTGGGAGCGAGAGGGAGAGAGAGGGCTAGGTATTCTGGTAAAGCATCGTCCACACCTTTGCTATGTAGCAGTGAGACAGCGAGCAGAGAGAGAGGGCTGGGAGGGAGGAACCTTGGTCCTGATCCAGGAAAGTGTCACAGCAAGGCCATGTATCACCAGCTGGAGGCAGAGCTGCGCTCCTGACGGCCTCCGTGGCTCCAGACACCACCTGGGGAAGACGGGGGAGAGCGTGTGTGCGGAACACAAAGCCCTGACAGGCGGAGACGCTCAGACAACATCCAGCCTCTCCGCACACAACCGTTCTGCTTGTCTGAGAATTCCCGTCGTTCGGAGAGAACATGTTGCTAGTGACAGACCACTGTAGACCTGGCCGGCCATTGCTGTCTAACACAGAAGGTTGGATGTAAGTCATTTACCAAGAACACAGTGTATGCAAACATTCAATAAAACCCTGAGATGGATTGCAACCTTGGTTTATACATAACATACAGATGTATCCTGCAATATGTGCGATACAGTCTTGCTATTTTAAATCAAGGTGATCAACTGAATTCCCTTCACAACTTTAGAGACATCTATTATCTTTGTGTGAGAGTGGAGGAGAAGAAAACAAAGAGGTGGCTTTTGGCGAGGTGCGTATTTAGTGTATTTATATCCTAACAAAACATTTTTAGATTTTATTAAAACAGGAGGAATGGGGGAGGGGGTGGGAGTGGGGAGAAGGAGAAGGGGGTGAAAATAGCGATGGCGCAGTAAACAGGCGGGCAGGTGTTGATGATGCAAATGAAAAGCCGATGACAGATGGTTAGCGGCTCCATCAGTCACTGCGCGGATAATGGATAGAGGTAATCAAATTCCTCTGTGAATTTGGACTTTCTTCAGAACTTTGGCGTCTACGCCGCCTTCAAACACGCCCGGCATGGTTGCAACGGCATCACAAAGCAAAAAAGCACACACCCAAAAAATAAAGTGATCATAATCGTGGCTTAAAGTTGTGTGTATGGATGGAAGGAAGAGAGGGATGGAAGGAAGGGAGGGAGGGAGGGAGGGAGGGAGGGAGGGATGGAGGAGGGGAATGACATTGCTGTTGCTATGAGTTTATCTTTTCTTTTATTTACATGCCTTCAAGTCTTTCATTCCTCTGAAAAATATCCCTCCTGCTGTGCATTTCAGATTTATGTGTGGCTCATGTTTGTGGGCTAGGCTGAATAAGTTGGCGGTTAGTGTACTCTCCGTAGCTCCTGGCTATCCATTAACACACACTCTCTCTTTCTTTCTCTCTCTGCCTCACACACACTCTTCATCTTTCTTTCTCTCACTCTCTATTCTCTCTCTCTCTCTCTCTCTCTCTCTCTCTCTCTCTCTCTCTCTCTCTCTCTCTCTCACACACACACACCCTTTGTTGGCTTGGTCACAGTAAAAGTGATGGTGTAATGTTGGACGATCGCAGGCCCAGGGCTTTGTGTTTCATAGGCAGTCTTTGCTTTGCTTTGTGATGACAACAAACACTGTGAGGGGAGGCAGCTGTGAGGGGAACGGGGACATGAAGTCTGCTCACGTCCTTCATGCAAAGACACACTTACATCTACGCTCCTGGTCGTCGTTGTCTATGCAAACACGCTAAGTGTGTTGTGTACATTTTTCCACGCTGCCTGTGTGAAATGATTAAAAGCAGGGAGTAGCACCTGTGGTTACTTGTGAGAGACAGCTTCATTAAAGGCACAAATATGGTTGCCGGAGTAGTTATGTTGTACATTACTGTTCTACCTGTAATTGAAATAGAATGTTTCTGCATTATTTAAAACATTGTTACATACATATATGATATCAATGAATACTATGATCTTTCTGCAAAATACAAAAACATATATAGGAAAAAAAGATGTGATGCTTTGCAAGCCGTAACACAATCTTGCAAAGCACCACAACTAGCTATATGAACACCATCTGAACTCAGAACATTGTTTAAAGTGTTGTACATGCTCATCAGTAAACAGGGAGGTCGGGCAGATAATAAGGCTTACAACTGTGTCGTGAATACATTTTCATATAGGATCCCCTCCTCATCAAATGTCAGTGCAACATCAGCACATGCCTGTGCAAAGCCTTGTCATATGCACAACAGAGTGCGAAGATAATTAGATCAGTACATTTTAATGAGGGACAACTAAGAGATACGAAGACAGAGACTAAAAGCAACACTGAAAACACGAAATATTTCCATGTTCGTCTAACAAGCCTCACGAAAGCTTTGCCTCAGCCTTTAGTTGTCTCTACACACTTCTTTGTCCTTCGAGAAGCTCCACACTCGTCCCCTGCCTCCCAGCCTGGAGTATGGCTGCTCTCCCTCTGTGAGGCTGGTGCGTGTGATCTACAGGGAGATGTGCCGACGGAGACTTCTCGCTCCCAGAATGTGTCGAACATATGTTGCGTTCGGCTGAAATTATCCTTAAAAATTGCACCATCAATATGAACCCAGGTTAAGCCCGTGGCTAATGCCTCAATTGCTAAATAATTCTAATGAAGCACTGTGGATGTTTTGTCGACTGTCTCACTGGGTACCTTAATTGTTCCATATGTTCTGAAATACAATATCATCACTTTGGGGAGACAGAGCAGTGCTAAGCCTTCGGGTGAAAATATAAACACAAATCCATTTAGTTAAGTTGTTTTTTAAAAGATATTAACGAAGAATGTGCATCTAAATACACAACATGTGACCGTTTCATTTCATTAGCCAGAAACTGAGGGTGCTTGTGAAATACAGGTCTGTTATGCAGAAAGCAACTTGGACAACCCTAAATCACTTTAGGTAAATAAGTGTCAAAACATTTAGGCACATACTTCATTATCATTATTACTACATTACACTTAGCTGCCGCTTTTTTAAATCCAAAGCAACTTAAAGTTTTTTAGGTACAGGGCATTGGTTACAGTCCCTGGAGCTATGTGTCTTGCTCAAGAGCACTTCAGCCTTGGATGAAGGTGTAGGGAGTCCACACATTCTTCCTACTGGTAAGTGTGGGATACAAACCTGCAACCTTCTGATCCCAAGACCAACTCCTTAACCATTAGGCCACGGCTGCCAAGTATGCATTGACATAACTGTGGCATGTGTGTTTGAGAGAGAGAGAGAGAGAGGGAGAGAAAGAGCTAGTTAGAAGAGAGAGAAAAACACACTGAGAGAGAAAAAGACAGAGAAAGAAGGTGCTAGATAGAGGGAGGGAGAGAGAGAGAGAGAAAGAGACAGAGAGAGAGAGAGAGGGAGGAAGAGAGAGAGAGAGAGAAAGAGAGGGGGAGAGAGAGCTTGTGTCCTTAGGCTCTGTGTGCCAGCCTGCCAGTCTGGGCTGTTACACCTTGCTGACTTTAAAGATTGCCCTGCAGAGACAGAGAAAGGAGCGACAATTTCAGCATACTGCAGTCTGATGCCACCCCCATCGCCCAACACATCCACCCACACACACACACACACACACACAAACCCCCATCCTTGCTACACCCCCCCACCCCCCCCACCCCCACAACCCCCAGAGCCACAAGCCAGGGCCCGCTGCCAACATATACCCCAGAGAGTGGTGGTAAGGGGGGCAGGGGCAAGAGGCACAGACACACAGCAGAGGACCAGGCTGTGCAGGCTGGGATTGCGACAAGGGGGAGGAGGGGTGCCTGCTGGTCCTCTGAGGCTTGCACTGCTGTTCACAAGCATTTGCACTCACACACGAATTCTATGGCATTGCTATGACACTTTGGCTGCATTTTGTGTCTCACATCCCTCCAAAGTGACCAGACTCTTGTCCTTCTTATGTAAGTCCTTCTTTAAAATTAGATAAACATTATGGTGCAAGTTACATTTTAATTGTGTTTTTTTACATTTACTTTGAATACGAGCCTTGGAAATCTCAAGAATCTTTTGCTTTCAAGGCACAGTTACTGGTTTTGTTCCTCCTCATTCCACACTGTGCCCATGTGCACAAGGGGCATCAGTGAGGTGAGGTCACGGAGCCGAAGGGGTACCGTACAATGGCTGGCGCACAGGCCCTGGCACAGGGGTGGAAGCTAATGTGAGACAGCGCACTGTACATGTGAGAGACAGCCCCCCCCCCTTCTTTATTATTATTATTTTTCATCTTCAGCTAGGAATGGCAGTAGATCGCAGCATGTAAATGAGATGGTTATTACACCAGTGTTCATCAAGCCAAGCTGGAGAGACTTCAATGGCTTGATGAATATGCATGCAAATTTGTTAATTAAGTTAATTATTCTGCTGAAAATTCATTTGTCTTCCAAGGACTTTGCTGCAATGATTTTAACATGTTTCTGTCATTAGTCATGCACACTGCTATTTAAAATCACTTTGGTCCTCTTTTTAAAAGTTTGTCAGGGCTAGTAGGAGCAGGGAGGATGTAGATGGAGGAGTGCAGAGACAAAGGAGAGAAACATGGAAGGCCCACGATATTTTTGGTCTTCTAAAGAAGGTCGATGATATCAGAATGTCCTGCTGTTTCAAGGTAGAAAGAAAATAGAATATATATTGTGTAAACCTTTGGTCTTAAGAATAACTTTATATATGCATTAACATGCTTTAAAACAAAATGTGCCATGTACTACACACACAGGGATTTCTTTTTGATTTTGTCAGTTGTTTTTATTTATTGCTAAACTTCTATTATGGTCACTATAAAGTCCCATAAATTTGAAGTGCTGAGTACGAAGTACGAAGCTGCTTGCATCAACATTCACAACACATATGATGCTTTAACGTTTTCCCAGCAATCAAATAACTGTTAACGTAAAATCATACTACATCACTGCATGGAAACTTGCACTGAGGCAATTAGGTAGGTTTTCACTGAGACACGCGGGGGAGGCGTTATGTTGTGACAGTTTACACAAGACGAATATTTGTTCACTCAATTAACATATTTACAGTCAGTCATCTTACTGACAAAGCGATGTGTCTCCTCTTAACGTTACACGGGGAAAATGATGCATCAGAACAGAAAGTTTTATGCACTAATTGAAATGTTCAGTGCCGTCCCTAAGTTTTGTTTTATTTTAGTATGCCATAACGCTTGTCAGCCCTAATTGTTATGTGTGTTGTAATAGTGTTCAAAGATGCAATTCCGTTCAGTTCCTCTGAACAGAAATGCACTGCCGAAGACAAGGTACCCACATCTGTAGCAACAAAAACAAATACATCTGGTTTTAGAGGAACATTTCAAGCATAAGTGAACCAGCTGTTGTTAAGATACATTTCTTTGTCTTTGTGTAGCTTTATGTTGAGATAGCTGTAATGGTGTTTGAAAAAAATGCCTGCAAAAGTCAAGAAACAGGAATTAATCAGCTTTCACAGAATGAGGGGGCATATCCATAGTTTGAATTACAGGGGGTACCAGAGGGGAGGGGGTGGGGGTACGGTACCCCTTGATCAAGACCCAGTACCCACAAAAGACACAAAAATAGCAGGGCTGGGGAGCACTGATATATAAATGAAATTAATGTAAAACGTAAAAGGTACTAGCCCCCCATAAAAGGTAGTATCCCCCAATTATGGAAGGGTAATTCATACTCTGAGTATATCATATGTAATAAACTGGTTAGGTTTCTTCCCTAGTTCTGAGAATTAATCATTCATGTTCTGAACACATACCTGTGTGCCTAAGTGCTGTAGAAATAGTCTTCTGCTCAGCGGGTGCTTTGTCCTTGGCCGTTATAGTCCTCGCCTCGCTCCTTAGGGCTCTGTCACTGTCTAACTGTGTCACAGCTATGGAACAAAGCATTATGGGAGTTCAGGAGGAGACATCTAACAGACATATTAAAGATCCAGTTTTGCACTTGTTCAGCTTCATGGGAGAGTACAGTTGAAAGACCTTAGCTGAAGCACCTTAGCATTTGGGCATTTTCTGCCTCACATCCCTCCAAAGTGACCAGACACTTGTCCTTCTTTAAAATTAGATAAACGTTATGGTGCAAGTTACATTTTAATTGTTTTTTTTTTACATATAGTTTGAATATGAGCTTTGCAAATCTCAAGAATCTTTTACTTTTAAGTCACAATTACTGCTTTTGGTCCTCATCACCAATGACACCAGCTGCCAATTGCAAAGTGTCTCATTCTGATGTGCTCAAGTATATCTGAGCACATGGATGCCGCTATGTCAATATGTTACTGAGTGTGCTTGTGCATGAACATGTGTGTATGTGTGTGTAAGAGAAAGAAAGAAAGAAAGAGAGAGCGAGAGAGTGAGAGAGAGCGAGCGAGAGAGAGCGAGAGAGAGAGAGAGAGAGAGAGAGAGAACAAATGTGGTTTGTATATGAATGTGTATACATATGCATATGTGGACATGTGCGTATGTGTGTGTGTGTTAAGTGGGTATCAGATGGATCTGGTCGTCAGTGGTTGACAGCGTCAGAGTGGACAGATGATGTTCAGTGGTAAATCACTGCCCATTTTCTCTCCAGCACCTGGCACTGTGCTGGTACTGCTCTGCAGGGGGTCCAGCGCTCTCCTCTCCTCTCCTCTCCTCTCCCATCCTCTCCGCTCCTCTCTTCTCCTCTCCCCTCCTCTCCGCTCCTCTCTTCTCCTCTCCCCTCCCCTCCCCTCCCCTCCTCTCCTCACCTCTCCTCTCCACTCCTCTCATCTCATCTCCTCTCCCCTCCTCTCTTCTCCTCTCCTCTCTTCTCCCCTCCTCTCTTCTCCTCTCCTCTCCTCTCCCCTCCCCTCCTCTCCCCTCTTCTCCTCTCCTCCCCTTTCTTCTCTTCTCCTCTCCTCTCCCTCTCTATCTTTCTCTCCTCTCCCTCTCTTACCCCTTCGTTGTTGCTTTCTTTCATTTTCCTGACTGCTGTTTTTCTTTTTTTCCATAGAGACCTTCAGACTAAGCTTGAAAAACTGTCCATATTTGAAATTCATGAACACAATAACATAGCTATTAAAGGACTTTGTAAATACATTTTCATGAAATACATTTACATATATTTTCTGTCTCTATAGAACATCAGTTTATAAACAACAGGTTCATAAATTAAATGACCTCTTGTGCAGACCTTTTTTTCTACATAGATACAAATGTCTGGCTATGTTATAAAGGGTCATTTGCACTGTCATAACATAGTAATAACAAAGTATAGATATATAATTATGCGGCTGAACAAACAAAGATATATGACTAGATAAATGCTGTCTAATAATGAAACTGCTTTTTTACATGACCGTCATGCTAATAATCACCTAAGCAAAACACGCTCTGTTGTAACTAAAGGAGATGGCATTCAGGTTGCCTGTGTGTCTCCAGAAAAACTCCCACTGATGACCACGAGCCCACAGTTTACCTGTGTGATCCTCAAGTCACTCAATTAAAGAAGCACCAACAAACCTCTACATGCGGTTGAGGAAATGAGGAAATATGAGGAGGTGGGTGATGAAAACACAAGTTTAATTTCATTCCTTTGCACCTTTTTTTTGTACCTCTCACGTAAATTAACTTCAAACATGTCAGAGATGGATAGAAAGCATGAGGATAGCATCCTGACATGGTGTATGCTGTGGATATGTGTAAGATATCACATATGGCACTCACACTCTTGCAGGCACAGCTTCCCCCACCTCTCATCTAAAAATGGAACACTCAAAGGAACATATTGCAACAGAACCAAACCCAGCCTCTCTCCCTGGCACGGGCCACGGCAGCGGGTTTGGGCCAATGAAAACACACAGTCCCCTGCCTCCACTTTTAATTGGGGATATTTTAACGCTATTAGCGTTAGAAGGCTGTGTGCCTGTTTAGAATCTGGCAGGCCCTGGACACTCTCTCTCTCCCACTCTCTCTCTCTTTCTGTCTCTCTCTCTCTCTCTCTCTCTCTCTCTCTCTCTCTCTCTCTCACACACACACACACACTTGCTCATATCCTTGTATTGTTGGTTGCGTAGATACAGAAAAGGTAGGTACAGGAGTGTGCATTCCCACATGCCACAGACTGTCACCTTTAGCTGTCAAGTGGGTTTATTCACCATGAAAGTGAAATGGTTTCCATACAAATTAAATGAGTAAAAAAATAAAAGTAATTATTACATCTTTTACTAAGTAGCCATATAGTACTTCAACTGGATTTTATTGAAAGAGGCTTAACTGTTCTTAACTGGTTGTCTTATTCTGCATGCGTATACAGAGAGACATTAAGAAGGAGATCAACTATGCTATATCACACCTTGTCTAGGAAATATGTAACACAGACAGACCTTATCCGCTACCAACAGCACAGTGCCATCTGCTGGAACCAAGAGGAATAGCAGGTGAGCTTACTGAGCTGAGCCCATGTTTTTATATCCCAGTCAAGCCTTCTCCCCTGGACCCTTTCGTCCAACCCTGATTCCAGCAGTACCCAGAGATGAGACTGTTCCAGATATACTTTGTGCCCTTACTTGCTCTCAAGGAAGCACGTTTCATTTTTCATAGTTCTGCAAAAGACACAGCAGAAAAACACTCAGTAAGCATGTTAATGATCAGGACAACAGGGAGAGCAGGGCTTGTCCATTACTTGTGGATGGGTGGCTTGCCTTCAGTGCTGGAAATATGTACTCCAGGTCTATGTGCCCATGGATCACTGCAATCCTGTCTTTTCTACTGTGTTAGCAAGACTTTACTATAATCTTAAGTGACAACACTGGAAAGATTAGACAACAGCCCTCTCTGGGCAAACTATTTTTTTCCTCTGTGATTTCAAAATAATGGCATGCTCAATCCACAAAAAATAATTGTATTTCTTATGTGTGGGTGCTCTTTGGTTCAAGGTAAAAAAAACAAAAAAAACAATTTAGCACCGACATGCAAATTTGCTTTTGGATCATTGGGAAGAACAATTTATATACAACCAATCTAGGAACTCTTATGTCATAAAATAGTGTTCTGGGGCGTTTTATTGCTGATTTTGAAAAGCAGGCTCAGGACATGAAATCAAGGTTCTGTGTAAGGGCCTATACTCTCCAGTGTTAATTGACAATGCAATAAAAAAAAATCATGTTCGCAAACTCGCTCTGACCTTTTAAAGAAGAAAAACTAGACTATGAAATAAAGAAGAGAAACTAGACCATGTTTTGTCACTCAGTACAATAGCCATGCCTCAAAAATTAAACAAATAATCACATCCAATTGGGAAATAATCTACAGTGATACACTTTTAGGAAAATATCTTTTCTGACCCATCTATCACTATGTTTAAAAAGGCACAATCCATAAAAGATGAGCTCAAAAAAAAAACTACTTGCCAGGTCCCAAACCAAAAACATGGCTACAGAGCTAGTGGTTCATGCAAAGAATATGAAGGCATCATCCAAAGTAAGGGATTTCATTATCTGAGAACCCAGAAAGAATATAAAACCAATGGGTTCATCAATTGCAATTCTGAATATGTCATCTATCACCTAATATGCCCATGTGGATGTTTCTATGTGGGCAGAACTAAAATAAAACTTAAAGAGCACTTTTATGAACACAAATACGCAATTAGGGTGAATAATGATGATTCCCCTATATGTCCAAACACTACAAAAATGTACACCACAGTGACCCTTCAACATTAAGAATTCAAAGTATTGCAAGTATAAAAACATCAATACGTGGAGGTGACTGATCGAAATTATTATTAAAGGACATGTCACTTTAAATAAAGACATTTTAATTAAGGAGTGCCTTAGTCTGAGACTTTTTTTTTTCACCTTTTTTTCTGGTTTGCACTTTCTGAAGGGCTCGGTGTGCATGATGTAAGGCAGAGATATGAATGTTAGAACTCTGCTTTATCATAAATCAAAAGCAAGGATGCAGAGGCCTGAATAACTACTGAATTGACAGTAAACAAGTTGGTGGGAAAGTGACAGGCAAATATTGCACAGAGCTGATCAAAGAGTAACAAGGAAGAGAGCTCCAGATGTGTGAATCTCAATGAGCTCCATAGCTGCACCTGGTAAGCACATCAATTAATAAGCTTGAGATTATTGTTTGGATATCTTGGCCTCTTCTGCATGGAGCATCGTGTTGAAAGAATTTGCAGCACCTCAAAGCACTAATTTACTATCACTGTCAATCTATCATGCCAAAATAGCCGATTTGAAAGCCAAACTCAAAAGGGTAGCTTTATATTGACACTAAAGCATCCATTTTAAATGGCTTAAATAAAGTATATATTGTATTTATGAGGAGGATGGTATGACAAAGTTATTGCATTCGTCATACTAATTGTCTTAAGACACTGAATCCACTGCAAACAAATAACTATACACATCAACTCCTACAAACAGGCAAGCATTCATCCATTGACATAACCCCTTTCCTAAAAAAATGCATTTACAGAGGCTTCTTATAGAGGATACACAACAACGCAAACCTTTAGCTAGTCTGGAAATAGCAGAGGGAATGAAGTTTTACTGTAAGGCAGAAGCTGACTAATCACTCCCTCTGCTGGTTGGTTTGGTAGAGTAAAAGGTCAAATTGAAGGGTCAAAAATCATAGGCAATGGTTGTTACAGACTGACCACATCAGTGACAAAAAAACTCCCGCACACTGGCCTCATTTGCAGAGTTAATTTGCAGAGTTAACAGAATTAAAATGAGGCCAACATCCAAATGAGGCCAGTGTGCGGGAGTTTTTTTTGTGTGACTTAGGTGACCTTGTGGCTCTCCTCCAACGCACCTGGCATAAGGAGGTGTGCAAGAAATCTTTCTTAAAAACAGACTGACCACATAAAAATAAAATCACAAAAATACAAGTCAGAGGTTCACTAATGGATTTGTGGCATAATGACTGGAAGGGTAGAAAGCAATCAAGTAAAAAAAAAAAAAAAACAGCAGCAGCTGGTTGGCCTCTGGCAAAAACTGCTCAAAACAACAGATTCCACTGACTGCCAAGTCTAGCACTCTGTTCTGTTGTTTTACAAATAGGATGCATGCATATGCATGACCTTTCAGTTTTGTGCGCGACACACAGATTATTCTGCTTCCCCACAGTTGTTATTCTGTTATGATCTAGTTCTTTTTTCATCCACAGTCAAACTTAACCTTACTATGTGGGCTACTAAATTCAGCTCCAAAGAAGACCTCAGGGGTATACTTCAAAGGGGGTTAAGTGACAAACCTGACTTATTTAACCTATAGTTGAAGTCATAAACCTGATAGATGAAGAGCCCATTATCATTTGTTTAGTTAAAATAATGAAGACCTGGGCTCCTCCACTAATAGGTTTACAACTACTTCTGGGTTAACAAAACTAGGTTTAACATCTAACCGCCATTGTGGTATACTGTACCTTCCTTTGTCATTAAGACAATGCTTATAAGACATAAAAACGTGGGCGCAAACGGAGGAGGGAAGCCTGGCAATGAATAGGAGACATCCATCATTAACTCCGCAGCAGCTCCTGTCTCTCTTCTTTGCGCGCCTATTCTTGCTGGAATTAATTGAGTGGCACGGAGAGGACGCTGAGTAGCCCCGGGCTCCTTTCACTCCACCGTCTGTTCCGGAAATTTCGCAGAGGTACGGGCAGGAAAACTGCTGACACAAAAAAAAAAAACACGCAGCCGGCCAGCGTCTGACTGGAGTATAGCACATACCTCACCACACCTGGTGCAAAACGCTCTGATTACTTCTTGTCAGTATTGGGGCATCTTTGTCCAGTTAGGAAAACAAGCTGTTGGTTTGGCTGGCTCATTTATTTATTTATTTATTTATGTTTCTTCTAATGTCTATGGGCTACATTCTGTCAACACTAAAAAGGGTTTAGACCGACCTAAAACCAAATCAAATCAAATATGTGATTTATCAAAGGTACACAGTACGGGCAAAACACCATGTTCCAAATACACAGAATTACACATCAAATTTTACCCCTCCTTTAGCTTGCCCAAGACCAGTTACAGACTCTTTCAAACAGTGGTCAGTGCTTTTCCAACCTTGGCCTATATAGCTTGCAATTTGTTTTTGCTAACTGATGCATTACAGGTAAAGACAGGCCAGCTCACCATTACCTCGGAGGTTTTACCTGATTGTCCCGGTTTTTAATGGTCTGTCCAGGGGAAAAAAATATTCTCTGGGGACACTGACACCTGGGTCGCTGCTTATAATCAAAAAGGTTGATTGGGTTGCCGAAATGTCCCATTTTTTTGTCAGACATAGGTGGCAACCCTAGAGGTGGGACATACTGACCCTTACATTTCTGTGAATCCTGACACACTCTAAAAATAACAGACACTTAACAGATCGGAACACAGGCTAAGAGGCAAGTGAGGAGGTGTTCTGATTCCCTCAGTCAGCCCCTGTGAGCATTAGCGAGAATTACATGGATTACCACAGAATGATGGCAAACCAACATTGCCATGTCACAGCAGCACTTCCTCAAGAACAATGGCGTGCATAGTGGCCAATGAGAGTGTGATTAGATACCTCTTGTTCTGAGTGGACATTGAATTATCACACCTGTCATTCCTGAACATTGAGGTCCTCTGATAAATTGGTAGGCTACTGCTCTTCCCTTACGGTCATCTGAAGTAAAAAGGTGACCATGCCTTTTCTATGGCTGGTCCCAAGTTTTAAAATAAAAGTCACTATTTTCACTGTCTACACTCTAAAAAATGCTGGGTTATTTTAGTAACCCAAATGCTGGGTTAAAGCAAAAAAACGATGTTCTGGGTAGTTTCAACCCAATGGAGGTGTGTAGTAATTGTTTATGTTTTGTTTCAAAATTTCCTTACAGTAATTTTTACTTGTGTCATTATGTAAATAGGCTACATACTCAGCTGTATTCACAACCACATTTGTGAATATATCAACTACATTTATGTCCCTAACCTTCAACTCTGATCATTCCCAGTTTATTCCCGTTAATTCCCATGGAAAGTTTTCAACTTTGAAAATTCCTAAAATTTTGCAACCCTACTCACTCCAGCCAAATTACCCTGTCCAGCCAGTTATTTTAGCAACCAACGTCTCAGGACAGTTCACAACCATATTGCGAACGGCTGCTACATCTCTGAAATGGCACAATATCACATCGTAACCAAAAATGCCTGTCGAGTTTTGCCAAGCTTGTGGAATTTGGATCTGTGGAATTTGGCATGACGACATGACCACACTCTGTCACCAGCCCATGAACAGCAGTCTGACAGTTGCGCTACTCTGTAAGTAGTCATATTTATATTCTACTATATTTATACTCTATTCTATTAATATAACATTTACATATGTTGGTGATACATAGGCCTACACACACGACGTAGATTTGACAAAGATATCGCCTACAAATACAGTTTGCCCTGTATAACTGTATTTTGACTAGGTAGCAAAGCTAAACGCTTAAGGGGCCGTTCACAGCGATGCTTTTTTCCGACTAAAAAGGCGAGAAGCGTTGCTAGCATTTCGAAACCTGTGGCATGTTTTATAAAACACATTAGGGTTTCACCTTAGCCGTATCTCCTAAGGGTTCATTTCTTATGGGTGTGGAACACGAGGAAGTTGCAATATTCTTCTCTTAGGTAAAACGAAGAAGATTTCAGTAGAGGGCGGCTACGGTTAAACGGTTTGTTACCATGGTTGCAAAGTCTGCGAAAGATTCCTACAGAAAGGTTAGCAACAGCAGTATGCCTACACTAATATCTCTATAAAAACACTGAATTATAAACCGAAATGCACGTTTCTTGAAGTCCCCATGTGGGGGGACACTTAGGTCCGTCGAACTATTTAACAATTTCTGATTGGAGGAGATGCCTTCTGCGCATCACAAGGAGTGAGGATATTTTCACAGTAATAATCACTCCACAACGTAGCAGCTAGCAGTAGCTAGCACTAAACGTTAAAACCAAAGACCGCTCTAAAATCGTTGGTTAAAACTTTACACCAACATTCCATTCCATCTAGTTCATAAACAAACAAGTGAGAAAAGCAAGAAAAAAAACGAAATCGAGTGAATTTATAAGCTATGGCAGACGTTACAAAGACACCCAAGCAACAGCAGCTGTGCTTTAGGCCTGGTACCAGTTCCTCAACAAACACACCCAGTGACCAAACCCACCCCTGTGCTGCTCCCACCTGTATTGGTACCTAGTGCATTTGTGTCCTGTATATAGTGACAATAAAGATATCTAATCTAACTAATCTAACATGTGCACACAAACACACAATGAAAATCTCCCTTTCCTTTTTTTGCAGGCTCTTTACTATAACTGGATATTTTGGCACTCCTGTAACTTATACACAAAAGGATGGTTGATACAGCTGTAGATAAAAAGGTGTTATCAGTGATACTTGTGACACTCATGTTTACAAAAGTATCACCAATTGGAGGTAGGTACATTTCAATATTACCAAATGGGATAAATGTAATTTTAATACTTGTTTGGAATTATAAAGTAATGTACAACTTGCCACAATTTGCACACCCTTTTTCATGAACATCTCTTCCATCTTTTTAGTGTCAACACGTGACTTCTGTTACACTGAACGCTGGTGTGGTAAGACTGCATCACTAATATCCTAATTACCTTTTAGGGGAAATGCTTTGGTAGAATCAAAAGACTTGTAAAAATAGGTAGTCTTTGGCCTTCTGTAGGGGCACAGTTACCTCAAACTATGGCAGATATCTCACGCTATGGCATTGTTCCATGTTGTTGTTGTTTTGTTGTTTTTAATTTACATCTTTGCTGTTTTTTAGAGCCTGGAGTTTGGTTTAAAACGTTTTTTTACTGCATAAATGCTGTACAGTTATATCCATCCCCAGTAAATGTAAACCCAGATTACCTGGTAAGGAATATGTCCATGACACCACTTATGTTAGTAAACTTTGACACACTTCAGCCAGGCCCCTGGATTTTGAAAAACATCAGAAACACTGGTAAGCACTGCAGTGTGATATGCACCCTCATAAGGTCTAGACTAAATGGATGGTAGTAGAAATCCACAGTGAGTAAAAGATAGAAAGGCAGCTTGATAGAGTGCAGGAAAACCACTGACCATACAGGCTTTACTTGGCATTCTGAAACAGTTGGAATTAAAAAAGTAAACAATGTCAATAGGTAGCACAAGAAGTGGTTGTATTTATTTTCCTGGGTACAGTATAATTGGTATATTATCAGTGTTATAAAGGGGTGGGTGGGTGGATAGGTAGGGTTTTTTTGAACTGGCTGTGAGATTTGAACCCCTGTTATGCTGCAGTCATTATGTTAGTGTTGCTGTTGAGAGTGTTGCGTAGTGTATAATATTGTCCCAGTTGTGTTATGAGTGTCAATATGTAGGAATGTATGTTTATTGTCAGTATGTGTAAAGGCAGTATTTTTCCTTATGTAATAAAATTAACACTTTGGCCTATTTCTCACTGTATCACTGCTTTACAGTTGCTTTAAACTTTGGCCCTGGAATGCAGGTAATGGGAGGTAACTTTCCAAAAGTGTATGAAACCTTATATGCGTTATTCCGCTGGGGAAGTGCAGTCTCGAATGGTTCAGAGCACACATATAATAACAGGAGATACCCTATGGAGGTACACACACACCTACGTATACCCCTTATCTCCTCATCTCTGTTATTGTTGTTCTGTCTGTTCCTATATACAAAATTCTCTCTCTCTCTATTTCTCTCTCTCTGTCTCTCTCTCTTAGGGTGGTCCAATAATATGGCACATATTTTAAATGCTTATATCTTAGATTATAAAAATGATACCGAATATATTTGTTTTAAACCGGACATTCAGACATTTTTGATACATAGGTTAATTTGATACATAGGTTAATTTCTCTGGACATCACGCTGAAGGCGAATTAAAGACATGTTTTATGTAATGGGTAGTTTTTTTTTTTTTTTTTTACAAAAACACAGCCAAGAAAGTTTCAAACTATAGGCGTGAATTTAAAATTAAACATTGTCAATAGAAACATTGGTAACACTTCCAAATAACTACTCCCTATAAAACATGTACAAATGTATTTGTTAACTCTTAATTAACACTTCATTCATTTGTTCATTCTTCATTCATTTGTTAACCATTATTGTCACATTATTTCTCATGAATAAATCATTTATAAACATATTTATATGCTGTCTGTTGGCTGTCTGTCTGTATAAAAGAAGAAAAGAGGTGTGCATATCCAAAAAAATATTCTAGAGAAGTGTAGCAGGTATTTTAGAAGAAGTGGTCTGCACACAGTTTTGCTCCAGAAAAACATTTTATTTAAATACAGTGGTCCCTCGCTATATTGCGGTTTACCTTTCACGGCCTCGCTGTTTCGCTGATTTTTTTAGTGCATGCAATCTCCTGTACAGTACAGAATGCGCTCAGCTTGTAAAATTTACACAAATCTTCCACCGCTAGCTGTGTGACTCTGAAGTGCTGTATGTTTGGAAGTGTGAACTTTGCCTGTCTGAGAAGTGTATAAGTGTAGTGAGGGGTTTTACATCCTTAAAACATCTATAATAATTGTAAAAAATAAAGCTGACTACTTCGCGGATTTCGCCTATCACGGGTTATTTTTAGAACGTAACTCCCGCGAATAACGAGGGACCACTGTATATATATATATATATATATATATATATATATATATATATATATATATATATATATATATATATATATATATATATATATATATATAGTCTCTCTCACACACCCACTTTCAATGATGTTATCTATGTTGTGTGTGTTTGTTCCAATGCATGTGGTTTCAGATGCAAATCTTCCATGCTGTGCCCCCCTACCCAGATGTGCTTATTGCTCTGTATTCTGAAGCCAAATCAGTGGCTGCCCTCAGCATCTTCATTGATGTAAGTGTAACCCATTGCCTGTGTTCTAGTGATAATATTAGGATAAACAGCAGTTAGATAAATAGATATTGTACTTGAATAATATTGATATTAGCTAGCATGACCTTTGCACAAAGAGACAATTACACATCAACAGACCAGCTAGTACATTGCACTGACACTATTATTTAATTTTACATATTACTTTTTACTATGCATTATGTGTTATTGTGTTGTAATGTGTTTTATTATGGGTGGCATTCAAGTGGACAGCAAAAAAAACAAAAAAATCATTGTACAGAGAAACATGTTTTCTAACTGTACATATGACTGTAAACTTTGAAACCGCAGACTTAGTAATCAGCTTCACAATCAGAACAGACAACAAACCTCTGGCATATGCCCTGACCTCTGCAAAGCTAGATGCTGCTGGTCATTGCTGACTTGCCATCAAGTCTTCATACAGCATGGGCCTGGGTGCTACAACATCAACTCGCCATCCCAGAATGTGTTCTCTGCACTGTAGTAAGAATGTGTAGTAACAGTGGGTGGCAACACATGCACTCTGAGATCATTCAAGCCCTCTGCAAGCAAGTAAAGTTGCAGAAACGCCTTCCTCTGCCAAGATGTGTAGACATTCTTGGTGTTATGCTTTTTCAGTCCATCTTGACATCGGACAACTGGAGAATGTGAGCAACACTGAACTTTGCAGAGCTCAAGATACTGACCCAAAAGCAGAGGTGAAGCCAGCAAATCAGTCAGTTGGTGCATACTTACAACTGCAAGATAAATTATGCCACCGGATACTCCCCTTATGGACTGATGTTTGGACGTGAAGCGCTCCTGCTGGTGGATCTGTTTTTCCACCGGAAGGTTGTGAGGAGGTCAGCCCTCAACGTTTTGTCGCAGGACTAAAGGCAGATCTACATAAGGCGTATCCACTCACCTCAAAAGCGCAGGAGAAAGTCGTTAACGGAATAAGAGAGCACACAACAAGCAGGTCAAGGAACAGGTTCTGGGGACAGGAGACTGTGTGCTGCTCAGGAACTTTGGTCTTGCTGGAACGCAGAAGCTCCAGGACAAAGATATTGTAGTCGGCAAGATGGACAATTTGCCATTTTACCAGGTTAAGCGAGAAAGAGGGATAGGAGCAATCATGTTGGTCATCCAGAACATCTGTTACCCATTGCATATCTGGTGAGGTTGACAACAGACAACAGTGAGTCTGATGTTCCCCAGAGGCAAGCGACCAGATCCCGGAGGTCCTGCATCGAACAGCTTGACCACAGAGCTTCGAATGAGGTCACCAAGTGAAGTTCCTCTCAGTCTGCTCATGTCCACCCTGTCCCTGCCCCTGCCCCTCCTCCAGTGCCTGGAAAGACTAAGAAGCTGCAAAGGATGTTTTTTACTGACCCCATTAACTGTAGCAGAGTGCCATGTGTCTGATCTAAGTGAAATGTCAGCAGTATGCCTAATCCTGATGTGGAGATGGATTTAGAAGAGGGAATAGACCCCAGTTGCTGTGAGGCTTCAGTTCAGGACAAACCAGTGACTGAGAGGCACAGAAGAGTGCCTAAACCCGTAGGGAAGTTGGATATGATGCTCTAAGAAAATTCTGATGGAACACTGAACTATATGAGCAGGGTAGTGTTTGCCAGTTTTGTATTTAGTCATTTTTAAGATCCTAAACAAATATAACATTCTGAAACATTTCATTCGAAAATATTTCAAGCTTATACTACATAGGAAAGCATACAGTAGCCTGAGTTGTAACACTAAAATATAGGTTTATAAAGACTGGCAATGTCATTAGAGGGTTGAATTGCTGTAGCTAAAAAAGACCATCCAGGAAATCACAATGTTGTAATTACAACTGGGTACATATGCCTGTATGTTGAGAGGTTAAAGTGTGGATTATTCTGTCTCTTGTGTCTATCTAGATTGGACCTAACGACAATCCCGACTTTGAAGAAATATCCAGTGCTTTGTCCTCAATCCCTCTCGCAGGTAGGTCTTGTGGCCACCCCACTTGTAGCACGAAAAGCAGGCGCACCAAAACTCATGTCAGCTTGTGAGTGTGACACGTTATAATGGATTTCAATTCCTGTGTAATTCCTGTGCAAATTACATTAAACACATAGCAACTAGCTTCTTTAGAAGCTTCTTTTATGTTCACTGAGGATGGTGTTAAACATAGATTGTTAGAACCTTGGCAAGGCCTTTAGCAGATTTTGGAAGAAAATTAGCATATACTAATATTGATGAAATATACAGTATGTGAGATGTACTTAACCTTTCTATGCTATGATATTTCTTGCACCTGCCAATTGTGCTTGTGTTCTGACCATTGCTCTTCCTTACCTTGTTGTAGTGATTTACTGTGTGTGTGTGTGGTAGGAAATCAGGTGGAGGTATCTCCAGTTGTCCTTCGTAATTTACTGCCAGAAGATATCTCCAAGTTCTACCGATATGAAGGCGCCATGACATTCCCTGACTGTTTACCTTTAGTTTACTGGCTTATCTTTGAAGAGCCCATCTATATCAGCCAAAAACAGGTACACAAATTGTGTGTGTGTGTGTGTGTGTGTGTGTAGGAGCATAGGTGGGGGTTGGTGTGCATGTGCATTGCTGTTGTAGGTTCAATCTGCCTCATCAAAATAAGTCTCAGTGAATATTACCATTGACTTTAATGGTCAGTAATAATTACCAACCAACTAAATGAATGGTGTATCCCAAATTGTTACATTTACACTACAGTTCTAGTAATACTGTATTGCTACCATCAAACTACTGTACCACTAAACATTAATACACTGCAGTCAATAGCATTCACATACAAGCATGGTCTGGGGGGTGGCTTCTTTCTCCTCCCCTTCCTCATGTGATGCTGTATGTGTATGCCACTGGACATATTAATTTCCTTCGGGATCAATAAAGTAACTCTACTCTACTCTACTACAACTGGGATGGCGGAATGCAGTTGTAGGATCTTTGATTGGGTGGCTTCAAGGACTAGTGACAGTGTTTGAATGTACATATGGGAGATGCACTAGGAAAGTCTGTTTGTGTGCACAAACACACAGAGAGACACAGAGGTGATTATTTTCAGTGATTGGAATGTTATCTAAAACGTATTGGGGGAAGGGCAATAGGACCGTGTGGTTTGCACAGGGACAAAGGATTTTGGTCAAAGTTAACCTAATCTCAATAACCTTATATTAGAGGTAACAAAGCATAACACGTAAACAAATCAACAAACTATGAGACTACTGTAAGAAAAAGGTTTGTGTGTCTCTTGGTTGATGCAGCAATCATATTTTATTCCAGTAATGAGCAGTGACGAAGCATGGGAACATACTCCGGATTCAGCGGTGTCAATCTGAACCCCAAGCATCTCAAACTCTAGCCATTTATTCTGTTAAGACTCCTCCTATGTCCTTGATGTAAATGAGCTAGGTTGATCATTCAAACAGGTCTGGAGACCTTTTGACCCTCTGCATGATAATTGCATTAACTTAAAACATTGGCTGTGTTGGTTCTCACTTGACCACTTCCACAACCCATACTACAATTGATTGGTGTTTTCACACCTCAGGTATCTGGGGGTTGAGTGACTGTGGACCGTTCTTGTTACCATAATGGGCTTACTATTCAGGAAGCCACATTCTTAGTGGCTGCTTCATCATGATCTCAGACGGGGCAACTATAATTTCTTACACTACGTTGTGCACAATAAAACAGTCCCTGAGTTTAAATAGCACTTCTTCACGTAAGCTAACTGCTTAGACTAACGTGCCCAAATGCCATCCTCACCTCCGACTTCTGTTTGCTCGCATTTGATGCAGAAGGTGTTCCCACCCAGAAGTCTAAAGAGGGCCATAAATACCAGCAAGAGATACTCTAATTCTATAGGTCCCCTTTGCTGGAAGCGCCCCTCACCTTCCTTGTTCGTTTTTAGAAAGGGTAGCTGAACATGTTTCAGGTGTGCATCTGTAGCCTACTGATTCTTGGAAGTACTGTGACCAGAGGGTCCTGCAATTGTACCTTTATTCTGTAATCCAATGTCAAAATACATGTAATTAGTGAAATAGCATGCTTTCAAAACCTCTCACACACACAGACACATTTTTTTCTATTATCTCTCCCTCTTTCACACACACAACTTATCTGGCTTTCTTGCCACTGCAGTACAAACGCTTTTTCTCAGAGGTGTACTACCATGAACCAGACGAGGAACCTCCGAAGTTGCTCGTCAAAAACTTCCGCCCCGTCACGACACTTGGATTTCGCGTCTTGGAGGTCAGTCCCAACGCCACCATCCCTCTCAAAGACTCCGTGAGTGGCCTGTCTGCCAACGTCCTTGCTGTCCTTTCAGCCTGTGTAGTGTCTTTGCTGATGAAATGGATGAGTCACTAAACCCATCCCATCACTAAACCCACCCGAAGCTTACAAGCAGCTCACTTGACTGGAAATATATTTGTGTAGTTTTAACATGGCTTTGATTTTGTGGATTGTATGTACATTGGAGCTACCAGTAAATCACTTTTTGCAGTAGCTAACCACTGTGCCCAGATATTATTTACTTTTGTCATGAGTTTGTTTGTATCCAGCAGCCCTAAGTAGTACTGTAGATGTGTGTACATTCTTTGTTCTGCTGTCCAGTAATAAATTCTGCTGAATTACTTGCATGCATGTATGCATGTTTATATACAGAAATTTGAATTGAACTTGCATTCACTGGAGATGTTCCTATTAATAAATTTAAAAATTTCTGTGATTTAAAATGTTAAAAGTGAAACAATGGCTTAATGGCTTTTTTGGAAACTAAAATCTCACATTATTACCGTGTTCTCTGCAGAAGGTTGGTAATCCTGACAAAAAAAATCATGCAGCAAAAGAAGTTGATTTATTGTATATTTCATGCACCATAGTAAAATAGTAAAACAATGCAGGCCTATATAAAATTGTTCTGTGCCTTACTCTCCATTCAGGTTAATTAGCCTGACTAAAAATGCAGCTGGGCAAATTACAGTCGTTCCTGATTGCTTTGTGTAGTAAAGGGCGAGAACAGTCACTCCACCCAGCCTCAAACCTGGATCTCAGGTACCAAACATGCACAGCAGAAAGCCTTGCTCATTGGAATGGCAGTCAGCACACATCCACAACTATAGTGATGGCACTTCATCACACTCCACCCACCGCCCACCATACGTCGCTCACCTCATTACATTACAGGAAATTGCATTTAGCTGATGCTTTTATCCAGAGCTTACACTGAATAAGGCACAGAGACAGTCCACTTGGCGGAATGTGGGGTTACATCCCCTGCCCCATCGACAAAGGTGTTGGTTATTCACTTCCCCACCTACTATTTTTCCTACTGGTACGGGATTTGAACCTGTGACCCTCCGATCCCAAGACCAACTCCTCAACCACAGCTGCCCCTAATAAAATAAGCAACACTTCGTAACTGTTTTTAAAAAGTGCTATATAAATAAATATTATTCTCATTATTATACATTTAACCAGTTTTTTTTTTGTTCTCATGTTTTTTCATTAAAAAAATTTTTTCAGAGGTCACCTGTATGTAACACTACGAGGGCAAAGGTAGATAGACTCAATCCCAGTCGGCATCTCTCACTGTCCAAATAAAGCCCACCTATTTCTCTCGCCCTGTGTCACTAAGCGGATCTCTTGGCACGTTCCTACCACACGTATGAGGTCAAGGCTAAGGGAATTAGTGTAGGGAACACAACACAGGTAGCAGCCAGCACCAGACAACCAAGGACAAGGATGACAGCGGGATCCCAGCCACGGCTTACAGGTCTAAGCTTAAGAGTGCAGATGGAATTGAGGACACCTGCATTCAGTTGGCAAACAGCATAGTGCGGGGCATTGGGACATGCCAGAAGTGGCCTTTGTTTTGACTGGCCCCAAAATGAATACAGACCAAAATTCAGTTATGTTTTTTTTTTATTCAGCAATTATGCTTAACATGATGCTCAAGTATTAAACTGTTGTATCGTAGACAAATAGACAGTGTTTTCTCATGCACTTCAAACGTCAAATAGGGAGTATCACAATGATCATGTTATTGGAAACCTTAAAACAAAGCATGACATAAGTTTAGCAACCGCTGTCTGAGGGAAATTGTCATAGATGTTTGAACATAATTGAAGTTATTGCTCAACTGTAACAGTATAATGTTAGTATAAATTAGAGAAAGACTTGATGACCACATTGAACTTTGTAGAGGGCCAATAAAAAAAAGACCTTAAAACATTGAAATTTGGACACTATGAAGCTGCTCCCCCTGCTTCTACCCTCACGTAACAGTCCTTAAAAATGATTAGACCAGCGAAGTAGATGGCCTACATGGCCTGCTGATGCAGATTAGGCACAACATTAAGGTCAGCAAGGCTATGGCATACCCTGATTCTTTCCTACCTTGGAATGTCCCTACCAACTTTGACAAAACCTAAGAAAAGATCACCCAAAAGGTCACCGAGGAAGTGGGATTGAAATCGTTTTACAGTGTTTTTTTTTTTTGCAAGGAATCGGTCATATGTATTGCACAACTGTTCTGTCACATATCAGATGACAATATTGCACAAGTTGGTCCACATCAATATAGCATCCTTCCACAGACATTAAAAAGCAGTGTGTTTTTCCACCCCTTCGCGAATACACAAGGGCCTCATTTCACAAGCTGGCAATACAGCAGCTCCATCTTAACAACTACCAGGGGTTTGTTTCTTTCTGTTCAGCATTTGACATGAACAGTCATGGCTGTCTCCATCATGTCTGGTAGCTCTACAAAAACTATCATCCACTGAATGGAGTCTGACACGTGCAATTTCAATCTGAGGATATCCCTGGTATCTCCCCCTCACTTTCTCCTGGGCCCAGGCTAAACCTCAGCTTAATCTCATTACCCTGCACCTTCTGCTCAATGAACACAGCCTCAAAGTGTTAGCAAACAACCACAGACTGTCCAGAGAAAGGATGGAAAGAGAGAGACACACAAGGAGATATGACCAAGCACATCCAAGAGGTCAGTGTCAGATGTTAGTGATGGAATATAAAAGGCAGCCAGCAAATTATGATGATATTGCATAGATAAGAGGAGTCATTCAGCCCACTGTTTTCCAATTCCTTTCCAGTTTACCCGTTTTTGTGAAAAGCCAAATTATATATTTTTTAAAAACTAGCACCTGAACCAACAAAACTAAAAGCGAATTTTCGTCCTCCTAAAATGCTGTGCATTTGACTGCTGTGTCAATGAACGCAGCAGCAGAAATTTGTTATGAACTGTCAGCTGTTGCCTCTGCTAAAGAGGGCTCATAAAAATTAAAAGACTTTACCTTTACCTCAACCTCTGTGGACGTCTACTGTAAGTGGAAAAAAAAATTGCTTTGAAAAATAACTGGTTTCAAGCCACCATTGTGTAGCAGCAAGAGAGCAGCAGCACCATAACCAAACCCCCATGCCCTCTCCTTATTTAGCTTAGAGTAAAGGAGAGGGGATGGGCTGGGGTAAGGACAACCTGACAGACTTGAAAAGTTTTTTGTTTTTCCCATTAAAACAAAACACCGATGAACTTTTATTGCTGCATAAGACATGTTGCTAAACTTAAGTTGTCATGGCATTGTCAGTGTGAAAGCAGGGGGAGGGGTCGGGCCCGACAGTGGTGGTGGTGGTGGTGAAGGTGGTGACAGTGGTGGTGCCCGGGTCCTAAGGCCCATGGCATCCCACTAGAAGCCATGCACCTTCAGCTGCTCCTCCTTCACTATGTTTATCTGCAGGAGGCAGATGCACAATTAAAGAGAGAGAGAAAGAGAGAGAGAGTCAGAAGATTGGGTAGTATAAAGCACCCAATGATTTCTACAACTAGCATTTCAATTTCTTCTCACGCAACTTATCTTGTAAGGTGGACTCACGAAGATACTGAGACTTTGGTCTTTGTGGTGGTCTAGCCATACGTCTGTATGATGCTAGCGGTCAACATTAAGTTCTAAGTTGTATGGCATTTTGACTTTGCCTTTCGTCTTCAACATTTTGCCTCTAATCCAAAAGGCTTTCTAAGTTCAGAACTAAAAAAGCCTTTTGGATAAAAGGTGAAACATCTGCGGACTCCAAGAGGCAGTCCAGTTACCATACAACCTAGCACTTATGACTACCATGACTTTGATTAATGAGAACCTACACAGTCCGATGCTTACAGTCCAAATTTACATGGGTACAGATGGGCAGAAAAAGCTTACCTCCAGGAGGAACTGGCAGATGTTTTTCCTCTGGTCTCCCTGCAGCTGGATGACCTCTCCGTACTCAGGGTGCTCAATCACAGTGCCATTGCAAGCAAATTTCTTTAAAAGGGCATCATACGCACACAATTAGTCTCCTCACACATACAAGTATTTCCTTGTGCCACCGTAACACAGCTACAGTTTAGTGGCTTGTGTGTGTACAATGCCAAAACATCACTAAGTAATCTTATTTGTTCGTTTGTGCAAGTCCTGCAAAAATGTAACAATTGCAACAGACAAACAGGTGGTCAATCTGACCCCTTGATCCCAGGCTTGACACGACATGAGGGTTGACAGGTTTTACCTTTTTGAAGGCCTTCACCAGTTTCTTCTTGTCGTAATCATTTGCGATGCCTTGCACAGTGGTAAGCGTTTTTCGACCGTTCCGTTGCTGAATCCTTATGTGGATTTTATCTTCTGTCCCGGCCGGGAGTAAGTCGTCACCCTTGGTTGCATCAGCAAAGGGATCTAAAGGGAAGAGAAACACAAAGGTAAATACAGCAGATTATCTAGATGAAGTCTGCATTAGCAAGCCATGCTAACACTGTTTCCGAGGTAAAACATTGCTGAACATTAGGGAGTAGTAGTGCCCTGTTCAGTCTTCTGTATTTAACTTTGGGCAAAGTAATAGATTTACAATAACCCAAAAAGATCACGACAATGTTCCTTCACCACGGTCTTAAAATGAATTAAACAATTGTATATGTATACATGTTGGTTGTACCGTGCTTTCTATTCATTAACCTACTTGTCACTATATCAAGTCAAAGTCAAAGTGTACTTTATTGTCAATTCACTATGTAACAGGCATTACACAGAGGACTAAAATTGCGCGCGCGCACACACACACACACACACAGCTACACTCATGGACATGAAGTGTACACAGACATCCACAATAAATAGACATAAGACATACAGGTAAACCTATATAATCTCTACAATATCGTGTGAGCATTAAACAGCAGTAACTAAAGACCCAAAATCGTCGTAAAGCCAGCTACAATTTGCTGAAAGACGATGGAAAGTGGCAACAACCACAATGTGCACTTATGTTTGGATGAAAATATCACAGGCTATTCTACGATGCATTTTACTAGCCTACTGTTAGCCATGTCAAATCACCGCTGTTCACAGCACAGCGACAAAACGTCACATATGTGTTTCATTAGTGGTAGTGATTAAACCAAAATAGGTTAGAATATGTGTAAATGCATATCTAACAGTCGATGAAGCAAAACTGGAATGTATCCATGCTATGTTTGCACTAAATTGGCTAGCTAGCCCAGTAGTGTTTCCATGTCAACCCTTGTTGACATACGCAACAAAACATCTATCCCTTGCTAGCTGAAAAATAGCATAACTGGATGAACCTAACTTGCACTACACCACGCACAAGCTCGTCTTAACAGGCGATTAATATATGCATCGTTGTACACCAGAGTAAAAAGTAACACATGTGAACGTTTTAAACACACATGGTTTCGTCTCAACATCTACAAACACCCAGATGTAACTTACACAATAAGCTAAGCATCGCCGACATTAGTCTAGCTAGAATGGTTATTCTTTGCAAAACAAAACAAGGTTCTTTCTGGACGACGTTGCCCATTTAGCTTGGTGGCTAACGAGCACATACATACCGAAAGTTTGGAGATTCTGGATAGAGGACATGCGATATTAGGACGATTACTTTGTGAAGATGAAAGTCTCGGCGATATAAGCCGCTCTCTCGCCTTTTACAGCAGCTATGTAGCTTGACAAATAATTACCTATGAGTAGAAACGGCAGCGAAACTGCAGTTTGATCCTACCAGCTCGGAACGCTAATGTAGAATGCCCACACGGCGTTGCCAGACAGCATTGCCGCCTACAGCAACGGAGTGGAATAGCCACGAGGACATGTATAGGATGTTTTTGTCTATGTATCTGTCTTATGGTGATGATACATGGAGCAACTTTTTGAGCAATGTTACTGGCCAACAGTATAAAAGGCTCTTAATATTCTGATTGGATGATAGTGACAAGATCTGTCCTGATATCGTAAGTTCCTATGATAAACATGTGTGGCCTAACATCAGTAGGAAAGTCATCAAACAGCATGTGTTAATGTTGCCTGCCAATATTGCCCAAAAAGTTGCCTAGTGTATCACCATCTTTAGTTCCAACCATTCCAACCTGGTTCCAACCGAACAAATGTATGGCACAACAATTTCATGTTGGAGACCTCCTTATCATCACTTTTATCATTATGAATAACTTTATCTAATCGGTTCTCTCAGAACCATTTGAACGTAAAGACACGGGCTAGTTATTACTGCTGTCCTGCCCATTTATACACACATTTTTTTGTAATGGAATTGCTGACAGACCATTAAACAGATTTTATACAAATGCTTGTGCCCCAAATAACAGGATTAGGTAGCCTCAACACAACACAACCCTTGGCCCTTAGCAAGGGAGAACTAACCGTGCATGGATTCTTGGACATCTGTATTCACTGTTTAGCATTGAGAGGCCACGAAATGTAACTGTGAATGCCATAATCAATAAAGCTTTACTAACAAGCACAATTGGAGATGTGCTTGGTCCCCCATATGGGCACAGAGGAACGGACAGGGTCATTGCACTACCTAGTCAATCCCTCCGGGGACCAGTTAATGATCTTACAGTAACTGATATGACCGTACTTGTATCCATTGATCTCTATTATTAGTAATAGAGATCAATACTTGTGTCCTACTTTTTCTAAATGAAATAGAGCGACATCAAGTGGACAGAATGAATAATTAAATCTTTGTCTATCTCAATAACACAGCTCACCAAAACACTGTTACAGAAATATTATCTGAACAATGTTAATAGAATTAACATTGATACATCAGATACTGCTTCCCAGGCTTCCTTCTGTGTGTGCGAGCGTTGTCTGCTTACAGATGGGTTAGATTTAATACACACTTATACCTCTGGGGTATACAACTGCTAAGTCTACTTCTATTATTTCTAATACTATACACAACTACAACAACAATGACAACAACTACTACTATTGCTACTACTAAAAATAACATTATTATTATTATTGTTGTTGTTGTTGTTGTTGTTATTAACAACAACAATTATTATTATTATTAACAACAACAACAACAATCATCATCATCATCATCATCATCATCATCATCATCATCATCATCATCATCATCATCATCATCACAAGAACAACAATAACATAATAATAACAACACTACCAATACAATAGTAGTTATTTATTCTCATGCTTTGTATTTTGCATAAGCCTTTATCCAAAGAAACAGCAGAATAACAAACACTGACATTTGTAAACTATTACATTAAAATAAAATAGCAATTAAAATGCAATGTAATAATGCTTTTATCAGTCAGACTGCTGGTTAGGTGATGCCTACGTCATTCCAATACCAACCAGGAGAGCTACAAGGAAGGCCAGATTTCCCAGGAAAAAGATTAGGAAAAGAATGACTTCTGTGGTTAACTGGAAGATAAAAAAAAAACGTATGGTTATTTTGAGAGCAGATGTAGCTAAGCTGTGCATAATGACATGGGTATACACACACAAGTATATCTTTGCAACAATGAGTACTTACTGTTCCAAAGACCTCTCCATCATCATCTACAAGGATGCAAAATATCAGTACATGTACATATCAGTACCGTTTCGTTAGAATAGAATTAACATTTTCAAATATTTCAATCATATCTACAGTTCATTAAACAGCACATATGTACTATCTCACCTTTCTGTCTCCATCTCATTTGTAGATCTTGTATGGCGAAGAGCAGTGCCTCCCAAGCCACAAACCCCCCCATCACCTTCTGCATCCACCCCTCCTCTGAGCTGTCAACCAGGTACAAGCCAGTAAATATGGCTGCCACTGATAGGAGACAAAGAGCAGTGGAAACATGTTCAGATGTTTATGTAAATAAGCTATATCAATGCAACATGGTTAACATGGTACATTTAAAAACAAGACCATTCAATATATAACTTTAACCCCTTTAGACCCAATCTCTAAATCAGGTTTGTTTTTACCAAAATAGCATGATCAAGTTGTAATGTGCTAGTCATTTTTTTATTTCACAATTGGAACAGCAAATGAAACAATGTGTACTAAGTGAACAATATAAAATGAAATCACATCTTACCTGACAGGCCCTTGATGGCTACAGCAGTCAAAGTGTGCAACGTGTTGAATATGAATCTCCTTTTTAAAAAAAAAAAAAAAAACAACAAACAAAAACAAAGATTCACAACACAGGAGAAGACTTCAAAATCATGTTATAATGTTATATCATATTTGTTTGATGAAATGTGGTTTGACACAATATGGGACTACAGAAATATTATTTTATGTAATTATATGTAATAATACAGAAATAATGTAAATAATGTAACAGTATTATGTAAAGCTGAAATCTCTGCATTTTGTCAGTGTGAATCTGTTGTTTGCATCTGCCATCAACCTTTCATCAATGATCCACGCACGCACGCACGCACGCACGCACGCACGCACGCACGCACGCACGCACGCACGCACGCACACACCCTTGCAAGCATATAAATGCCTACCACTGGTGTTCTGGCCCACAGCGAAAAAGGGCTGCCAGTGGCTGAAAGAAGGCCAGGATCATGACCAAACAGCCAAGTACTGGATGGGAGCCCTATAAAAGCACATTCAGCATCAGAAACAGAATCACATTTATTGCCATATTTGTACAACAGACTAGGAATTTGACTTTGTGTAGGTGCATTACAGATAATACAACATAGATGACATAAAATAATAAAAACAAACAAAAAAGCAAGTACTGAAGCTATAGAAAATTAAGATAGTAATAGAAAAATATACAAGTGCAATTTACAAGTTTGATTTTTAATTTGTTTTTATAAGTAAATGCTATTTTTAAATGCTTCTAGCTCGTGACTATGCTTGTTTATTCACAGGATTACTTCTGAAAAAACTGGGGTTTCAGTGCAACTACTGATAGGGCGGATAACTTGATTTTGAAAAACTGATTTTGTGACTATGCCCATTTTTCTTGTGGACTCCTCATTTACTATCAAATGAACAATCTAATCATATTTAATATGTTAATTTCTCTTAATCTCATTTGGGATAAATAAAGTATCTCTGCTGCATAAATATATATACACATAACATGTAAACATATAGACATATACACATACAAACATGTAGATATAAGTATTATAGGCTTTCAATGGTGTGTCAATTCTAAAAAGGTCCTTTTAAGTAAAACACATGGCAACCAGGGGACTGTGCCAGGGAAGACATCCTCACCCCACTCCACCCCTTCACATGAGAGAAAGACAAGATGAAAGCTATGATGGTGGCAGCTACAGTCAAGACCATCAGAGACACATGAGCCTGAGTAGACACAAAGGAAAATAATGAACCAGTCCCGCATCAATCGCCATCACTATTACTTTATAAGTTTTATCATTGATGTACCTGACTACATAAGTGGAACTTGCTTAAAAAAACCTCACCAGAAACCACAGGTCTTTGCCAAAACATTCTCTTCCCTGGGTGGCTGCCTTTAGATAGCGTGCAATTAGCATGCCAAGGCTTCCTGTTGTCATCCAAGCAGTTAACATCAAAGCACCTGAATAAAAATAAGACTTGTCAACAGGAAATTCACCATTACAGTCCAAAATGACCAGCATTAGATACTGTACAAACACTCACCATGTGCTTTGATAATTTGAGGTTGGCGTGCCTTTGTAATGATTTGGGGTCTGGCGATGTCAATTTTTTGCTCACTGACAAAAGTTGTTGCATGCTTCATAAGCTTGCCTGCTGATATCAGAGACAATTGTATTTAATGCAGTCAAATTCAGACATGATTCAGTTTCACTTCAAACTGTCCAAAAAATCTAAATTTTTTTAAAATTTTATTTTAGGTAGTTTTGCTGCTGCAGTGCTGCACAGCTAACTATCTGCTGCCATACCATTATTAGTGAGGCCATAGGCGAACATGATATAGTAGACAAGCCCAGCTCCACTCCTTTGAGTAGAAATAGGATTCTTGGATACAAAGGCACAGCTGATAACACCATCCACAAATGATGATTTAATGTCCGACACGTTTCCCTTTTAGGAGGTAAGCACACAAGAATTCAGTTTGGACAGACCATACACCACGGTTTGCTATAAACATTTGTCACTTAAGCAGTTATATTATAAAGTATAGAAAGACGAGAGGTACCAGTGTCAGGATTTCTGGAGCCCTTTGTCCTGTTGAATAGGCACGCTCCACTTGGATGTCACTAGTGCTGCCTTTTCGACATATGTATATGTCATCTTGCCCCTGTGGAAAAAAAACACAAACAAATTTGCTTTATACATCACTTAAACACACAGAGTTTAAATGACTTTACTTGTGTTATTACATTCAGTAGTTACATAATGGAAATGGAAAGCAAAAAACATAACGCTTCCAACACTTCTTTGATGGCAGGGCATTACTGACATTTAATAGAAGTTGAAGAAAGTAATAAAAAAGCTAAATCTAAAACATTTGACAATTAATTCTTCTTTAACATCACGATTAACTTCGTCAGAGTTTTAGGTATATCTCTTAAGAGGGATCACAGCCTAGTTAGTCAGCCTATTAGATAGTACAGTGGGTTTTTAATTTAAAAAAATGGTCTGCAAATACAGGCATGGACAGTACTGCAAACACCTATGCACACACAAACATATGGCTGGTTATGATCATACCATCCGCTGATCATCAGAGAACCCAATGGAGATGTACCCTTGTGATGTACCATACATCTCCAGTTTTACAGACGAGTCAGCAGGTGTTGCTGTGGCAGACATGAAGTAACAGTCAGAGCTTTGGGCAGGGTCACAGTTATCTGGAATGCTAAAGCACACCTTGCTTTTGCCACATCCAACCCTCGAGATTGGTGCCTATTACAGAGACCGACAGACAAACAGACAGACAGGATGTGTTGCATACAAGAGTCCTCTTGTTTTTGACTTCAAGAGCACCTGGCATATTTGGAATTCACCAGCTTATACAACCAGAGCACTTAGTATCTTCCCTTTGTTTGTTAGACAGACAGAATGTGTTCTGACACCTCATAACTTTTATTGCAAAAAGAATAAAATAAAATAAAATAAAGACAGCATAAAATGTGATTTTTTTTTTACCAAAACAGTTTCCATCACGAAGGCACAGTGCACACAATTGCTTTTGAAGCATTTAATAATTGTTCTTTGATGGAGCCATTTTGTTGGTTGTAATGGAACAGAACATGCTAGCTGGCATGATGTGTATCATTACATACACCCATAAAACTTTACTTACATTTGCAAATGGACTTAATCCCGATGAGACTGGAGTTGTAGGGCCGTTGTAGACAACCACGTGGCTTTTGACACCAACCCAATACTTAGCGTAGTTCTGTACAAATGTAACACTGGAAAATAAGAGAAATGTTATCACTGTTTATGAGCAGTGTTGGGTAATTTTATGGAATCACTGACAAAAGGTGACTACGAAGTTTAAAAGTTGCCATCACCTGAACTGTATGTCTTTAAGCTGTCCTGACTGAGGAGCCATCCATTGGGTCCGGACTATGTGTTTGTTTTCACCCGATAACTGGGAAACAGCAGAGTCCTACAGGTGACAAAAAGCAAACATATTGTTATTGCCAGTGTATTACCAGCGGTCCAACAAACTCTTTTAGAGTGGCTCTTCAGACAAAGACCAGTCTTTCAAGGTGACATTTGAAGAACCATTCATTCAATTTAGAACCATTAACTATTGAGTGCCCGAGTGATACCAAGACACATACAGGCAGTCCAACGCATTCCAGAAGCCTACTCTCTGCTCCCAGCAAAGAGAAGGATCCAACCGGGTGGCTTCGTCCAACCTCTCTTGCTTGCACCAGGAAACCCTGGAATGGTTCGGAGTCTGCCTGGAGAGTCACTGTAAGCACATTATGTCTTTAACTTTGTGAAAGATTTAGGAAACAAATACCTGCATAAAGCACCTGGAAAAATGAGCATACCACTTAGCCTTATGTATATGAAAGTATAACATTCCCTGGCCATTTTCTGCTATTTAAACTTGAAAAATATTGGCTACAGAAAGTAATATTCATGTAGCACTGAGAATAACCTTTCTGCCTATGCACGTTTACATGCCTGGCGTTCTGGGTCAAATCCTTTCTACTTGAGGATGTGTGACATAAGAGCATACAGCCACCTGTAATATTGTCTCCTCCGCTGTATTCAGTGCGGTCGGTGGAAATGGTGAACGGTGGGGGGCTCGACGATGAACTTGAGCCCGTGTGGTTTGGCGTCAAGTCCTCACAGCTGGCCATCACTAGACCTGAACTATAGCACTGTACAGGTGCACTTGCGCAGGCAAGGATGATGATCAGTAATGAAGAGATGCGCATCTGTAAAACACGCGTGATAACATAAGCTATCAGAGAAGAGTTTGTAGCGCTGTTTTATCTATTTTATCTTTCATCTTCATAAGGTCAAGAGCATGTGGACAAACACAGCTGTATACTGTCTATGACTTAGGAAATACGAATTAAAAGTTACAAATGTTACTTGAAAAGTAAAAGATTTACCTTTATATCAGGTTCCAACGAGTCTAAAAGGGCGACCTTTTCCAAATGAACTTCTTGTTGAGGGCGGAGCCACTGAAATTAGCACGCCCAGATGGTCCAGGTACTCCCAAGGGGCAAAACCTTTACAGCGGTGTCAAATGGACAATCGGTATTTAATTTCAAGTCTGTTCAACGGTTGCCGATGGTTATTTAATTAAAATGTAATTTCTACTGGAGATTGCAACAGTTTACTTCGAACAGTGTGATCACAAGTGTCACTGAATGATCAGTGGCCCAATACCTAAGCAAACAGTGTGCGGGGGTAAACCGCTCCCACAAGGAACGTAGAACGTGGTTAGCAGCCTAGTCACAAAGAAACAGGCTAATGTTTCAAGAGGTACATAGGTGATATTTGGTAGTAGTACAACAAGCAAAACGAGATCATAACCTCTTATGTTTTTTCTACAACTTACAACTCTTTCTCTTTCTACAACTCTTTCTCGAACCTTAAATCTAGCATGCTTTACACCTCAACTACTGTATCTAGTCACACCACTGATGATGTGAATAACTAAATAAAAAGAGGCTAATTTTAACCACTGTGAAGGATGTTAACAGGCTTCCGTCTCTCTCAAGGCAGCCTTCTTTTCTGACATAACCTCAGGACAGGTGCAAATAGGTACGTACAGTACAGTAGGCTATTTTAAATCAGTTCACAACCCCACGTTCTTCGTTCTGGAAAAAACTAATAAACATTGTACACGAATGCCTAAAAACGTGTCAGGTTTATGGATTTGTGTTAGCCTGAATGTGATGTTCGACTCTAAATACGTTCGGACAATGCTGCGAAACATGACACCTTTGAGGCACCTTCAAAAAAACAGGCTAAAAAAAGGCTACCATTGCGCCTAAACAAAGGTATGTTTACTAGAACTACTTAGTAATTTGGAAAACACACACCGTACAACCAGATACACCGTACACCAGATTACTTTGGTGTTCACAGAGATATTGCATAATGTGAGAACAGCTTAGGTTGCCAGCTTCATTTTGGTCTGCAGCTCTCCTCCCACCACCTACACCTATTCAGCGTGTTAAAAAAAAAAGGCTTTATTCCACAGGAAATTATACAGGCCTTCCTCCTTTCATGCCATACTTAAAGAATAAGCTAAAGGCGTGTCCTTTCAACACTGCCGAATAACCTTTATCACAACAGACCCACAATTTGGTGGGGTAGTTAGTAGTGATTTTGAAGTTTTCAAGTGATGCACCTATGTGTCAGTATCTTAAATTTGCTTATGTGTTAAAAAAAGGTGTTCTGAAAAAGAGGTTGGGGCATTTAGGAATTTATTTTTTTGTCACAAAGTGGACAGATTCACAGACTCCACACATGCAGATGCAAGCTCTTGGCTCTACAGTTGTAAAAGCCTTTGCATTGGTTATTCCCACACACCACATTGATACAGAAAAACGGCGAATCGTGACTGCATTTAGTGAACTTGATGGAATCTATGTTCCAGCTATGGTAAACTCAGACATTGCGTACCGAATACCAAGAGGGGTAAATAGCATACGTTTCACAGCAGCCAGGCCACCTGATAAAACGTTGATTCAACTGCCACTCTATGATGCCTAACAATTACATAATTGGTTATTTCATTTTATTCTAAATTCACACCAAAAAAGCTGTCATATTGACTTTACCCAACCAGCGTGATGCAGCAACAATGAAATTGTGCAATTATAACAATACATGTGCACCGATCAATCCATCATGAGCTAGATTAATGTGCATACATTTTGTTTGCGTGTCTGCTGTTATACTGACTTTTTCATGCCACTTGACAGCAGCAGCAGCAGCAGCAGCAGAGTGTGGCCTGCTTACTGACTTATCAAACACCTCAACATGATAAGTGACAACAGGGTATCACTGTTTCGTTCCAGTACCACAGCGGACTTGTGGCTAGATATCCTCGTTGCCCTTCTTTAACAGGGGAGGCCCGTCATCACTTGTGAGGAAAGTCTTCTTGCTGCGCTTCTGCACGTGGTCCTCGTTCATCTTCTCCAGGGCTTCAATCTGTGAGCAGTACAGGAGCATAAGCAAAAAGGCATAACACTCACTAGTATCATAACTGGAGAAGTGACAATACACATATTTCTTCCAGATCACCAGTGTCCCCATGACACTATATACTCTTACACTATGAACTCATTTTAGACTTTTATGAAGTTTATGATGTTTTCATAACTTTTATTCTACAAACCACTGGTCAAAATTATATGGCCAGAGACAATCAGGCTGCATATGTTGTAACTATTTTTGTCAGCGCTGGGTTTTTAATCCATGGAAAACAGTAATAAACAAGTTTCATTCTGACCTGAGCCAAGAAGTCTGCCTCATTGTCACCACTGATCTCGAGCCCAGATACGGCATTGAAGAGGTCATAGACGTTCATGGCCTCAGCCACGCCAGCCTTTTCAAAGAACTACAGAATAAAAACAGAAGCAGACATTGGAAAACAACTTGCACTTCAGTCCTTTATTTCTCAGAAATGCTCCAGATGAATTCAAACCCTTCCTTCATTCAACAGTTTAGATTCCTACTATATAGGAGAAAAAGGATGATCTCAGAGGAGGAAAAGTCTTGACTTGGTCACTTACAGTAGAGACATTCCTGCAGTCCCGGAAGAGGAACTCAAGTCCGTGAGGGTGTGTAGGCTCCACAGACTGGCTCACATCAATCACCCACACCTATCAAACATGATACATTCACATTAGCTTAACACTAGCTGGACTCAGCAGCTGGGATGCTCCATCATGCATGCACTGAAAGAAAACAATGAAATACAACTCAATATGTAACACATCAGATTGTGGCATGCACATTACAAAAAGACACAGACAACAGACAAGGGGCAGAGTTGTGATAAGGAGAGGGTCAGATACTTTAGGCTGTCACAGTAATAACTAAGGCAACTGTGGAATAAAATCACAATAAAATTAGATTTAGCTGGTAAAAAAAATACTTCAATCAACTTTCTCTGAGTAACTATGCATAGATTATACTGCACAGTAATATAAAACTTTAAACAAACTGTGTATGGGCACTAGAAGACTAGAAGAACAACTATACCAAGAAAAATGACAGACAGATAAGCAGATTTAGTAGTATCAAAGAATAACCTTTCGATCGTGCCAGAGCATGTTGTATTCACTGAGGTCAGCGTGGACAAGGTTGCATTCACGATAGAGCTGCTGCATCATCTAACACATTGGAAAAAACACAGATGTTAAAAGACAAAAGGCGTTAAGACAATGCTGAAACAGTAGTTTTCATGTGTTAGTTTGAAGCGCATGACAGTAAAGATGCATGCCCCTCTGTCTTGTTCTCACCTCAGCTGCAACAATACTGACTAGTAGGGCTGCACAATATTTGAGAAATGTGCGATATGTGGTAACATTGCTGAATGTTGGGATGACAATACGTTACGAGATAAATAAACAAATATTTAATAATACTGCTAGGCCATAGCCAGTGCACAGCCTATGGGGTGGATATCAAGGACAGTAGGACTCCATTTGATTTCCAAAATGTCGAAATACGGCTTGACTGGAATAAATGGGACATTACTGTAAGCTGTTTCACAGTAATGTCCCATTTATTCCAGTTAAGCCATGTTTTGCGATATGTGCATCACGATACTGTATGTTGCGATATCACAATATTTTTTATATATTGTGGAGCCCTATTGGCTAGATATCTTTTTTTTGTATTATAAAAATAAAATAATGAAAATACAACAGCACATATCTGTCACAATCACAACAGCTCATTCTTTGTACTTACCCACAGGAACATTTTCTCTAAATCTAACTAAAACACTAAACTTAGGTACAACGTACTTATGGGGAGGATGCACTGTAACTAGAGCAAGACTAGTGTCTGCAATGAGCTACTTACATCCAGGACTTGGTAGTAAGCCAGCTTCATGTCGTCACTGCTCAGCATGGCATCCTTGAGCTTGGGAGCAGGCACATGGTCCTGACCGATGAAGGACATGACCAGGATGTGTTTCTTCAGCACCACCACCTCTGGGCACAGGATGCCTGCCTTCTTCATTCTGGAGGTGGTAACACATTTTAATAAAATGTCCACACTTCAAACATGTGGGACAAGCAACGACTTGGAATATATAGGCAGCAGCGACTCGCATATGTGTTTGGTTTTAGATATCTAATTAGCAATGACTGAGGTGGAAATGGGACTAGGGATGAACATGTCTCTACACTTCTGTGACAATTTAGAGCCTATACACCGAAATGGATCTTAATCTAAATAAAGATGAACCCAAGGCCTCTTCATATACTGACTCATAACAAATACAAGTTCATTGTGACCTGTAAATACGACAGTGTTTCATATTCAAACTATTTACGATAAATGGAGATTGTAGACATTACTGCTGTTGAGCTTTAGGTCAAAAATGTACTAAGATAATGGAAATACACTTATGGCATACTACCTGGCTAAGTTGTGCATCTCCTTCTCCGCCCACAAGCGAATGACCTTACGGGGGTTTAGCTTGCTGAAACGGTCCTTGAAGCGGTAGTCATCCTTAATGTACTTGTCCCGGTTCTTGAACTCATTGAGTGTAGTCTTGAAGACCTTCAGCACACATTCCTGTGGAACTTCTTTCTCCTCCATGCTGGGGTCAAACAGCCAGACAAACAAAACCATTCCAGTCATAATCTTACATGATGCCCATTTTGCTGTAGGGCTTGAATGAATTCAGCTTAGACGCAGGAGGATAGCACAATTGTTAAGCTACGCAAAGTCCATTTTATTAAACTGAAAAACAGGCTCAAAAATAGACTTTCTGGAGCTAAACTAGTCTGTAGACCCCCCCCCCCCCCTCCGTCCTGTCTGATGCGTTTGTCACTTCTGTTAACTTTTTTGGATGTGCACACCCTTTCTCTTTTACAGGGCTAGAGCACTGGCCATCAGTAAATGAAAACTGGAGTGATGCAGATTGCGGGAAATTGTACTGAAAATATTCCCACCTGCCACCATCAGCGTGGAACACCACAGACTCCTTCCCTGTGCTGATGCAACCATTGATGTTGTCCAGGACACCGGCATTCACCATCTTGTACATCAGTAGCCTGGTCTTCGGATCTACTGCTTGTTCCTAAAAAAATACAGATTTACTAAATGATAACATACATGGAATGTGACTATATATCAAGTGTGCTATCTGAAAAATACATTCAGTATATTTACATCACAAATCACTGGCCTAATTCTCAATGTTGAATTTTATGGTCCATCTAGCAATCATTGAAGAAGTAGAGTGGCTTAAACTCAACCTCTTTAACACTTTTTTTTACTGTTCAAAATATTCAGTCTGTAGGTTTGCCAAACAATCAAAAACTTTTTTTTTTTTTTTTAATTCTGCCTCAAAAAAACAAATTGCAAGATCTCCTGTCCAGCCCCTCTAGTCTGCTCCAATTGGTCAGCTTGCATTCTCTGTTCTGATTGGTTATGAAAGAGGTAGTGTCCTACTGCTGTAAGATCAAAAAGGGAAGTTTACAAAGAGCAGGCCGAAAACCGACATTAAGACACTGTAGATTAACTTTTTGGTTGTTTATGTTATGGCAAAAAACAATTTTCCACAATCTGTAATGCCTGCAGTAAAAGCTGACAATAAAAAGACAGGTAATCTAAAGACTATAACCAACAAGGCATTTACAGGCAAGCTGGGATACGTAGCCACTTACTCCCTCTGGTGTCTACTAGGAGCTATTGCACCTTTGTAAATCATTTGCATGCACAAAAGCTGAAAAAGGGAGAAACTGGGCAAGCATACAAGATCCCATTTAAATATAAGTATCTTGTGTTTACAGGGCTGCCAGTAATAATAGGAAATTAACTTTCTATAAACAAATGACTTCTCACACTCCTTCACTTCACTGTACAAACAATGAATGACCTGAATGGCATAGTACTTAAGGGATAGAACAAAATAAACAATCCCCAAACATGTACTGAATGCTGTCAGCTTAGCCGCATATTCATATCACTAATGCTGCCCTACGAAGGCGAAATGCAGTAACTACGTGAACACAGAAACTGAGAAAAATGCTTTACAAGTTGTCGCATAGCCCAGTCAAACATGTTCTAAGTGTAACAGTGGTGATGTTTTTATGTACTTCCTTAATAGGAAAAAGCAAGAGATTTAGTCACAATACAAAAGAGGTGTTATAAAGTCAATTCCCAGTGTAAACTCAATTTGAGTAACTGAAATTATGCAGTTACTGCCCTTTCAATTTGTAGAGCAGAATATATTACCTGTTGTAGCGAAGGGGAGGAGAAATCACCCCACCCAGGCTTTGGCGCTGTGGTCAAAGTGCATGTTTGGTACCCCGAAGACCCGGGTGGGGTGACTTCTTCTCCTCTTCGTTACAAATGGTAGGATGGCTTGCCATGAGGAGGCACACCCACTGTGTGAGCCATATGAGGGACCTCCAGGTTAGATTTACCCCGGTGTGGGGCACCCCAGGGATGGGTGAAGCATGAGTATGTGGGGCACCCTGGATGAGAGAAGTATGGTGAGGGACACCCGAGTGTGCGCTTCCCAAAGGGAAAAGCAGTGTGATGGGAGTGCCATCACTAGTGTTGTGGGTGTGCTCTGACTGCCATACCAACAAGCCTGGCTGTTTGGCGCTGCGGTCAAAGTGCATGTTTGCCGGGTGGGGTGATTTCTCCCCTTCGCTACGCTGGTGCATTAGCAGCAGCTACTCACAGCAGTAGAGTGCTCCTTCTTCTCATGCAGTCGGGCGCTGCGGCGCTGCTCGCTGTAGCAGTGGCGCTTCAGGGCGTTGTACACGTGGTTGGACAGCTTCAGATCCATGCCAATGCCATCTCCCACCTGCACCTCGGGGGCAAACTGATAAACGAATACGGAATACAAATATTCATAAACATGTAAACATGCAAACAGCTTTTAATGAGTACAGCTATGCCCTTGCGGCCAGCATACTGTTCTTAATCTCAGGAATGAAAAAACACAAGCATAATGGGGCATTTAACACACACACACAAACACACGTAAGGAGATTAGAATACAGAGCTCACATGTTCCATGCGTGCTGTGTTCTTCCTCCCACAAACCACCTCATCATGTTTAGTTGTAATGTTCTTGCCCTTCCCAGTGAAGCCCTTTCGAGGAGTGGTGGTTGGTTTGTCTTCAGATTAAAATGATACACAAACAGATAAAAATGCTTGTCCTAACAAGTGTCAAAAACACTGACAATTTAGGATGTAGGACGTTATAGTGAAATTAGCGTCCATACCAGCGCGATAGGGATCATTACGAGTGTCCTGCCAATCCACTTCATCCTCAGAGCTGTCACTGTCCTCATAGGGGTGAACCATGCGGTAGTTCTCAAAGGATATGGACACTGGTGACACAGCCAAAAACAAAACACAAATAGGGTTTGTGCTAACCTTTACAAGTAGTGCATTGCATCATTTTAAATAGCAGCATCTTGTACCATTGACGTTCTGTCTGAAACAGCTGCTATTGGGCTGGCATGTTCTGTGGGGCTAACAATGCTTACAGTTGTGCCAATGAGATGCAATCCTGAATTTAAATAGTCAAACGTGTAACAGTCGCAACTTCCATAGTCTCTCTGGACAGCCATGGTTTGCATGGAGCTGGCTGGGAATGTTATACGATTCCTAGGAGCTCTGTGGATTTTTAGGACTATATGCTCTTACCTTTGCTGTCTCCATTGAACTTCTTTTCTTCTCTTCGTAGCTGTGAGTCAAACTCCCTGTCAAACTCCATCTGCAGCATTTGCGCCAGCATCAAGTCACTGTCTGTGTCATCCACTGGAGAGGTCATGAGCTCCACACCCGCCCTGATGGCACAACAAATACTTCCACCTTGAGAACAGAGCCACTGCTAAACATTATGGACCCATTTAAAGAGTACAATATTGCATCCCATAATAGCAATGCTGTTGGACTTTCTGTCCTTGTACCCTAGTAGTCCTCTGTATGGCACATGGAACTCACCTTAGAATTCCCCCTGCTTGAAAATATGCATGCTTCTCTGACCTTTGATATTGAACATGACCTCGCCCTTTCATTATCTTCAGCTTAAAAACTAAGCAGTGCCAACTTTTAACTTTTAGGATTACAGTAACAAAGTAAATTTTATAAATCATAGACTGTAAACTTGTATTCTGGGCAAGTTCCTCAACGGTTTCTGGTGGCTAAAACGGGAGGAGAGTTTTTTGACATTTGACCTGCTTACAGAATTCTTGACTGACTCACTCTGGACAAGTTGGGAAGGCATTGATGTCCTCATCCAGTTGCTTGGCCAGTTGCTCACTCATAACGTCAGCCAGGGAGCAGGGAGTCTGAACAGGCCTCGCAGCCCCCCAAGGACTCTAAATTAGGAGGGGAAAGTTGTCAACAGAGGCCTGTAAAGAACACTCAATTCGCAGCCGCCTGTCGGACGAGGCTGTCAAGGCAAACCATATCGATAACATCACGTGAGTGAACTGGAACTTCCATGAGTTTTTACAGTTTAAATAGGTGGCTAGCCCATAAGTATATAGTTATTTCTTGGTTAGCCAGCCATACTTAACTGACTATCGCCGAGACGAGGAAATGCGAAAGTCCAGGGATAGTGCCCAACTAAGGGAATAGCTGAACATTAGCATTAACATTTATGTGTATGCTGACAACCAGCAAACAACGCTTATCTTGTCAGTTACCGTTGGCTACTGTCTAAGCACAGGTTAAATGGCTTACCTTTACTTCTTTGGAAGCCACTTCAACTTGATCCATATTTTCACAAGACAGGCAGGTAGTGTACGAGGTAACTGCAGTTTATCAAGGTTAAAACGTGTGGTTGTAAAACGTTTAGTTGGCACGTTATTTAAAGTTGTCTACTACGTTGTTAATTGGCGTTAGCTTGTGCTGTTAGCAAAAACGGACTATCGCTAGCCGAGTACAGGTAACGTTAGCGATATTAAAAGGCAGAGTTGTTCCCTTAATAGGGCATATACGACAAAACAATCACGACACGTGATATACTATAAATATATCTTAATGCCACTGTTAAAAACAGTATAAATGATACTAAAATACCACCGATACGGTCGAGCGAGTAGCTATCTCCAGTGGCTGAAGTCGTAAAATGGGGCTAGGGAGGGAGGTTGTTGGTCATTCTATGAGGTTGTCGGGGATTGTGAAACAAACTGTATCATTACTGCCATCTTTCGGTATGGAATGAGACATTTATTACTACATAGTAGTAGGGCAGCAGTTTCCGGGAGTTGTCTCCTAGTTGTTCCCCCCCATGGTTGACTCTGGATTTCAATTGCGCACAGCAATACACCTGCACGAAATGCTGGATATAGGACAGCAATGTTCTAGTGCAAGCAATGTGATTGGTGTTATTGTTCTTCAGGACAATAGAAGTATAGCTGCTAAGCCACAATAGGATCATTCATCCTATTTGCTTTTACACTATCTGTAATACTGTACCTCAGATGCTTTTGTTGTTGATCTGTTTCATCTAAGGTTTATACACAAATAAAACATCATTAAGACGTTACAGCAGCACCGTGTAGAGATATGCACTGGGTTCTTTCAGCATACAGGCCAGGGATGGGGATTCGCACTAGCCACCAGTCAAGTCCTTGTAAAATATCAAAGTGGCTGGTAGATTTTGGACAAAAAATAACAATTTAGTGTGGAGTGGTTGATAAATTTGACCATTTATTTCGTTAGTGGCTGGTAAAAAAAAATCAAATTTTGCAAAGTTAATTTCCACCCGATACAGGCTAGCCTACAGAGCACAATCAGACCAAACACCCTACTTCCTCTTCCCTATTAACTCTTATACCCAGTGTGTCAAGTATAATACTTACTAAATGGGCAAATTTGTAACTACACCTTTAAGGTGGCACCATTTCCTTGAACCTACAAAGTCGTTCATTGGGTGGAAAAGCTGGCAACGTGTCATATCCGTCATAGAGGTTTTCTACAATTCAAAAACGTTATCTGTGTGAGCTTTGCATGGATGACAGATTTTCCACCATGACTGATTATTCTGTCAGCAAAGCGAATGTTTCAGAACGGCGTGTAAACAGATGAATCTATTAAGATCTGTGCTAGGTTCAGTATTCTGCGCTTTTTTTGTGGTGTCATATTTCATAAATAAGGTAATGTTGACATCGTTCAAATCGTTAGCATAGTTCCTTTATAATTACATATCTTGTCATCGACAGCATTATCTTTCGTCTTAACAAACAGTGATCTTGGTAAATGAATACTAACGTTAGGTACCGTTCATATTAGTGGCATCTGTTTTTACTTTTAGTAATGTTTCTTTTCATCAGGCTTTCCCGTTTTGTTGTGCACTGTACATGCCACAGACCTTTGGCTTGCTTCCTTCCGTCTTTCCCTTTGCTCACTTACTAGAGCAAACATTACTGTGCAGCTAAGCTAGCTTGTTTGTTTGTTTCCAAGTAAACTAACATTTGTGTAGGCCTTTATTAACATAAACACCGTTTTGTTATGTCTGTGAATAGAACTGGCTAACGTTGATGATTGTCTTGCAGTATGTGCTTTCTGTCTTGAAATTCACGTATCCAACCTTATTTCAGGGGTAAGTAACAGTTAATGCCAACTCTTTACTTTTCTTCATGTTGCCGACCTCTTCATCAGAACCTCTACCCTGCAAACGCCAAACTCACGCTGTCCTTTCGCTTCGTTTGTGTTGATTTAGGTGGCAGACTTTCATTGGGGCTCTACTGCTGTTGGTTTCTGGAAAACTAGGATGGATAGAAATCAGCAGTTTCCCCAGGTAAACCACCTTCACACCATACCTATACGAGTTTGCAGGATGGAGCTATATTAACAGATGTTGTCCAGGTTTATCTTGTGCCAGCTGCGTTCTTGCACTCTCTTTGATTTGTTGCAGAATAGAGCTGTTGAATGCATCAGGGAAACTCTTGACTCTGTGGTCTACACTATGTCCTTGTGTTTACAGGGCTGCAGCTTTGGCATGGCTCCCTGGTTCAGTGCTGTTTGTGGGGAACATCTATGCTGGTTCCAGAGCCCTCTCTCGCCTGGTAAGAAAGTTACACATCATGCATTTACACCAGCGCATCCCTTATGCACTGTGTTAACTGAATGTGATGTTGTGATGTCTGTCTTAGCTGCTGTGTTTCTGCCTGTGTATGCAGCCCATACCATTCTTCTTCACACTCCACAATGCCTCTGAGGTCATCTCACTCTTGATTCTGAAAGTGACTCACAGAGAGGTGTGTATGCAGTGAATGTGAACGAATGAAGATTAACGTATGCCACTTATCTTTGCTGTAGCACACTGTAAGGCCTTATTTCCACCAACTTGAGTGTACAGCACATAACCGTGTACAATATGTGTGTATGTGTGACAGAATATGCTCAGATCACGCGTGCGATGGAAATGGTCTAATCTGTTAATGTGCATTCTAAATGAATGAATACGGACAGAAAATGGGCACTTGCTGTCTACGCGCTGTGTACGGAGAGTGTCTGATGGAAATGGGGCCTAAGGTTTTGCATGCTGATTTCCATTCTGCCAAGACAGCAGGGCTTTGTGTATTGAATCATGCATCTTGATAAATTTATGTGCAAGCGAATGAAGCACTGTAACTGAGTCTGACCTGTCCACATTAGTTTGGTGAAAATCAGTGTGGTGGTATTGGTGAGCTTTGTTTTAGAAAGCTTTGCTTTGGTATTGTTATCTTTTTGCAGTTAGTTCTTTAAGAAGCTATGCAAAGTTCTACAGTATGCAGTGCAGCTGCATAATCCTATCTTAATGCCAACCAGCCAAGCATAGATAAGACGTCATAACCAAAGTACTCCCTAACAGGATGTCTGCCATAGTGACTTGGCTTAGATTATGCTACCTTTGCTTTTTGCAACAGCAGAAATGATCATTCTATCTAATACTATGTAATGAAACAATGTACAATGTTGCTTAATTAACTTCTGATTTTTTTTTTTAACAGCGAATGTCATGGATGAAAGTTTTCAGGTATTATAACTTTTTGAAATTACAAATGTGCCCAGTTTTATTGAAAAAAAAAATCTGGCAGTTGAATCAGGAAACAAGATTATTGTCTAAAATCTAAATTAACTGGAGACCCCCCCCCCCTTAGCTATTTTTAATCTCCCCATCTTATTGTTGTATAGTTTATTCAGTATTACGATGTTAAGTTGAAATATCTGCTTTTCATCAGTGTGAATCTACTGCTTGCATCTGCAATCAACCTCCCCATCTACGATCCACAGGTCAGTACACAGACACACACACACACATTTTTTTTTACAAACAAACTTTGGGACTGTGGCCACTAATTACGATTGGTTTGTTCAGGCAGTATTGCGTGTATCCACAAGGGGGGGTATATACACTTCTCTAGTTTACATTTGGTTGCATGAAACTGTGTTGGTAAAGATAATTACTGGGTAATTACTCTTTGAATTTCTGTTTCTTTTCTAAGTTTAATGCAGGTGGATATATTTGGGCATTAGCTCACATATTATGTGTTGGTAAGTCTGTTTAACCCAGTTGATTCCCTCATGCATGTATTTAGCTTGTGTTGGACTATAAATATGTAAACGTTTCTGAACTTTAAGTTGTTTTGTGTCAGGGGCTTACCGAGTGTTCCAGAAGAAGGCCAGCCATCTAAGGTACCTTTCAACTCAGGCCTTTATAAAGTGAACTAATTGATTTTGTTGTAATTATAATGGAGAGTTGCTCACACACACACTGTACAATTCTGTAAAACACCTAATGACCGGATGTGTTGAAATTGTATGTACATTTCAGTGACCTGGAACAACAGTATATCAACTATGTGTTTAGGTAAGTTAGGTTAATGTTAGTTTGGATTTTTGTAAAATCGTCTGTCTTATAAGGCGTCTGTCTTATAGCCTTATATATCCATCCGATGCACATCCTTTGTAAAATCCTTTTCCATCCAGTCAGACTTTTTAAAAATGTGCCTAGTTGTTTTTTATGTGAATGTTGAAAGTTTAATATTTTTTCCTTGATCCTCACCAGTGTTCTGCTGCTGGCATTTGCTGCGCATCCTACAGGTAATTTATACACAAGCCTAGAAAGAGCCCTTCTCCCATGTAAGGATCAATACAGTACAATACAAGAGCAGGTGCATTAAGTATTTCTTGTATTGTTTTGGTCTGAAATACTCCTGTTGTGTTCTGGCTAACATCTAGGTGACCTTTTTGCTGCCCTGGACTTCCCCTTCCTTATGTCCTATCAGTTCCACAGTGGGTGCTGTGCAAGGTGAGTTAGGCCTGATTCACACCGACTTGAGCGCGTACAGCGCGTATCCGTGTACAATATGTTTGTATAGGGACAGAATACGCGCAGATCACGCTTGCGGTGTGAAGAGTCTAATTTATTAACATGCATTCTAAACGAATACTGACAGAAAACGGCCACGCGCTGAATACGCAGAGTGTTTGGTGTGAATGAGCCCTTAGAATATGAGGTAGTGTTTAAGTGTTTGTTACTGCAATTACTTACAGGCGCACATGATTAAAATGATTTACAGCCATGTAATGTGTGATCTGCACTTCCCTACCCCCTGGCAACAGTGCCTTACTTGGCTTCTTCCTGCTGCTGGCTACAGTTAAATTGAGGAGTGCCTTACCCCTGGAACACTGTGGAGCTTGGGTCTTCCTAGCCAAGGTATACTGGTCACCGTACTCTGTCCTTTACACGAAAATGTAAGGATATGTTGCTCAATATTCTCCTGTTAAGGACACTTCAGGACTGAGAATAGCTGGACATTGAAGAGATGTGTGTAGGGTTTAGCAGTCCCTACCTTAACTTCGTTATCATTTCCCCTGAGATGAGTGCTTTTGTTTTGCTTGTGTTGTTATTTGCAAAACTTGGACCTCATATGAAGATTGCTCCCCTGACCATCTTAAAGGTGTACTTGCATCGTGTTTTCATTAATTTTGCGGTGGTGTCTAGTATTAATGGATACCCTGTGAGCTAATTTTGGTGAAAATAAATGCTTTAGTGTTCCTGTTTCAGGCTGTTCTAGTTTGGTGGAGGAGATGGAGTGGGGAGAATGACAGGTTCTCGGCTATGCTAGTCACAGGTTACAATCATTCAAAGCCCATTCGGTCATAGCACACCAAATAGAAGGTTTAAAAATTCCAAACAAACACATACTTACCTATATTTCGGTAAGTGAATGTGTGCTGCTACAAGACTCCTTCGGTAATCACAGCTGTGGCATGGCTTTTTCTAATTAACAAACTTATGTCACTTTGTATGCCGTTTTGTTATTTGTTTTTTTTCCCGCCTATTGTCTTCTATTGACTGATGGAGACAATGGGGGTAGAAAAACATTTTGACGTGCAGCATGCATATGCAACTCGGGGTGACCTATCGTATTTCAAAAGAGCAAGTACTAAATGGTTTCTTGTGGAAGCACTCCTTTAACAGATTTAAAAGTGCTTTATACAAGTGCCTTGTGCAAACAACTGATCACTCACTAATGTGACACTAATGTGATATTAATGTTGGTTTGACCTTCCTTAAAATGCAGGTGCTGACATCAGGGCTTTCTCCACTCGTGTTTAAAATTGAGGTTAACCCTGAAACCCTCTGCTGGTGAGTTCACTACTACTCTTTTCAACTGGTTTAATCAAGTAGGAATTGGTCATCTATGTTGGTTTTGAAAGAAAGGGGGTAGAGAGGCTTTCATAAATGCCAAAATAAAAATAATGTGCATGATTGTAAAGGTCTACGAGTAATGCTTTGTTTAAAATAGTTTTACACGTAAAGTTGTAAAATAGTTGTTAATATCCCCTATCTACCCCAACCCGCCCCCACAGCATCCTCTGCAGCCTTGGTGGAGAGGCCCTGTCGGTGTACTCTGAAAAAGCCTGACTTCCCAAAGGAGATTTCTAAAGTGTATCATCTGAAGACGTGTAACTGAAAAGATGACCCTCGCACCAAACATCTGCTTTCCCGTCGTTTTACAGGGCAGTGGGGAGTAAAATACTGCATCTGGAGACATTCTTCTTATTTGCTTTGCTTGTACTGTCCATATTCACATGAAGAAATTATATTTATAATCTGTACACATCTTCAGTCGTTTGTTTCAAGTCAATGAGCTACAGTACATTTCAGAAATCCCCTAGTCTAGGTCATCATTGGGTTGTGCAACAAATTCTTGCTTATTGTCAGCCTTATTACATATTGTCTCTGTTTACATATTATTAGTTTCTTAATACTTAAGTGTTATGACAACCTTATGTGTAGCTCCAGACTTATTTGTAGTTCTTGTTCTCTCTTTGTATACTGTAAAAACACTTTAGCAAATACTGTATACACAGTGCACTGCACAATAAGCACAAGATAAGTAGTCACACCATCAAACACAACCACCGCAGCAAAATATTTTTTTACATAAATTGACTGAAATATATGCATTTCATGTATGTGCCTTTATAATGTATTGATTTGGAAACGTTGTATGAGAAATGTTTATTCCTAGAGAACCCGAAATGGTTTTGCTTTTTATGAAAAGTCATTAAAATGGAATTACTTTCAAAGCCGTTATTTTTTTTATCGCTGTCAATCATTGCAGTGAAGTTTCACTAGCCTTGTGTTAGATGTCGTGATGACCATATGTTATACTTATCAGCTCATTACTTTCTGAGTTAATGTGTGGACGCAATACAATCATCAAGGCAATCTCGTATTCAGCTTGACCTATGGAACTGTCGCCTAGTTTGGCAAAGGGCGTCATGTGTTATGCATGGTATGATAAGATAGTGTGGTGGTGGTGAAACTTGGTCTGGAAACCAGCCCCTTGTACTACTCTTCATTTCATACAGAGGGTCTGGCTGTGCTGCACTGAGAAACGTTTTCTTCCCGGAGGTGTAGACTCTGCTGAAGTTTAAAACGAGTGTCTCTGCCTTACCCAATCGTTAACATCTAGTTGTGAAATAGGCAATTAGCCTGGCTATAATCCTGCCTACGCATTACAATTCAAATGTAGTACACAAAGTCAATGTAATTGCTTATGAATACTCCCTCTGTTCGCTGATTGGTCCGGCAAAATGCTGCCTGAAACAACCATGGCAGTGGAAGCACAACCAGAACCTCTGTATGAAATGAAGTGGTCAGGGGATCTTGTTGCTGCTCTCAAACAGAGTACACAGAGAGCTGAACGTGCAGGCCGAAAAAAAGTCCTGTGATAACTGAATAAATGGGTACCAATTGTAGCGAAGGGGAGGAGAAGTCACCCCATCTGGCTTTGAACCCTGGTCTCTGGGGTACCAAACAGGGGCTCTGACCGCAACACCAAAGAGCCAGGCTGATTGGGATGGTAGTCAGAGCACACCCACAACTGTAGTGATGGTCATTTTATCACATCAATACTGTACTATTGTGCTGGTGCTGTGCTGGTTTCTGTCTCTCTTTTCAGGGGACCTGCAACTGCTAGAAGGGGAAATGAAACTTCGTTCAGAAACACAAAACCAGAAAAAAGGGAGGCAGAAGTGAAAAAGAAAAATCTAGGGGATAAGATGAGGAAACAACTGGAGTCAGTCTAGGCCAAGGAAATAAAGCTGGCAAAACAAAAAGAGGAGAAGGCAAATAAAGTGGACATGGCCAGAGAGAGGAAACGGCACAAACAGCTGAGCAAGGAAGCCAGGACAGAATTAGAAAATGTTTTACTTTGTGCAGAACCACTTTCTGAATGTGACATTCATGCCACCTGAGTGACCTCAAAAAGATGCAAAAAAGTTGAATTTGGAGGATTAAGTTGGGGAAACTGAGAGAAACTGAGAAATATATAGTAAACACTGAACTTATAAATAGACAGAATAACTTAGAAATTGAATACATTTTTTTCACTTTCAGTCCCTAATAAATAATTTGACTGCTAACTAATAAATAAATGTATAGCAAGAAATGCCATTTTTACCTCCTCTACTTCAAAGCCGTTTTTCTTGTACCATCTATGGAGCAGTGTTGAAGAAATGAATAAGCTTAAGAATAAGGTTGTTTGGTGTATAACATTTTACACAATGCGATCATCTCCAGTGTGAAGTGCTGTGTGGTACCAACTGCTCTGTGGTTGAAAGTCTGGTGGTGTCTGTCTTATGTCTTCCAGTCTCTAATGCCCTCCATACTGTAGTGGTTTGTAGTACGCTGTTTCCTCTTGTTGTCAGGCAGTCTGCAGCAAGTGCCTGTAGTGTGGCAGCAGCTCGTGGTCGGGCAGATGCAGGTTGAACTCCAGCGCCACCAGCACAGCCAGCTCAAATAGCAGCAGCTCCCTCCTGTTCAGCCTCAAACGTTCCTCTAGCCTCTGTGATGCACATAGTCCACATTGTTACCTTTTCAGCTTTTATGCAGACTGACAAGATTTCAATAGTATTCTCTTTGTTACACTGTCACTACACCATTAGTGTTACTATTTTGCGGTTGTTGGTTTTTGTAAATGAAACTTCTGCTACACTCTCTTTTGTGAGTCTCTTTTACTTTGGAAGTTTTCTTACTTTGACCAAATAGAACTTAAGTGGCAGCGAGAATGGGAGCACCTATGTGGATGGTAGCGGAAGCTGCTTCAGTCATTCCTTCCCAGTATTTTCTAGCTTACACTTGATCATACTGTGTGGTAGGAAGAAAGGTCCGGATGCCACATGAATTCTTGCAACATCATCAACTGAACAATGTGACACATGAATTACGCCTGTGTTTTAACAATTGTGTAGCCAAGTGTATGTGTGGTAGAATTCTCCAGCACTGGGTTTTTTCTTTCCTCATGTCCCAATTCTTCCTCACGCCTTCCCTACACTTTACAACACCTCAAAATCAAATACTGTAAAAGTGGTTGGGAATGGGTGATAGGAGTTTGTATCTGACTGCAGCCACTGTTGTACTCACATCGATCAGCTGTTTGACCTCGAACCTCTTGACGTCACTGCCAATCTTGGCAGCCAGGAGGATACAGGCCCCTGCACAGAGCTTGCGATTCTGCTTATCCAGTTTGCCTCTGAGAGCCAGCTTTTCAAAGTACACAAGTGCCATGGCCACTGTAGGCACCTCATAACCACAGTCCTCTTGAGCCAACTTGCGGATCTCCTTCTTCAAACTGTGCATATTAGAAAGGAGAATTAAAAAGAATATTGGACTGGCCAACATTTTCTGGTTTTCAATTCACTTTACTTATTTCACAAACTCCAGGGGTATGGCATACGTTTAATGGCAGCTGTTAACAATATTACATCAAAGATAAAGCACCACTGTCTAAAAAAGCACCTTCGGATTTTGCTCAGGGTCAGTCGAATGTGTGGAAACTTCTCCCTGAAGGTCTCATTCATATCCCTCTTGAGTTCGCTGGGTTTAGTATACTCAATGACTGAAGTCTAAAGAGAGAAGAGGGGGACATCTGAGGCTGTCCTTTTTTTTGCTGGCTGTAGCCTACTTCTTTTATCCTTCAGGATATTTGTATAACACACGAAATGTACCATGTAAGAGGGGAAGACGAGCACACGTTTGTGTTTGCCACGCGGCCAATGGGGGTCCTCCAAGAGGTTGGGATCATATGCCGTACAGTGTCTATGATCAAGCCCTGCCGAAAGTATGAACACAATCGGCCTAGGTTATTAAAGATTAATACAACAGTCATGAATACAACAACGTTTCTGTGTGTTTCCACTATGTGCTCAAATCCAGTTTTTTGGGTACAACATGTCTGACACGCTAATATGCATCCTATTCTAAAATATGCCAAAACAAACCTACACCCCAGATAATGGTAACTCTGACAGAGCTAAGTCAGCAACTGTCCCAGAGAGGGTTGAACCATAGCAGGACCCTAGCCTGGTGAACCAGCCCCACATACACTGCATTTTGTACAGAGGGTTTTTGTACCATTGACATGGTGGTCTCAAGCAGAATCTTGCCAAACCAATCAGTGAACAGAGGGAGTGTTCGTGAGCTATGACGTCCACTTTGTGTGTTGCATTTGAATTGTAGTGCATAGGCAGGCTTATTGTATACATCACAACCAGACGTTAGCGACTGTGTGGTACATCCAATCAATTCTAACTTCAGCAGGGGATGAAATTCCGGGATGAAATTGTTTGCTGATTAGTCAGACAAGATTCTACCTGAGACAACCATGTTAATGGAAGCACAGCCACACCCTCTGTACAAAATGCAGTGTAGTATGAGGGGCTGATTTAACAGACTAGAAGGACCCCGAATCTAGGATCTTTGACAGCACTGACCTGTATGTCCATTGTAGTGGGAGCTAACAGTCTTCACTGGCTGGAAGCCACGCGGAGCAGCAGGGTAGAACAGCTCCGCAGACCTCTGTCTCTGAACCATGTGTGTGCCTCTGATCAGGGCATAAGTTGGGTACAACAGCTGGATGTATGAAACAGTCTGGGGAGATACATCAAAGAAGTTTTCAGTGCTCAGTAGCCAAAACTAATTGTGCTCTGATGATGACTATGGAGTTGTTGTCTGAAACTATCTAACTATGTTAACTGTCTTATGAGGCAAATGAGTGGGAACAACAACTGTGTTTATCTATCTTTCACTTTACCACATTCATTGCAAATTAATGTGTGAATATAAAAAAACAAATAAGCAAACAAACAAAAAACATGCATCTACAAAAGGCATCCTGTGTAACATTTTTAGTTGTTCATTATCAACATTTGTGTTGCCCATTGACAAACCTCTCCCTTTTCATTAATACTTACCACCACCATTTAAGTGTTCATAAATATAAAATGTTACATATGTACATGCATGAAGCAGGTTTGGCTCTCCATATTAATGTGCCATATTTAAATATGTTACCAAGTAGGTGACATACTGGATATTGCTTCCATTTTCACATTTTTACTCTTACACGATAAACTCACAGGTGTTGCTAATGAGTATTGTCTAAATCAAAAATCCAACTGTCAGTAACAGGAGTCTTATTCTTCACCCAGGAAAAGAAAAGGGATATTGAAAAGAGCAAGAGACCATCGTCATCAAAGAAAAAGACAATGGACATTGGAGCTGCCTTCCAAAAAGGGACAGTAGCCTAGTATTACCAGTTTCAGAGGCACTTCATTACTACCCTGTGGCTACTGTAGTTGCAAAACGGGGCAAAGAGGGTGTTTCAACATTAGATATGAGACATTTGTTGGAGAAATTTGAATGTTAAAATCTGCTTAGTGTGGATTTCACCACAAGATACATTTAAAGATAATTTTGTGTTTTAAGACTGACCTTGCCTTTATCACCAAGCTCAACACCTTCCAGGCCGATCACAATCTCTCGAGTAGCAACAGCTCCAGATAGGTGCTGGTGTCCACTCTCCATTGTCACATTCCTAAATATAAGATTGGCACATTTACAGCTCTGGAAAACATTAACAGACCCCTGCAAATTTTCCTAAAATCAGAATCTCTACATGTACATGATAGCCATTCCTTTCCAGTGTCAGTTGAATTTGAAATTTTGTCAGTAGTTTACATGATAAAACAAAAATGTTCACTTCAGTCACAAAAATACCTATGAATAGTTAAATCAGAGAAACGGATAATTTTACAGTGGTCTCTTATTTTTTTCCAGAGCTGTGTATATGTTAAAAAAATGCCCAAATAGATAGCCTATAGAAAAACCAAACTGAAGAAAACTTACCCAGTATGTCCGTAGTCTCTGTAAGGTATGAGAGAAAAAACACAACAAATAGCTCGTCTGACACTAATGAGTATTATTCTGTAAGAGAAAAACATCAGTTACAATCTAAAATGTCACGTAAGATCAATATGATATAATGTCCTGGTTGTAAAGGTGCAAAATACCTGCCAGCACTTGTGTCATGCTGTCGCATGCTTTTTATGAAATGGACTCTTCTGTAGCTTTTCCGTCGAGGAGCTGAAATGCTGAACACAGCACAGAATGGTTCAAATGAGATATTTGTCTTGACTTTGCATGTTACGCCACATACAAAACTCAATGGCATGGATTCACAGTGAAAATGCGAAATACAATACGTAGAAATCTTGTACAATGTCATCTTGTAAATGCAGCACCTGAGTTACCTGCTGAGGGGAGTGTTTTCCTTAATGTCCTGCAGGGGCTCAAACCTGAGTCTGCGCCTGAGACATATGGCTTGGTTATTTCTAATCCAGTGACATTCAGAACAATTGAATCTTAAATTGAAGCTTTTGGTAAGACATAATGTTTACAATAAACTCTGATGAGCAAATGATTATCCATTGCATCATGTGTCCATTTGAAAGTTATTTTGAAGAGGAATGGTGTGCACGTCCAAAAAACTGAGCATAGGTGCCAGGCAACCCTGTCAGACAGTTACAGTGAGAAGGTTTACGTACTGCTTTACCTCTACAAAATGTACTTTATTTGGTCTTAAAAACAGACAATTTTTGCCTGGGTGATCACAATGTTGCCTGTTTTTAATTCCTCATAAATCATATTGTTTTTGGTGCTAAACCAGTGTGCAGACCTTGTCCCTCTCAATGTTAAAGTTACCTTGTCCGCTGATGTTCCAGGAAAGTGCTGCTCTGGCTGTCTGATGAAGTATGTGTTTGCTTTTTGAGGGCACCAGACAGACCTCTCTGAGGTCTTGGGGTGAATCGTCCTGTGACAGCATCAGACAGCGGACGCACATCATGAAGATGACTTATGCCAGACGCAGCCTGCCCTTCAGAGTCACTCAGCTCCTCACCGACTGGCTGACGTGTTGGCACATTATCATTGGAAGCCTGATCATCTGCTCCAGAACTGTGAACGAGTGCTGTTGTAATGCTGCTGTGATGATGCTGTGTTGACATGGCAACCGTGCCCCCCGCCTCAGCACCCAAAAGACGCCCCTGAAAGCCCTGTGGTGGGCGACCATCCAGAGAAATGTTCCTCAGAAAATGTAGAGCAGCCCGTCTTTTGCGCTGGTCCATGGCTGATCTAAATGAATCCCGTTATCTAACAGTGCTGCTTCTGGATATCTGTAGCAGGCTGTCCAGGCTGCACAGCTGTGAGTGGCAGGTCTTGAACTGCTCAAGAGGCCTTAAAACACATCTGACAGGACTGAGCTGTTTTTAGCCCTCTCTTGCTGTCTTGTCTAAGGACCACAGTGACCAGGGAGCCATTCTGGGACTTTATTGAGAGATTCACTATGAATATATAAAACCTTCAACTGCCGAAGGGGAAGGCAGTGTGAGATGCGTGAGGGACACCTGAGTGTGTGAAGTGCATGGCTGCGCCTCCCGAAGTGGAAGGCAAGGAGAACACATGGTGCTTGTTGTTTGTGGAGAAGCTGTGAGTTGTGACCTTGTGAGTTTGACTTTGATCTTTATTGTAAATAGTGCTTTGTTTGAACAACCATTGAGTTGATTTTTGTTTTGTATTTTTGGAAGTCTTTTCTTTTTTGTTATTTACCGTTACACCTTTTTTGTGAGCACTGTAAATAAATCTGCACCTCCTTTTTGCACCGGACTCCTTGGTTGTGTATACTTTTTTTACCACCATTCTGCTGTGAGGTTGGGCCAGATGGTCCATTTTTTCACACTGCAAAAGACACTTTTGTTAGAACAGAGTTACAGTAATACCAAGTGACTAATTCTTAAGTCTTTTTTTGCTTGATAAAACCTCAAGAATTTTTCAGAACAAAACTGTCATTTGTAGTGGGAAAATATAGACTGAATACAATGTATGATGATTTAGAAAATGAAACATTCATTTTGATATAAACGCTAACAAACTATGAAATTATGTAATAGAGATACAATTGAACTTCATGAGGCAACAATAAAATAAAAAAGGGGAGGGGGTGGATGTTGCCCTTGAAAATTCTAACACATTACTGTATTAACTTGACAGTCACAACGTGGGAAGCATTTTGCAACATTGCTGATATTCCTGAAAACTGCATTAAGAAAAAATATTAGTTTTATTAGTGAATTTTGCAAAGACCAGCGAGTTACAGTCCATTAACCATAGTGCATTTGAAGGCATTCTTTCAGGCAAAAGTGATCTTAATTGGAGTGATCGTACATAAAACATGTATCATTACTGCTTCAGGGAGGCACCGCTAGCTTTTGTAGCCATTTTATTTCACCTTGAGAATGGCCTTGTCATGTGGCAACAATTCCCAAAATATTACAATAGAAGCGTTTTTCGTCATATATCATGGGTGTCCGAAACACTTATCATTCTAACAAGAACTTCCTCTGACTGCAGATACTTCTCTGGTCTGTGAGGTAAAAAGCTACTTTAACCATTTTATATGTAAAAGAATAATGTATGAAATGAATGCATCTGTATGTGTAATCTTGCAATAAGTGTTTTTATTGCTTATGTATTGGTTACCCATATTGTCTACTTTTAATTAGGGAATATTGTATTACAGTTTATGAACCCAACAACATACCTCTCAAAATTGCAATAATAATCAAAGACAAATATGACATATATTAGGTATATACAGACCTGCTGTTTTTATATCTCACATGAAATAGATATGGCTAAACATATTAAGCATGTTTTTTAAAAGGTTGTTTTCCTATTGTAATATAGCCAAGGCGTATATATTCCAAGGATGGCTGGCAATGGTGAAGTGGTTGTGGAAGAACTGTCAAATGGTGGCCAAGCTGTTCATGAGGTTGCCTCGCTTCAGACGTTTCTGAGAAGGCATCCCAAAACAATGGGGGTTGGAATGATTCCCTTCATTTTAACAAAATTTAAAAAATGTCTGAAATGCCGACAGGGACTTGTTTCTCTTTTTTTACTTGATTTCAGCTCAAATGCTTATAAAAATCTTAAACACTCAAATACTTTTATTGCTACATTTCAAACTAAATATGTAATACTGTTAAAAATTCCCTCTGAAAATTCCCCCAAGAAAAACACTATGTGTTAACCAAATGGGTAACATTGACTACTTGATTGTTGTAAATGAACCTTGTGAGGCTATATAAAAACCATGTCAAAACGCCTTCTCTGTCACATTCCTTACAGGCTGTTCAAATAGTTATCGGAGGAGTTATGTACATGTTTGGTGTGGAGTTGACGCGATATCTGCTCGCTCAGGTTTTCTTTTCTGGGGAGCCCTGATGGTAAGATTTCTGTGAACCACTTCTGACTTGAGTTTAGGAGCCCTTGATATCTTATGTTCAGGACCGGGCTCAAACATGCCATGTATACTGACAGGATAAATGCTATCCATAACTGAATCATGAATTCCTCTTTCATCAGTTTGTAACTGCTGGTGCCCTCTCCAGCGCAGCCAACACGAACCTTACTGAGATTTTGGTGGGTATTAGACAAAAGGCCTGTTGGGAGAGCTAATTCAAACAGTCAAACTGCATGGCTTCTTCTAAATCTTTAATTTATCTATTTAAAATAAAATTAATGAAGACAGCATATTTCAGCACAAACTGAACATAGCTCTTTTACCATTGGAAGCAATTGGTCTTGTGCTTTTATTGTTCAGTGGCACAATGCCTGTTTTAATTATGCTAATTTTCATGACTTATTATTCTGAACAGGTTAAAGCCTCATTGGAAATGAATGTCATCTGCATAGCTGTTGCAGTGATTGGCATTGTTCTTCATTCTCTGGACCTGTCGTCCTTTTTCGACCTCTACAGACCTCCCCGGTTAACTAATTGTGCTAAGTCATGGACAATGTATCTGGTATGTCTGGCTCTTACACATTATGCAAATATAATTGTGCTATTGTTTTTGTTATATTATGTAGTATGGTTGTGTTATTACTGAATATGAAGCAGGGTGCCATAAGGCATCAGTACAATAGAAGTGACAGATTTGCCCTGCTTCCTCCCTGCTCTAGAGCAGGACAGTGGGAATCACAGCAGTCCTGCTTATTCAGTCACTGCTGGAGCTTCTACCTGCCCTCCATCTGTGTGTGTGGGCCTTTAAAGCCACCTGTTCCACCCGCTACCTTCCAAAGGTGAGGCTCATTTGAGCAAATGTTCTTTAATATCACAATAATCTTACAATGGTATCGCAGCAATGAAGTGTTACACAAGACAGAACTAGTGCTTGAAATATTTTATCTGTGTTTATAGTTGATTAGTCTTTTTCATAGATCATACAGGCCTGTTAAAGAAGCATATTTACAAGTAGCCAAAGGTATAAGCAAATTTACTGTAATTTTGCCGTGTGAAAACTGCTCAGTAACCAAACTGTCTGTACACAGGTTCAATTTGTGTCTGACCAGGGTGGTGGACAAAACATTTCTACTAATGAACATCCCAGTCAAGGTCAAGACTCACTGGTCATGGTTAATGACCATTCTCATGAACAGAAGTAAATCAGGGATCCAGGCAGGTGTTGCTTGTTGACTTTGAATACTGAAGTAAAGGGGGTGCATTCCATTTGCCATTTCTACATACATTTTATTTCCTTTCTTTTCAATATAAAATACTCACAACACCTTTTATGTATGTTTATGAAAGGGTCTGCATTTGTTAGTGAATGGTAATTTCCCTCCAAAGAACAACTCAGCTGATTCTTGGGAAGTTCCCTTGAGTTCTTATTTATGATGTTTTATGTGGATATTTAAACTTTGTGTGGTTTCTGCTTTGTGGAGTTTATTTGATGGCAACATACATGTACTGAATTCACAACTTAAAATCTTAAAATACTTAGGCACATAGCTATAACTTACAAACTACAACATGACAAAATGTTATGAAATATAATGCAGGAATCTGTGCTCCAAGTGTCATTTTTCTAATGAATCCAATATAACCTCATAATTCATGTCTGTATCAAACACAATTACATAATGTGAAGAGTGTCCACTTAATTATTTGAATATTAAAAAAAATATTTTGTTGAAAATATGGAAAAATGGATTTGTTCTGCAAAACTCTACATGAAAATGACTGTTCGTTTGGCCTATATGTAAAAGCAGCCAGCATTATGGGACTGATGTAATAAAAAAACAATGTCTTCCCTCAAATAGTTACATGAGGCCTTTTATTAGAATTTTTAACAGGTTACATTTTACAGCTATTTGTGTAGCTCTGTCATCTAATCTCCCATTTCAGCACTATGTCAGTTACGCAATATTACCATTATCAAATATCTCTATTGCTGTCAATTTCATTTGTGTAAACTTTTTAAAACATCAAAAGTTGATCATAAAAAGAAAAATACCAAGAAAATATTTCTCTTTTAAAACGTTTAACAGTACAGTTTTAAAGGGAAACTTACCTAATCAACAAAAACAGATCACTCATTGAGGTTTTGGAACCTGAGATTCTAAAAGTAGTTGTAAGGGTAATCCTCTCCCCATCAGAAGGCCTGGCTCACATCTAACGCTTTCAGCCGTCAGTGCAAGGTTTCACCACTGAACTTTGGAAAGAGAGAGGAGACACATTTGGGGGTTGCTGATGTGCTTGGGGGGATGAATGACACTTTTTGGGAGGTCCCAGTGGTGTTTATGATCCACTCAAAAACACCTGAACCTGAGTGAACATCATTAGACTGTCTCACGGAGCAAAGTGATACAACACAACATGAAATGTTGTCTGGCCTAATTTCATAGGCCAGACTTAGTGGTGAAAACACTTACTGTGTATTCAGACTGGCAACTATTAAAGCAATAAAGCTGCTTGACGCCCAAACACAACACTCTCGGTAACTCATGTGCGCTCGTGACGTGAAAAATAAGAATGTTTAATCCTATTCTTCAATTTAACGGATGTCCGTAAGTCTACACGTTCACACTGGTTACCGCTGAACCGCGTCATAGCTCACTGCCATAAAGTTTACTACACTTCAATGTCCCTTTTCTGCTCTGGTGGCCCAAGACGGTCGCTTTCATCGCCAAATTTGCTGTCTCTCCATAGACGAAACATGATTTCGGCCACTGTAGTAGCTCTAGTCTCTCCTGGTCTGAACGTGCAGTTCGGCCCTCTCTCTCTGTGTCAGTTAGGAGGACTGAAAGCATCCTCTATGGTTGGCTCTCCCAGGTCATACCGGATGCAGCTCCCACAAACACACACATGAGATCTGCTGTGCTGTGGCCCATTCAGAATGGACTCGAGACATAATTGCCATTTGTTTTATAATCCAGGCCATGATTTCCCCATCTCATAACATGATTCAGTCAGTGAGCTAGAGGGTGTTACACACATGGAGCGACGGGGTGGGTGGTTCGGGGTGTTGGGGGGTTGGGGGTCAGCTGGCGTCAAGTGGAGTGGTTCCTGCTGACAAAGTTATAGACCAGGAACTGGGAGGTGCCACAATAGTGGGTGGCAAAGAGCTTTCCGTCGGGCGTGGGGTCTGAGAAGGCGATCTCTTCTTTGCTCAGGTGTGAACCATAGATGAAGTTATTCCTACAATGTGATACAGAAATTGTGTTACAACATCAAACAAACTTGCTTTGCGTTGATCAATTATACACATACACATGCTCAGATGGTTAGATGGTAAGACAATTTAGCCCAGTAGCCCATAATTTGCCCAGTAGCCCAGTGACATTAGCCCAGTAACATAACAGCAATTACAACAATTTCCAACCATACATTCTTTATATTTCCATTTTTTTTCTACATTTAAACTATGGCCTCTGGAACTCTTGGTACATTTGTCTTGATGTAAAACAAGGCAAAGATTTTGTCTGTCTCAGCCTACTGATCAAGAGACTTTGTTTTATTTTATTTAAATCCCTGACCAAAAAAATAACATGTACATCCCTCCTTGTGACAATGCAACAGGCCAGGGCTCACAACAACAACCAAAAAATATCACTTTTCCCCAGTGACTAGCTATCGACAGTTAGCCAGAGCTCACCTGAGACACTCGATCATGCGCGAGGCGATGCCCTTCCGTCGCATCAGACTGAAGACCCAGATGCGGCTGATGCCACAGAGGGCTGGCTCAGGGTTGGTGGAGCAGCACCAGGCACGCTGACGCTCAAACATCACCTTCTCTCCTTCCGAGCCCTCTGGCACCGCCTCCTCTATCACCCGGTAGCCCTGTGGGAGGGGGGCGGGGTACAGCGAGACAGTTACTGACCTAACACACTGGACATAAACAGGGAATGCGGGTATGTGTGTGTCTGTGTTCATGTGTGTGTATGAACTAAAAGGAATATTTGTCAATTAGGGGTGTTAAAATTAATCATATAATCGATGCATCGTGATGCAGACATGAACGATTAATAATCGTTTCAAAAGCAGATCATAATGAATTATAATGTATTTTCTTGTGAATCATACTTTGCTGTTACTTTTTATTTAATATATATTTTTAATTTTCCATGAATATTGGTGGCTGTTGAGTTTTATTAAATAAAAGCGGAAGGTAATAACTGACTGCTTGTGTTTGTTGATAAAAGCAAAGCCATGTGGGAGGTAAAAGTAAATAAACTACTTTTAGTTGAATTTGGAGACTCAGTCAGCCTAGTGGTTGAAAATCAGGAACAAGGTTTATTCCTAACAATAAGGACAGACAGACACAGACACTACATGACACAGGACGATGACAAGGACTGACTAAGGCATATTTTCTGAAACCTTAAATGTTGTGTCGATAGCCAATGGGTGTACCCAAGGTTACACCCCAAAATGAATATGCAATGTCTTTGTTAAGTACAACAGTATACATTCTTCCTAATCAGATGACAGAAGGTGCCAACCTTGCCTGTATGTTAATTCAGACTTCCTAAACCCCTGATGTGATCAAATGGCTTGGGCAGAGACATACAATGCAAGATAACAGCTCTTCACACCCCATATCTCACACAGGCACACATATCGGCAGAGCGGCAGACAGGATCTCCCTTATAAAGCTGTGACTCTGATTTTTGAAGAATTCTTATAAAACAAAAACATAATCAAGAAATGTAGAATAATAATAAGGAGATTATTATTATTACTCAAATACCAGGGGACAGCAAGACAGTTACTAACATAACACACTGGACATAAACAGGGAATGCGAGTATGTGTGTGTCTGTGTTCATGTGTGTGTATTAGCTAAAAGGAATATCTGTCACTGCAACACTGCAGCCTGCAGTTTGGTAAGCCTATGGAACACTACTCCGCAACCAAAAAGCAAATAAATGAATGAATCCCTTACCTCCTGAATATGCTCTGCTATAAGGCAGCCGGCCACCTTCTTGTCATTAGAGATGAACAGAAAGGTTTTGGTCTGGGAGGGGCACTTGGTCTCAACCTGTTGAAAGCCCAGGTCATTGTCCACCATCTCCCTGATTTCCTCCACCTTGGCAGAGGATCAAAAAAAGAACAATCAAATTGTTACCTAAAACCAATTTTTAAAACATCTCAGAAACATGAACAATTAATAATCGTTTCACTAGCAGATCATAATTGATTATAATGTATTTTCTTGATAATTTTACTGTGCTGTTACTTATTTCTTTATTTTTTTAATTTGCCATGAATATTGGTGGCTGTTGAGTTTTATTAAATAAAACCGCAAAGGTAATATCTTACCGCTTGTGTTTGTTAATGAAATCAAAGCCATGTGAAGTAATATAGAAATTTGATGTGAAGAATCGTGATGCATCAAGATGCATCGAGATATCGAATCGAATCGCTAGCTTAATAATCGGAATCAAATCGAATCGTGAGATGAATGCAGGTTCACACCTCTAGTGGGAACATGCTGTTCATTAAGCGAAAAACTGAAATAAGACAGAGAAAACATAGCACACCTTTTTTAGTGCATATTTGGGGTCGTCGGGAAGGACGAGAATAATTTTGCCATCTGGGTACTCTCCAAGAATCCTCTCCTTCTTCCATCCCTGAAATTATCAGGATAAAAAAGTTTGGTACGAGCCAGTAAAAATGCTACAGGACCAACATGCACATGGCTATTATACTTTCAAATCAGGTTTATTTTGGAATGGCTGTGACTATGTGTTGCATGTTTCCAACTAGGAAGTGTAAGCAAAGGTTAATTGTGTGGGCATGTTTTATTTGTTGTGCACATGTGCTCCTTCTCACCACATATCTAACTGCGCTGATGAACTGGTTGTGGAACAATAAGTGCTGAGACTCATCCTCTGGGCTGGATGCAGTGTACAGCATCCCACACACACTGCAGACCACCGCTCCGAAGGACTTCTGGCCGGAGTCCTACAACATGGACACACATGCACACACACACAAATTGTATCAAAAAAAAAAAAAAGATGAGTCATACTGCTGGGATGTTTCTTTTTCAGTAGGCTAAAGCAAGACTAGCTTTGTAAATTGTGTGTTTGGAAAAATGTGAGCAATGTCTGCCCCGTATAATCCTGCGTGCGCACCATGAAAAGCCACATGCAACAGTGCCGTGAACAGCAGTGAAAATAAATCCAAGGAAAGCCATCTCCAGCCTCTCCATTAGACAGAGGCTGTGTAGCGGATGGGGCGGTTCGATATTGATGCTATATTAAGACTCACGGTTGTGGTCGGCTGGCCTCCTTTGGTGGCCTCTTTACTCGGATCTTCCTGGAGTTTTGTGTCAGACTGAGGACCACAATTATCCCTGCAAAACAGAAACACACATGACTACAAAAAGAAGACCTGATCTTTTCAGTTACAATGAGCAGAAAGAACCAATGACAATGAAGAAACTAAAATGCTAAAGACATAACTATTCTTTCAGATGATATTAAGGGTGAATGAATGAATAGATGAATGGATGAACGAATGAATGAATGAATAAATGAATGAATGAATGAAAGAAATACAAGATAAAATATTCTCATGACTTACTGGACAGTCTCTGTAGCTGGTGACTTCATTTGATTTGTTTCAGCTGGTGATTTCAGTTCCTTCACTACAGGAGCTGCCAAAAAGTGGTTTGTGTTATGCTCAGAACATCTAGAACCTCAGTTTCAGTACAGAGCTGTAATATTACTTGTTTTAGTTACAACCACCATAATTAAAAGGTCGGAGTTAAGACTGTTATGAGCATAATAAGCAAATTACTGGAGACTTTGTAATGGCTTTACCTGCAGGTGGCTTCACACATGGTTGCTTCGCTGCAACATTAACCGGCGGGCCTTTGGGCTGTGTTGACGTTTGTCCTACATTACCCTGTAAGGTTTGTTTACAAACAACAGAAAAAAGCCAATTTAGTTTAAAAAGATTACAGATTACAGATGGACAACCAAGTTCATGTTATAATGAATAAAATCTTTTATTCTTAAAAGGTGACACGTTGTTAAGAACATTAAAAGAGTCTTGTCATTGTACAGTCACCTATACAACAAAACTGCACTGCTGTGACTAAGGCGCATTTTACCTAAAAAGTAAAATTGCCCTTAAAAGTTATATTAGAGTGCAATAAACAAGTAGATGAATAGATAAATAAAAGTGCAATTGTCGTCAGTATTGCACATTAGATGAGGTAAATAATAGGAGAAAGGCAGAGCAAGTGTTGACTGTTGTTCAGTCTGTCATAGCAATGTTAGAAAAGTAATGTTGACTCTTTACCTCGTGCTTCCCGTTGCTGGGTGCTGCTGGTGGAGGCATCTCGTCATCCAAACCATCTAGCACAAAATCGTCAGCCGAGTACTTGGGCCTTGGCGTGTACGGTTTGTACTCTACCGGAGGACGCGTCTTTGGGACGGTCACTCCGTTTGGTCGCGAAGGAGGAACAGGAGGGAGCACCCTTTTGGGTTCCGGTTTACTGGGGGTTTTTGGGGTACCATCTTTCACGACAGGACGCTTTGGGGTCTGGTCAGGACTAGACACATTAACAGAGGCGGTTGGGGTGGAAACAGTAGCCACAGAGGCGGCAGCAGCGACAGTAGCAGGAGAAGGAGTATGAGCAGTAGGAGGAGGAGGAGGAGGAGTAGGAGTAGGAGGAGAAACAGCAGTGACAGGAGAAACAGGAGTGGAGGCTGAAACCCCCGGCTCCTCTCTGAGAGTTTGGTTCTGACTGGCCTGATCGGACTTCAGTTTCTTGACGCGCGTCCACGTCAGCTTGTCCCTCTGGAGCTCCACCTGCCGCAGCCTCTGGTACCGCGACAGCTTCTTTTTCTCGTGGATCTTCAGTGGCACGGTTACCTGGCTCAGGAAGAAACGCCTCTTGGGCGTCTCAGCCTCAGGCTGAGGCACTGGTTCTGGGGCCTTCTGCTCAGGCTCAGCAGTAGTCTGAGGGAGCTCTTTCAAGACGGGCGGGGATTTAACCGCTTCTGCATTCTTGATTTCAGGCTCATCTTTCTGCGTTGCAGGTGTCACCGTCTTTACATCGCCATCTACTGGGGCTGCTGCTGGTGATGGCAGCGCTGCTACCGTCTGGAAAGTATCTTTTTCCTTCAATCGCTCCCTTTCTTTCTCCTTCTCCTTAATAAGTGCCTCGTCTGACGCAATGTCATCAGCTATCTCCTCACATAAGGCCAGAAGGTTTAGCTGTTTGTGAGCAGCTCTCTTAGAGGCTGCTGCCTTCGCTTCTGCTTGCGCAGCAAGACGAGCTTTGGTCCGGGCCTGAGGATTCATGGCCTGCTTCTTGGGCTGTCCTGGACTGCTGCCCACCAAGCTCTTTCCACTCACAGAGTCCTCCGAGGAGGCTCTCACCTCCTCAGAAGCAACTGAAGAGCTCAGTAGTCCAAGTGCTACTTTGTCCAGTGCATCAAGCTGGTTATCTGTGGAGCTGAGCAGGTTCTCACTTACCACTTCCACCACGCAGTTCTCAATTTCAATCTCCATGTCCTCGCTGTCCAGCATCACTTGTGCATCTGGAGGACATTCCAGATCAGGCGAGGGTGACTTGTTATCTTTTCCTACTGGAGAATCAGCAACACTGCATATGCTTAAGGCTGTCAAGTCAGTTGAACTGGGTGGCTCAGTACACATACTAGACTCTTCAGGGACTGGTTCCAATTGATCAGGGGTGCTTAAGGGCTCTTTCAATACTCCGTCTGATTCAAGGGTAGCAACAGGGGGGACCTCATGCTCTTCCTGGTTATCTTCACTCTGTTCTTTCACCTCTGAGGTAGACACCGGAATATCCTTCTGCAACTCTGTAATCTGGTCGGCCATGACCGCATTTTCTTGTTGTAGAACCTCTACTTTGTCACCAGCAGCAGTCAGTGTTTCTTCCTTTATATCAGCCGGCTCTCCAGCTTGCTCCTCTTCTGGATGTGGAAGCTCTTTTGAATGTGGAACCTCTTCTGGAGCTGAAACTTCTTGTGAGTGTGAAACTTCTTCTGATTGTGGAATCTCAACTTTGTCACCAGCAGCAGTCAGCAGTTCTTTGTCTCCATCAGGCTCCTTTTCAACTTGATCCTCTGGAGGATGTGGAACGTCTACCTTGTCACTAACAGCAGTCAGCTGTTCTTCCTTTGTATCACCCAGCTTTTCAAGTTGCTCCACATTCTCGTCACAAGAATCTGGTTGTTTAATTTCTATTTGTTCCTGTGTAGTTTGCTGTGGTGCTTCTGTTATGGCCACTGTATCATCCTGCTTAGGTTCCACAGATTTATGCTCCAATATGGCTTCCTCCTTGGGCCTTTCAATTACTCCGCTCTCCTGTCTCTCATGTGAAGAAACTATAGTCTTTACAGGCTGGGGTTTCCAAGCTGTTAGTTTGGAGGACTTGCCGTAATTGTGATCTATCTGTATGAGGTCTAGTATCAGCTGTAAACCTGTAGATTCCAACCTTACAGATATATCTGTTTCCTTTGGTTTGTACTTTTTTTTGTAGCCCCCTAGCCCATTTGACGGAGGGCGACCAACCGGACGGCGTTTTACTACTTCACCCTCACCATCCTTCTCCTTCAGAGACTTCCTTCTAGTTCTTTTTCTCGGAATCGCCTCTCGGTTTTGTACAGATGTTTCAGGATCCTTCGAGTTTGCTGGCTTCGATTTGGCTCCTTGTTCTTTTGTGTGTTTTGTCTGTCTCCGCCGTTTCACACCCTTTGCTGGTCCCCTACGCTTGGCTGCCTGACGGGGGCTGCTGCTGTTGTCTTCTCCTGTCAGTGATTTCGTGGACCGTTGATCCTCCATTCTTTTTTTCTGGCATGCTGCTGCTCGCTGTGACCTGCGTGGAGTCTCAAGAACATTGCTGAGCTCTGTCCCTGATTGCTGTTCCAGCTTCCTCTTTTTTGTTTGGCCTTCAACGGACTGAACTCTTCTTTTATAGGCTGGCATTCTGTAAAAAAAAGATACACTGTATCAAAAAATGTATCAAGCCAAAATGTAAAGGCATGCATTTATTTGGCAATGCATCTATTAGTAAACTGTTTACATTACAACTCTGGTAGACCAAATGTCACGTTGGATGTGACTGCAATCAGCTAGGTATAAGTGAACTTGCAAAATCTACACTATTAGTAAGCTTTCCATGACTTGATGCATCTTTACAGTTGCCCAAATGTTAAATTTTACAGCCTCTTCTTTTTCTTTTAATAAAAAACTTACGTTGTCACCTGAAAATAGCATTGCAACGAAACACTTAAATAACACGTCATGTGTAAACACAAGGCCTGCGTCTACCCTTGCAAAGAAAATGAAATTCACAAAGCGTGTACACATGAATTACAAAATCTCTGAATTATACATTAACAGACGTGAACCCTTACTACAAAAACAGTAGGTTGACGCGAAATAAAACCTAAATATAATAACGAAATATGATAACTTATAAAGCCAGCAAGGTACCCGGCTAGCGAATGTGGTGACTGGTTGATGGCTGGCTCAGTGGCTTTTGGAGACTACAAAAACAACAAGCTACTCATGATGATCAATTGATCATTCGTCAGTTACCCTATATACAACCGTACGTCCCCTTTTAACACTTATACACATATTTAGATAGGTACTTTTCTGGCTCAAGTCACAGGTCCGTTTTAGCAGACTAGCTGCGCTTGTTGCTAGCTAGCTATCCGCTAGTCATCATTCAAAATTATTATCATGATAAGTCAGAACGCCTAACTGTATGGCCATGCTCTCTGACGGCCTCTTTAATAAAATATATTATGCTTACTCATCTAACCAATGATTGTGCCGTGTATCGACTATGCATGGCTGTTGACAGATGACTACTACTTGCTTTTCTCCACGTAACTGTTCACCAGCTAGCTTGGCACAGAGCAGACAGACTAGCAAGCCAGCAATCAAACAAGGAATAAGGCACTTGTTTGGCAGCTACGGTTTATTACCAATATGCAGTATATCAGGATGCGCGTTAATCTCGCATAATTCTGAATTAGTTGCAGGCAAACAAATTATTTATAACAAAAACTCACTTAATCGATTACTTCTACTCCCCAACCACAGCTGTTTTCTTCTGTAAAGTAAAGTTTGGCTGTACTTCCGGGAGCTAGCTAAGCAGAGGGAAGTGAAGAGAGAAAGGGGGTCATTGTTTTTTCGTCTCTCTCTCTTTTGGGATGATAATACGTATTCTAACATTAATTAAACTAAGTATTAGTAACTGAATAAATTATTTGTTGTCCTCGGGAACTGGGTGTGTTCACCACTTTTTTGTGTGGCAACTGCTGAACAAAAGGGAATAGTGCACCCTGTGCAAGCACAAGAACAGGACACCGTCAAAGTGACAGTGTTATAGTAGAGACATCGTAGAACTAGTTTGTGAAATTTACAGCTGATGGCTATGCATGCAGTAGACAATAAAAGGCTATCGCTATGCTATACCTTTCATGCAAATTAAACGAACTGTTGCTGCCGCAAAGTTTGCTTTACATGCAATTAAAACTGCCAACGAGAAGTTGTTGACATTGCACATTTTAATGTTTACAACTCACCCTCAGCCCTTTAAAAAAACATATCGAGGAACCGGAAATACTCACACTTGTTTCCCCACAATGCAACACGACGCGCGCACTATGAAACTTTGTGGAAGATGAAGGTTTAGCTGGCATATGAAACGTTAACTGTCGTCAGGTAATGTTAAAGTTTCGTGTTTTAACTGTGTAATAGTGTACTGCATGCACTTTATGTGGATATGGTCGCAAATTAGCTCACTTGTCTGGTTTTAGTTTTATCGCGCAAGAAAACACACTGCATTTGTGGTTGGCCTGCTATGATAAGCTTGCCATGGTAGCAAGATAATAGTCCTCATAACTTCACGATAGGGCTTGTGTTTGGTTATTAATGGTCTGTAATGCACCAACATGCCATAATCTGTATGTTCTTAAAGACTTAGATTATATTGAGCTATGTTATTGCCAACGTTATAAATGTTTATCATTATGAATTATCATTATGAATTATAACCAACGTTAAGTGCAGTCATCGCTCTCATTCAAAGTTTTTTCCTCAATTGCAGGTTTTGAGAGAGCTTTCGCGAGAGCTTTCGCAACTGTAAAGGGCAGGCTATTGTTATTTGTCACTGTCTGAAAATACTGAAAATACATGCGACTGTAAGTAATTTCCACACTAGGTGGTGCTCATGGAGGAGGAATCTATTAGTGGAATGCTGTATCGACGCCGATAGGTGATTTTATTTCACAATTGAACCCAACAAAAGCTGAGCTGTCAAATCAAATGCATTCACTGTAAACAAAAAAAAAACACACCGTATTTTGAACTGTGTGTTAAAATATCAAAGCTATTAAGTAGCATATGTTCCGTATCAGGGTAATGTTAGTTTGACGTGTGCGGCTTGCGACAAGTGAATGCAGTGGCCTACAGACCTTATAATACTGTAATTGTCTTATTGTGTTTGGGGGCTGGGAGGTATTCAGTTATTGACGTCTTTACTTTAAAATGAATTTGTGTCTGTGGCCTGCCATAACTTGACATTTGCTGATGACAAACATTCTAGTGTTGTCCATAGAGGAACCTTAACTTCTTTGGGATTATGTGTGGCAGTTCATGGGTCAACTCATTCAGAGGCTTGTTGACATGTAATCCACTTTTATACATACAAATATAAAGCAGACAGTCCTGTTAAGATTGCCATTTTCCAGTGCAGTGCAAAACAGGACAGCCACCGTACTGTCATAACTCAGCTGGTTCTTGAACCTCACAGCTCCAGTGTTTGTCTTTATTTAAGTCACACCTTAAATATTTCATAGAAAACAAGCATCTATTCACATCACTACATGTTCTTGAGTTTGGGCCAGGTCACTCCTGGTATGGATGACTGGACATATACATACATAAATACTAATGTATGATGGTTAATTGGTAATTTACATAATGTTACAAATTAGGGGTGTTAAGAATTAGTCATCTAATCGATGCATAGAGACGCTGACATGAACGATCAATAATCGATTTAGACGCAGACCATAATCAATTATAATGTAATGACATTTATTCTCGATTTTCCAGCCACAACATAAACATTTTCAATATCATCCCGTAACCTGTTTTGTCTATGGTAACCTGTCTGTTGTGTCTATAGTAGTCTCATCTACGAGACTCAAGTTTTGTTAAATTGGGGAGCTGGGGAGAAAGAGGGAGCTAATATATGACTGATAGTGTTTGTTGATAAAATCAAAGCTGTGTGAGGTAAGATAGAAAATTGATGCGAAGCATTGTGATGCATCGACATATTAAATTGAATTACTGGAATAATAATCAAATCAAATTGCGAGGTAAGTGAAGATTCAGATCTCTATTAGAAATATTCAGAACCCATATTTGCTATGTTTTGCATAGAGTCTGAAATCTGAAGAGAGTTGTGGGATGGGTCAATTGTAGAGTGTGAGTGTGTCCATGTACTGTTATGTAAAAGAGGCTGGGTATTTCCAAATGGAGATGGGGTACATGTTACAGATTGGTGTTTTTTCTGTCTTCTAGTTGTAAGTTTATGTAGATATTTAATATTTATATCGTATCCATTGTGTAATGGTAAATAAGGTTGGTCCGAACGTGGTAAAATGTACAGACAATGACACCTTTCCCTGTTCTTGGAATACCTTTGGCTGGCACAGGCTTGTCCCAAAGCATGTTTTGGATAGCATGCCCCACCCAACAAGTCACCGCTTGTCCTGTTGAAGAGCGTCCCTCCTGAAAGTAGCTTCACCAAATCCCATGTATATTCTCTGCATCTGGTGTAGTGGCACTGTTATTTGCCAGAGGCAGATTAAAGCTAAACGCGTCAGCTGCAGAGATAGACCTAGGCGTTGTGATCAAAGATTCTCCTGGATCAGTGGAATAAATGATTATTCAGTCTTGGCTCACACACTCTCTTCGTTTAACTTTAGTTTACCAGCCTATTCAGTGTCTTTAGGGCTGATCTTGTGAAGTGGTCGATGTGCATGTAATTTCATGATGCTGGCTTGACAACAGAGGACTTGGTGGTTTACAGACTCCTCTGTCTTTGATGATATTTCTGGGGGTACTCAGGCATGGGGCTTTCCTTGCCTCACTTCATCCTTCCCTTGCTTCTAAACTTCTTTCACAAATAATCTAGTAGCCTTATTTGATGTGTTACTTACTAGATATTTCACAGCAACTGAAAAAAAGCAGCTTTGCCTGATAAGAGCCAACTCTGCTAAGGCATGAGTTTGGTGAGTCACTTGGAGTTTGGTAGAACAAGCAGAGTGTGAGAGAACTAGTAAAAGACAAATAAATGGGCAGAAAGAGTTTGAAGAAAAAGTGCAACCCAGGCTGCACCAGCTGGCCCTTATGTATGTGGTGGTGGTGGTGGTGGTGGTATAGAAGGTTATGAGTGTTCAGAAATGGTGAGTTGACTGCAGTGTTTATTCGAAGGCGGCAGTATCTGCCCTGTCATCAATCCCTTCTTATCCTGACCCTGCAGTTACAAGGAGTGGCAGTGGGGATTTTTCTGCCTCCAGGCTACGACTTCTTAATCTGTCTGATGTCATTTTTTTTTTTTAATAGATGAGTTCTGTGTATTCACACACGCCCAGCTGTGCCCAAAAAGCGTTAATCATCAGGTAGAGGCTATGTGCCTCTTTGTGTATCTTGTGTTTGTATGTCAGACAAACGAGACAGAGTGGCAGAGCGAGCAAGTGAAAGAGAAGCAAATGGAGTGCAGGCGAGCGTCTGAAAAGCCAGAGCGGTAGGAGCTCCAGGCCTCTCCCTCAGCACCAGGCTCCTACATGCTGCGCCGGCTGGCCTTTGAAACAGGACAGGGAGGGACCGGCAAGACCGGTTTTCCTCAGATGGGGAGAACCCGTCGGACCAGTTGTCTGAGCCAGCCGAGCTGTGGTATGGTCCCAGGTCCCAGTGAATGCGCTAACCTGCCCTGCCAGTCAGATGAAAGACAGTGCTGTATGGGATCAGAGGTATGCAGAGTGATTGTACAACCACACTGCCTGGTGTCCTCTACAGTATATCTGGATTTTTTTTTCTTCCATCTGATTGACTCCTCTTACCCAGAGGTGAGTACCAGGAATGTGGTGGATGTCAGGGTGGCAGTGATGCCTTGGCTATTGTTTTCAGTCACAGTGGGAGCACAGCACACCATTTTGGATTAGATATATTGGTGTGTCCTGGAAGCTGTTTGCACCCTTAGACTAGTGGTGTGTGAAGGAGTGGCAAGTTCTCTGTTGGTAACAGCGTCCTCATCTTTTTATGCCAGTGATGCCAGCATGCTTTGAGGAGCAGAGTGGCTGGAAAGCCTTAGTCATGGCTCTGGATCTGACCACTGCTAACTACTCAGCCAGAGCGCTAGTCAGACTTCACTTTTTTCTTGGAGCATGTGGTCAAATATGACGATGCTTTTTGGAAACGGTGCTGATTGTTGAATTGTCTCAGTCTTACAAAAGCAAGGAGATGAATTGTCTGTGTGCACAATGTGAGGATTTAATGCAAGGCGAGATGTAGGTTTTCAGACATTTATCACTGCAGGGTATGGATTTATTTGGAAGTCATTTCTGTACAGATTTCAGGTTTGGCAGGCCGTGACGAGACGGGCTTTAGCGTTTGGATGGGAGTCCGATAGATGGGCATTAGCAGAATGCTATGAATAGTGCAGGTTTATGGTGCAGGTGAGGAGTCAGGTTTCACCATGCGTTCTCCCAGAAAGCCATTATCATGATCATAATCAAAACTGATATTCTGTTTGTTTGATATTGTAAGTGTACGTGAACATAATTTTTGTACAAAATTCTTGCATTTGCATATTTCTACAACACCTGAAAGGTAATACACAAGCATGTCTAGACCAGACATGTTTTTTAGACATTTCAGAAAAAATGAAGTGGGCAAAAAGGGAATGACATATATATGTTTTAAAGACTGCACGGCAGAGCTAGGTTGTAGCCTGCAGACATTTAATAATATCCTGGATTGGAGATTTAGTGTATGTGTCTGGTTAAGAGGGCAACAGCATATGTGACCCCACATATGAAAAAGAGTGAAGTCACAGATTCTAATTTTAAGATACAGGCCAGTTTGAAGTGGTGGGATGCCATAATTCAAATGGCTCTGTCTTCACAACTGTTTAAAGTATGACTTTGACAAAGAAATTGTTTTAAAGTGTATCGTCTTGTCTTCTTACTGAAACTCTACTGTCAAACTTGAGTTTGAACTGCCTTATTTATGGTCTGGTCTGCTCACATATAAATCATATAAATTATTGACCCTACGATCTTCTCTTCCTCCTCCTTCTCTTCCTCCTCCCCCCTCCTGTTCTGCTTCTTCATCTTCCTCCCTTTTCCCCCTTCTCCTTCTTCCTCTTCTTCCTCCTCCTCCTCCTCTTCACTGATTTTCAGACATGATGAGCAGTCCGGGCCTGAGTGGAGGCAGTCCTGGCAGTAGTGGTGTGCTCTCGGACTCTGCTGATTTGTTCCACGAGCTGTGGGGCCGTCTGAGGGAGTGCCACGACAGTACACTTCAAGGTGACCATATTAGGAGTATTGGAGCCTTACTGTTCACTTAATAATGTTCACACATGTGTTAATCATATGTAAATGTACACATTATACCAGATATAAAATGTTCAGGTGCAACATGGTGAGTAAAGCATGGCTGACAACAAATGTACGCATGAAATGTCCAGATGAGGGCTCTCTTCCAAGTGCAGTGATTGGCTGAGACCATTACAATAAAGCCATCCTCATGTAGTGTTTTACATTTTGAATATGAACTTCTTTTAGAGTGTTTGCTTCACAAAACACAGTATTACTTATAGAGTGAATTTTTAACAATTGAGGTGAAGAGGTTTTATTTTTTTAATCTCAGTATAGAGAGAGACGTGTGTAAGCTCAGACAGTAATGCTAAACTAAACAAATCCAACATACGACTCAGTTGAGTTCAGAATTCCGCCCTTTCGCTCAGTGCACAGAAAGATCATTGTTAAGAGAGAGGGGTATCTCCAAGCAGCTCCCTAATGGATTTGGTGAAAGGGGAGGCCCCTCTCTTTCAGTCTCCCCCCCACCTCTCTGTCTCGTCCACAGCTCCGTAGTTCTTTACAGAAAAAAAAAAAAAAAACGGCTACTGAATATCGTTGCTCATTCAAACATTCCCCCTCACAATCACCTCTTTCATGGCTGCTGGCAGGGTAGAGTTTGCCGATTTGATTTTGGTTTCTGTGTGAGGTTGACGGAGGCATTCAAAGACGGAGTGCTGTGCACTCGCAGGTTGGCCAACAAACAGGGCTGTGGTCACTCAGGACGGCTAACGACAAAACAGGCAGAATAGTGGTGGTGGACAATTGGTAGCGGGATTACAGCCACACATTGTAGATCTGGAGGAAAAAAACAAACTTAGTTGGGCTCTTGATCTGGAAGGCTAGAAATGATGATAAAAAAGTCTACAGGCTTATATTATATTGGTATGTTTATTGTCATGCGAAGTGATTCTGGAACACACTCTAACCGCTTAGTTTTGTCCTCTTCACAGGTCTGCAGGCAAAAGTGACCAAACTGAAAAAAGAACGATGCTTGTAAGTTGTCTTTAACTGTTATTAAAATACCAAATTTAAATCTCAGAGGATAGCCGAGGCATCCTTTTCATTCACCTGTAAAAAAAAACAAAAAAAAAAAAAAAAAAAACGGAAGTGATTCATTCATTACTCTTCTGTCAACACCATTCAGCTCAAGCTGACGCACACTAATAAATGCTACGCTTATTACCTTTCAGTCATTAATCAGATTTGGCTTTGACGTTTCCCACAGAGCTTGACATTAGTTTCCCATTCGAGCAAAGCTTTCCGCTTGGCTGTGCAAAGTGTTCGTCGTGGTCCCGGCCGAAGCCTCCTGTTCCAGCTGACCCCCTCAGCCAGTGTGTTTTGGGGTGTCAGGTGTCTGGGGGCAGTAGGCCTGACAAAGGCCCCCTTTCACATGGGCAGAAGCTAAGGCAGTTCCACACCTCACTGGAGAGCTACCTGTCTCTTTTGACCTTAAAAGCTTAACCTAAAGGTTTTTATTTTTTTCTTGAAATAGGCGTACAGCCTTTTTGTCTGTCTGAAAATGGACTTGCATGTACTGCGTTAAAGATAGTGTTAAACGTTTTGTCCTTAAATGTCTGTCCCCTATTCCCAATGCAGGGATGCCCAGAGGCTGGAGGAGTTCTACAACAAGAACCAGTTACTGAGAGAACAGCAAAAGGCGTTGCAGGACAATGTGAAGGTCCTGGAGGACAGGTGTGGCTTTACTGAGTAAACACCTTGAAGGTTTTTGGACAGTACAGTAGTTGTGACTGCAAGCCAAACTGCAGTGTTACTCAGAAACCCCAGTAGCCGTATGTCTGTCTGGGTGGTCATTTTTATGGCTGCTACTTGCTGTCTTTTTTGTGTTTTACCTTTTTCATTGCTATTGTCCTCTAATCTCTCTCTCTTTCTCTTTCTCTCTCTCTCTCTCTCTCTCTCTCTCTCTCTCTCTCTCTCTCTCTCTCTCTCTCTCTCTCTCTCTCTCTCTCTCTCTCTCTCTCTGTCTTTTCATTCTCCAGGTTGCGAGCAGGACTGTGTGATCGCTGTGCAGTGACCGAGAAGCACATGAAGAAGAAGCAGATGGAATTTGAGACCATCTGCAAACAGAACCAGCGGCTCCTCTCAGAACTCAGTGAGCTCTTCACTTTGAGACAGCTTGGAGAAACTAGTTCTAAACAGACTGTACCAAAATGAACTTAAGCCTCTCCCTGTCCAACAGAAAGAAAACCTAGAGAGCAGGGACTGATCAGCCTGGTAAACCAGCCCCTCGTACTTCATTTCATTTTGTACAGAGAGACTGGAACAGAGACCATCGGAAACGATTGGTTGGAGGTGTGGACTCTGCTGAAGTTTAAAAAAACTGCCTCTGCCTTTACCCAATCGCTAACGCCTGGTCGTCACGTATGCAATTAGCCTACCTTCGCACTACAATTCAAATGTAGCACACAAGGTCAACGTCACGGCTAACGAACACACCCTCTGTTCGCTAATTTGATTGGTCTTGCTGGGACTTGCTAAATGACCCTCACAAGATTCCAGGCCAGACCCTCTGTGGAAAATGAAATGAAGTACGAGGGATGGGTTTACCAGGCTAGTGACTGATCCCTTTATCTCTGCTTCCTGCTTTGTCTTACATTGTAAAAGACCACTTGAGATTGCATTCCATGTCTTAAGTTGAGATAAATAAGTTTTGTTTACTAATAAATGTGTGTGTGTGTGTGTGTGTGTGTTTGTGTGTGTGTGTGTGCACATGTATTTCAGGAGCGGAAAGAGACTCCCTTCAAGAAGAAAACAAGAGACTTAATCTCCGATTAGAACGTTTTCAGGAATGCAGGTGAGCGTGATGGTCACGCACGACTCTCTAACACACAGAAGATATGCAGGGATTCCAGTCCGGTATACACACTTTCAAGAGAGCTCGATTCATAACTTGACCTCCCCCATCACCTCCGCCCCTGCCTCTGGTTTCTGGTTTTACCAGTCAACAACGGTTGTTGTTATGCTTTCTAACAAACCTACTTGCGCTGTAAGGAGATGGCAACATTGAAATAAATCCGCCCTTTGTATTACAACTTTACTCTGTAACTGACATATGGGTGCTTGAAATGGCAAATAGAAGTGAAACCCTATCCTGCCAGTATTTTTATATAAACGTTTTAGGAAACCTATCAGTACTGGTCATCGCTAGCTTAGTTTTGCTTCCTGGTTGTTTATCTGGGAGTTCCTGTGTCATCGCAGAAGCTATGTAACTGTTTACATTCTTTAAACTCACTGTACTCTAGTGCCAAATTCAGTGTGTTCCATATGGTCCTATAGCTGTCCTCTCTGTGTGCATACATTGCCCTGGTCCTGTTAATGGAAAATCATGCCATAAACAATTCCATCCAATCAACATTAACTTCCGGGAGCATGAAAGGAATTTCATTGGCTGTCAAGCTTCAATCACAGGAATTCCAATTCTGAATCAGGCACTGTGCCTTTAACCTCCCAGTAAGGCTGCTCGATTATGAGAAAAAATTAGAATCACGATAATTTGGGCCAAAACTGAAATCACGATTATTCAAATGATTATTTTGTTTTTCTCAGTAACATGCTTCATTTATTGAAAATGTATTCAAAAACATTTTGAAAAAACATTCTTGTACCTTCGGATTTTCCCTAATACCTTTCTTCGTAAACATCTCCTTTGATGTCTAATGTACAAACAGTAAAAATGTGTAATGTATACATCTGATGTACAGTACAGTACAGTCCTTGATTTCTCAGTTTGAATTGGACTAATTTAACTTCACTTCATATGCATCTTTGTTGTTATGGAAAACACAGCACTTTATGTAGTTAATTATGTTTAAGTGTGTGTGTGTGTGTGTGTGTGTGTGTGTGTGTGTGTGTGTGTGTGTGTGTGTGTGCGTGTGCGTGTGTGTGTGTGTCCAGGTCTCCCCAAGCCGTGTCCTCGGAGGCAGAGGATGGAGTGATCCCAGACTCTCCGATACACTCGGTGTCACTGCCCGCCATCAGCAAGATGAAGAGGAGGAAGGAGCACAGCCACGTGCGCTATGCGGAGAGGCCTCTGTCACAGTCCACCAAGGGTAAGGCTTCATAAAACTTAAAGCAACACTAAGTAGTTTTCCTCTTCAGTCGCCCTACAGGATGGAAGCAGAATTGTCTGTCATTCGAACTACAGTACAGAGACACGCCCTGCTCCTTTAAACGTAGTGCGGTTACAGCCCATAGAGGGCGGCAAAGCGAATTCAGAAGTGCCATTCATTCACCCGGTTACAAGTTGATGAACCACTGACAGTTTTGGAAACATTATTTTAAGGTTGTAAAAACTACTTAGGGTTGCTTTAAGCAGTATAGCACACAGCATGTGTGTGTCATGATGCATTACGTGTTCAACAAGGCAGCTGGGTAAATAAGGTGTTCATAGTGCATAGCATTTCCCTGTACTTGCCACCACATTAAGAGACTAAAAAGACTGCAGACTGACTGGAATATAAACACCCTTTAGAAAATGCCACTCTGGAAGTCATCAAAATAGTTTTGCGGTTATAAACATGTAGGTACATGTGTGTCTGCCATGCTTTCTGTAACGATTTATCAGACTGTTTTACACAAAGCGCAGCAAATGGTTTGCAATGAAAGCAGAACCGACTCAATGAACTGCTGCTCTTTGTCTGTCTCCCTGTGCTGTAGGATTGTCATCCTCTTTGCCTTCACATGGCTATGGCAAAGGAGTCCTGGTGCCTGAGACATGCGAGATGGACGTAAACCCCACTACAAGTACAGTACAAGTACCCCTTATTGCTTAAAGTCCCTTTCTTACTTCAACACATGTAGTGTCCTGTAGTGGTGTAGATTTCCTTTTTAGTTTCGATTGATTATACTTCACATATGTTTTCTTTTTGTGTATAAGATGGTTTGGGAGAGTTGTTAATCATGCTCTTCTTCAGTCATGATTTATATTTGCATTCAGAATAAGTCAGAAGATCAATGATTTATTCTGTTCTGGAAGGTGGTAAATGTTTAGAAAGGTTGTGTATGGAAACACAGATTTACATTGTGTGTGTGTGGTGTGTGTGTGTGTGTGTGTTCAGAAGTTGGTTCACTGGCCAACGGGAGAGCTGTGGTTGCAGAGACCTGTCCTATGGACGTAAATGAAGAGGTGTGTAACATGCAGCTGAACTACAGGAGACTAAAAACCTAGGGATAATGTCATTTTCCCCTATTTTACCTTTTAACCTTATTCTACAGATTAAAACATTTTTATTTTCAGTCAAGTTCACTTGTTTGCTATTTTTGCCATTGTTAACTTACAGTAAAAGTAGAACTAGGAGATCGAAAACATGCATATGATTTGTGTTGTACAGTGCATCCGGAAAGTATTCACAGTGCTTCACTTTTTCCATATTTTGTCATGTTACAGCCTCATTCCAAATTGTATTAAATTAATCTTTTACCTCAACATTCTGCACACAATACCGTCGTGTGTGTCTGTCTGTGTGTTTGTGTATATGTCTGTGTGCATGCAGGACTCTCAAAGTGTGCTCACTGGATCCAGCTCTGCTAGGAAGGCCTCTCCAGAAGATACCGAAAGAATATCAAAGTAAGTTTTATACACACACTCCAAATAATATGTTGTAAATCTAAGTAAATGGGTGCATATCTCTAGGGGGTCATTTCAGTAATGAACACCTAAATCTTTTTATTACAGCTACAATGTTATGTTGTAAAATGTTGATTTTCAGATTGGCATGTATGTATGATTGTGTGCGTTGCGGTTTCACAGAGCGGTTGTTGTTGTTCTCTGTGCCCCTCACCAGCCCCGTCAAACCAGACACTACCTCCCCATCCCTCCTGCGTAAGGTCTCGCTCTCCCCCCGCCCCCCGCACCGACCCCAGACTCCAGCCATTCCCCGCATCGCCCCTCTCCAAGCCTCCCGCCACGCCCCCTCTGATCCCATCAAGAGGAAGGCCACGAGCCCAAGCAGCGGGGAGGACGAGGGGGAGGGGGAGGGAGAGGGGGAGGCAGGCGAGTGTCCTCTGGACCTGTCACCAGAGGAGAGGCAGGAGAGGAGGCCTCGCCTCGCCCCACCACCACAGGCCCCCAGCAGAGCCACACGGGCAGAGGAAGATGGAGACGCACTCTTCAAACAGCCCAGCATACAGGTACTCAGTTTGGGTGTGTGTGTCTGTCTCTGCCTGTCTGTCTGTCTTGTAAAATATGAACTTTACTTGAGTTCAAAAATATTTAGTATTTGTAAGTCTTTCAAAATTTGAATTGTTATCCTTAGTTGAAAAGATTTGTAGTACTTCTAACTATGCAATTATTGTTTCTTTGGCTGCACAATATATCGAAAATATTACGATCTCGCAACATAAAGTATCGTAGTATAAAGTATTCCAGTTAAGCCATGTTTCCACACATGAAGATATTTGGGAAATCAAATGGAGTCTCACTGCCCTTGATATCCACCCCATAGGCTGCGTACTGGCTACGGCCTAGCGGTGAAGACTAAGTTGAAAGATGTTACAACTATATATAAATATTTGTTTATTTATTTCAAAACATATCTTCATCGCAACACTCAGCAATGTTACCGCAATATCGTGCAGCCCTAATTGAATGTTCATAGAGGTTTAGCACTCTTTAGAAAAGACTGATATACACATGCTTGTCATTACTTGCCTTCAGCTGTGAATTGTATTCGGTTGCGTCCTGTCAGGCCCCCGTCATGAAGAAGAGCCGAGAGGCACAGCCAGACTCGGAGCAAACCTCAGTCCTCCAGCCCAACCCCTGCGCGCGTGTCAAGAGCCCTCTGCAGGAAGCCACAGGTACTACACCTCAAACTGGCAGCATGACTTGGGAAGAGGTTGTAAGTTGGGAATGGAATGAATAATATTGGTTTAGCATCATTATCGGGAGATAAAAGCCCATTTGTTGGTATTAGAAAATGTTGTTTAATAATGTCTGCATATTACTGAAGTTGGCTTTTTGCTTACATTTTTCTAAGTGCTTCCTGTGGAATAGAGTTTTTGCTCTCAATTGTACTGTACAAGGGAGAAAATCATTGTTACTTAAAAAAAAAATAGCATATTTGAAATAATTGCAGTATTTGACATTAGTAAATGTCTACATTTGCGATATAATGGAGAGCAAAATCTGTATAGGACAAGAAGTAGCTAAGTTCAGTCGAATTGCAGCACTGGGTTAAATCTAGCCCTCTTGAAAGAAAATATAAAGGACGTGTACATATTAGTGTTGGCATTGCCAGTCAGTCAAAATTAGTTTGAAAGTGTTGTCATATGAAATGACATATCAAAGTCAAAGTGTACTTTATTGTCAATTCACTATGTAACAAGCATTACACAGAGCACTGAAATTGCATTTCACCAGACACCAAATGTGCAATTTGAACTAGAAACGCATGCACGCACACACACACACGCACGCACAAACACACCGCTACACTCCTGGACATGAAGTGTACACAGACATCCACAATAAATAGACGTAAGACATGCAGGTAAACATATACGCTTCCGACAAGAAGGACAGTTCGAGGTAGCTCTTCTTGGAAGCTGGTGTAGGTGAAAAAAAAGAAAAAGTGAAATGTGCAATAAGTGAAGGTGCAGTTGGTAAAGTGCAAGTGTGAAAGCAGCATGGACATCAGTGTGTGTAAGATTGTTTTTTGGATGTCACACGCAAATAACACACACAAATAACACACAGTCCTTCTGCAGGCAGTAAGTCAACACGGTTGTGTTTTTGTTTGACAGAGCAGAGCTGGAGTGTGGACCCAGGAGCAGCCCTCTCTCAGTACAACACCGACAGCCCTCCTCTGCCCGAGGTACACAGCGCCCCTTGGCTCCCATTTAATCACGTGGCTATAAACCAGTGTGTGTTTACAGTCATGGACTGGGATGTGAGATGGCGAAATGTATGTTCTTGAAAAGTTCAAGTGAAAAGTGAAAAGAAAATGTATAACTTTTCCACACCTTTAAAGAACACCGGTGCGTTGGAAATGATCGTGGTCTAACTTAGGGAAACAAGAATTCCCACACACCGCCCTTTTCGCAAGATTTATTCACAACGTTTCGGTCATAGACCTCCGTCATGTTGCTTCACCGGACCTGGACGGAGGTCTATGACCAAAACGGTTGTGAATAAATCTTGCTTGCGGAAATGGGCAGTGTGCGGTAGTTCTTATTTCCCTATACTGTATTAATGAAAAGAGAAATTCATTCTCATTTCAATAGTGCCTTTTTTTAATGTAATTCCAAATTTGACAAAGGCCCCATCGTTTCTGTACATGGAAGAGTTCACGACTCTGTGTCTTTGCGTGTGTCTGTGTGTGTCTGTGTCTGTGTGTGTGTGTGTGTGTGTGTGTGTGTGTGTGTCTGTGTGACCAACAATAGATGGGAGCAGAGATGGAGACTGTAGACACAGACTGCACCTACCTGAGTCACAGTATGCTGATGCGAGCCAGGAATGGACATGATAAATCAGGTACCGTTCCACAGAGTACCCCTTCCTTCTTCCCATTTACAGAAAGTAGTTGTCTGTTGGCGAGTTTTTTTTTTTTTTTTTTTTAAGTTTGTTTTATTCTACGAATTTATCCCTGGATTAGTGAATTACACTGAAGCACACAGGAACGTGCAGCAGTTCGCTATAGTTTAGGTGCCTTGCTCAATGGCACTTCAGCCATGCTACGGTCAGGGATCGAACCGGCAACCCTTCGGTTTCAAGGGTTGTCTCCCCTAATGTTTGTGATGTGTGATCATGGTCAGATTTACAACCAACATACACTGCTTAACATACGCGCATGTACTGAGAGTCTACCACTAGCCCTCCTCTGTGTGTGTGTCTGTGAGTTTTAAAAGCTATTGGCATGTGGTCTAATAATCCAGGCATTGGTCTGAAGGCTAACGACAGCCTGGCTGAGATCTTCGATAAAACGGCGTATGGGGAGTACGAGTCGTGTCCTCAGGGGGAGCAGGACGAGAATAGCTCGGAGGAGAATCATGAGGAGAATGAGGACGCAGAAGAGGAGGAGGAGGAGGAGGAGGATGAAGAGAAGGCTGGCCTTGGTGAGTTTATCGGACCTCAGTGTAACATAGTGGACATCCCATCTGCCCTGTGTGGGTTCTACCTACACACTGAAAAGGGGTCATTTTACTTAGTAATTTCACTTTCAGTTAGCTCATCCACCTGGCTGAGGAGTTGATGATAGGATAGGATAGTACATGATAGGAATTTTACTTTCTGAATCCCTGTCACCGCTGTCTAACATAAAAAAATAACTGATTATCCTATAAAATTGTATTTATGTTTTTTTTAACCATGTTCAAACTCTATCGAAATGTTCCTGCACTGACTTTTCAAAAGGTGATGCGTATTAAGATGATGTGTGCACATGCTTGACATAGGTGGAGTAGCTTAAAATAACCACCTTTGTGTCTTTTCACAGAAAAGCACTGTGCGCCTGAAAATCACACCGGTACGAAAGCTAAGGGAGTTCCTCGCAAAAGGTGAGACTGTCTCCCTGAACAGAGGTGGGCATGCCGGGCTTTATAGAGTAAAAGTCCTGCCATATTCCACCTGTGCATCCAACAGCTGAGTTTACCAACTAGCTCATCTACTTGGCTGAAGAGCCCAATTAGAACCTGTGGCTCTGAATGGTTGGGACAAGTATGTGGCATGGTCTTTTACCCTGTGAATCTGGAGTAACCATCTATGTCCTTGAACACGCTTTGTGTGTGTGTGTGTGTGTGTGTGTGTGTGTGTGAGAGAGAGAGAGAGAGAGAGAGTTCCTGTGTGTGTATGTGTGTGTATGTGTGTGTGTGTGTGTGTGTGTGTGGTCATGTATTTCTATGGTTGTGAGGGTCAAATATTCTCACAACGATAGGAAAACTAGAAAAAAAATTGACTTTTTAGGACATTGATGGTCCTCACAACAAGTGTTTTCTTGGCCATTTTGTTGTTATTGAAAAAAGTAAAAGTGCAAAAAACATTTCTTTACTGACAGGTTAGGGTTAGGGATTGTTTTGGTCTGGGCACAGTAAAGCATTCTTTAGTTAGATATGAATGGGAGTCAATGAAAGGTCCTCACAAGCATAGAAAACCAAGTATGTGTGTGTGTATATATGACCAGTGCTGGTTTTCATCAGCACCCTGTGTCACCTGCAGGGGGGAGCCTGGCTACGCGTATGTGGATGTGGTGCGCAACAGAGACGAGCGGAGGAAACTCAAGGGCCACACCTGTAAGGAGTGCGAAATAGTAAGTGCAGTCAGTACAGAGGCACGATACCCTGTTGACGTGAGAAGATGCTTTATCATGCTGCGCATGGCTGGCACTGATAACATGGCTGTAGCATTGCCAAGAGGTAGCACCAAGTGGTTGACAGGCCCTCAAAAATATACCACAGCTAACGGGCAAACTAAATATTTTAATATCCTTAATGATGCTCATATTACTGTATAACTTTTAATGCTTTGTAAGTTCTTTGTTTTTGTATCGCATTGTAACAGTAAGAATCTCGCAATAATGATGAAACCAGAGTTGACTATCCTTTGATGATGGTGTTGATTATATATCGAACTATTTATGAGTTTCTGACTCAGCCTTCGGCTTCGTGCCTGCAGCCAAACCACAGCCGTGCCAATATCCGCTGCCAACCCCACTCCCACTGGTGTTCAATTTAGTTTTGGTCACAGAGCTGACTGCTGGTCTTGAATGTGCGACCCAGACCCCGATCGCTGTTTAATGTTTTATGGATCTGACCCTTGATCTGCACTGTTGGTTGCAGTATTACGCTGATCTCCCTGAGGAAGAACGAGAGAAGAAGCTGGCCTCCTGCTCCCGCCACAGATTTCGCTACATCCCACCTTCAACTCCAGAGAACTTCTGGGAGGTCGGATTCCCATCAACCCAGACATGCGTGGAAAGAGGTACATGTGTTTTTAAGGCTTCACTCACAAAAAACACCATTTTGTAGAAACCTTTTAATAACCCTTAGACCTTTTTTTTTGTTCTCCATTACTCAAATCTAATGCACACTGCTGCTATCAGGCTACATAAAGGAGGACAAAGAGCCAGACCTGCGCCTCAGAAGAAGAAGGCCCTATGTTGCCATGTTTTCTCCAAAGTCCAAGGACTGAAGACGGCAGTAACCAGTGACACAGTTGGTTTAGAGATAAAACACACTTCCTTAGCTTTACCATCTTGTACAAATAAATGTCTTTCATGTTTAGTTTGCACTTTCATATAATTTCATCTGTTTGTAGATTGAAATGTTGTTTTTTATTCTAAATTGAATAAATATTTAATTACCAATTTTTGTACTTATTTTCTAAGTATGTCAGTAAATGTTTTCTAGTCGCTTGCCTTTGCCTGGAAGCTGTAGGATTATTTCTAAAACCATTCTTACAGTGTAAATTCAGAGACCATGAGTACAGTTCAAGATTCTGATCATTACCAACACTTATCAGGGTCAGTGAAGAGTTCCTTATGGCCCTCTAGCTGTGGTTTATAGCTGTGTCTCATCAGCTGTAAGGGTCACCCTTGACCTTCATATTTATGTATGTATTTTATTTATTGTGTGTGTGTGTGTGTGTGATGGGGGTGTCTGATTCTTACAGGTACCGACTGGTACCTGTGTAACAGCCCAAAATAACCCCTTCCCAGATTAAACCAGGGTATACAATAGTTTGGCCCAGGCCAGAGTAGGCTGTAATTTTTAGACTAAATAAATGTCCCCAGGCACAACATAAAACATCAGCGACATACAAGATTGTTTACCAGGAGAACCACCCTTTCACCAGGACTCATTATTCAGATGCCTTCAGTACTGTACAGACATTTTTTTAATGTGCTATACACTGTCAACACTTTTTACACTATCTGCCTCTGCAAATAAGCTTAAACAGTTATACTACCAACTTATGTGGTATATGATAAAATTAGTACAACAAAAAGCAGAAGTGGAAGTAATGGCAAAGGAGAAGATAGCACAACATGTAAAAAGTTCAACCGTCTGAGATGAAAAAAAGAAAACGGCAGAGAGACGTAACAAAGAAAAAGGAAGAATGAGGCAGAAGTGAAATTGCAGTGTGAGGCAGAAAGAGGCAAAGAAGTAGCATAACACCCACAACAATGAGACATTTTGCAAGGAGAGGGGCTGTTTCTAGGTTAACTCAAGTTTAATCACTTAGGATTAAAAAAAAATAGGGATAAACACATTTCCCCCCCCCCCCCCCCCCAATTTAAAAAAAGTTGGGAAGTTATGTTAATAATAAATTTAAAAAAATACTATAATTCTCAAATCATACAAGCAATGTATGTGTTTGAGAATAGTCCAAGGACAACATATCAGTTATTGAAACTGGTTTTTTTTTTATTGTTGTATGGGATATTTGTGGTTATTTCAAATTTGAGGCCAGCAAAATGTCTCAAAAAAGTTGGGACAGTGTCATTAAAAGACAGGAAAAGTTGAGTAAGACTAAAGAAAAAGCAACGGAAGAAACTTTACAGTTAATTATGTTAACTGACAAGACGATTTTGTGTAAAGAAGGGATTTCTTTCTTGTCCTTGACATGATTTCAGCAGCCCAACAGGTAGGTGTCTCCTTCATAATGCTTTCCCTTTTTATTATGCTTAAAATGTGACAGATCTGGACAGCAGCCTGGCCATTTTACCATCTCATTGCCCTTATGATGGAGCCACACTGTTGGAATTTAGAATGCAGTTTGACTTCATTATCCGGTAACATTTAAGGTCTACTCTCAAAATATAATGTCTGAGTGACATCTTATGCTGTTCAAAACCTATATATATAGGTATATACATCATTCAGCATTAATTTAACTCCAGATGAGTAAGTACAGTACACCATACCCAAGGCACTACTTCATGTCCCAACTTTTTAGGAATTGGGGTTGTATTACCATGCTCTCCGCTCAACCTTACTGGCCCCTTGATCCATTTCAAAATGTACCATATTTTTCCACCAAAGGATGATATAACATTTGAAGCAAGACTCACAGGTTGGAAGCATGATTGGCAGTTACCACATAATTTACCACAGCCTGCCGTTACACACATACAATTTGTTTACTATCTTTCTTGTTTACTATGGATTTCCAGGGAATCCAGGGAGAAATGTAGGCTTTTCTATGAACTTGAACCACAGGTGTCTCACTCTCACTCTTTTTTTTCTCTTTTATTTCAGTGTTTTAGAAAGTCAGTGGGTCAGTGGATTATTCTCAACGAGATAAGGTTGGTTGTGACTATTATGCACTTGCCCCCCATAGGTAAGCACTCTCTGTAGTCTTTGGTCATTGCTATGCTATATTATTATTGTGTAGGTCCCCATTTAAACACCTGTGAGTGGGCATGCATTTAAAACACACAATACAAGCACTATAAGAACACTGGTGTTAATATACTTGATATACTGTCTGATATGTTGGTATACTTTCCAAATATGTCCTCCGCAGGGAACAAGGTAATAGGACACCTGTCATGTGAGATGGTGCATAATATGAATGAAATGAAAGAATGAAAGGTTTTCTTGCTCAGATGTTGTCCAATTCAGTATTGTTGTATTCAAGCTATTTGTTATTAACTTCCTTTCAGGAATTCTTTCACTCTTAGAATATTCACTCGAATTCAGAGTTTGTATTCAGACTTTATTCTTTTTTTACTGAACATTACAATCACTGGTAAGAAAAAAATCTGGTAATACAAAACCAATTTATTAAAAACAGATTCAGCGATTCATTATAATCATATGTAATGAACTGTAAAAATTATCTGACAAATAATAAAAACGAATAATTTCTTCTTTTAAAGCCAAAATATAAAAGCCATATATTCTGTAAGTGACATAAAGGGTTTCTTATTGGAAAATCAAAATAAAAAATCAACAGGTTTTAGGGAAAGTATTCAACACAGGATTTGCGGGCAAAAGGACCCTATCAGTGTTGAAGAATGTACTGAGGACGAACAACAAATTGATAGATAAGGTCATCAGGACATGGGACAGGGGTGGCGGAGGTGTTTAAGATGCTAGTGTCATCATTTTTCAGTCCTTGCACATGGAAGACATAACTTCCTCGACAGGCTAACAACAATTGGTTGCTGAACTTGAAAGTTTCCTGACGTTCAGTCTTTTGAAGCTGCACAGAAAAATTGTCGCACTGACCATAGCTAAGGCACCTCTGGTTCGTTGAAAAGATTTCGGCAACCCATGAGATGTATTTAGACGAGTGAGTTGATGTAAGGGGTAGTGGCGTGTTGAATGACTTCTTCCCTCCATAACGCTCACTATACGAATATCCACCATAGTGGTTGTACATTTGTGTGCTATACCTGGACAGATTTGTGACATTGAAGCTGACCCTCCAGGGACTGGCAGTGTAGATTCTGGGTTGGAACTGCTCACTCTGGTTGTCCATATGTCTGGTCAGGACAGAAAAGTCTAGCGCATGGAACTCGAACCCCAGCAGCATTCCGGCGTGGAACAGCTCTTTGTGTCCGCTGTAGAGGCGAGAGGTGAAGGGCAGCTCGTAGAGCCTCTCTGGGGTCATCATGGGGAAACGCACATGACCCAGCAGAGCTGCCTGATGCTCAGGCTTCACCGCATCACCGTGCTCCAGCACCCAGGCATCCAGCGCCCCCAGCAACCAGGCCTCATCTGGCAGCACCATGTCTGAGCGGACCAGCAGACCCATCAGGAGCTCCTCTGGTATGCTCTTCCACTGGGCTGAAGCTACCAGTGGCTCCATATTCCAGCCCAGGTAGCGCAAAACATTGTCACGGAGCTGACCATCGCCAGACCGGACAGCATACTTGAACAGCGCCACCTGTGTGCGGAAGGAGGAATCTTCAGGCAACAGGGGCACAAAGAGGCGTCCTATGTCCTCCATCAGACGCTCTGTGCCAAACTCAGAGGCCAGCTGATGAAGGCACTGCATGGATGCAGAGCTGACTGTTATCTTGCGTGTGTAGAGGTACCTGTTGGTGGTAACATAATGACTATTGAGCCACTGTATCTAAATGTCAGATTAGACAGCATGGTTAATAGAAAAGCAAGTACTCTAGAAAAACTTAAAAAAGCAAGAAATATAACACATGGTAATGACAAGAGACTGCCTACTTATGTAGTGAAATGACTGAAATCATACCGTACGAATTCTTGAATGTAACGTTGGCAGTTTGAGCTGATCTCCATTTCATGGTTTGAATTTGAAGCGACAACTTTTGGGAAGAGAGCGAGAACCAGGCTATGAACACATATGCTCTCCTTCTTGTTGTTAGCAGGGGTCTCCTGTGTCTCCAGTTCCAGCAAATCCTCCGCAGGGTAGGAGAATGTGAGGTTGACATCACAACCTGTGCCACTGTCAAACAGCTCCCCCATCTGGTCAGACAGCTCAATGCTGTGATCCATAGAGTAACTTTTGGAGGTGTTCAAAGCTGGACCTGTAAGGACAGACACAGTGGCATGGTGAAAACCTGTTGCTCAATAATATTTCTTGTTTTTTTAAACAGTCCATTTTTTGTTAGATGGTTATTGGTCTGATTGTCCATGATTCACAAGTTTGTGTTATACTTTTAAATGAAAGAATGGGAAAATGAATAAAAAATATAAATTATTAATGAAGAAATTATTGTATTTATTGTATTATTGTATTGTACAATACGTTTATTGTATTGTATTAATTAATTTATAAATTGGGCTTCAGTAATGACATCTGGGGCCACAGAACACATCTTTTGCTACTTACTATAAATAACTGACATATTGACTTAAGCTTGTTTACTATCTGCTGTACGCTGAGCTAGCACTATGTCTGTGTGGCGGTAGAGGACTCACCAACGTCACACGTCACCCCAGCGTCCTCTGAATGGGAGCAGTCAGTCACTCCCCAGTCCTTAAACGTGCAGCTGCTCAGAAACTTCTCACTGCCTTTGCATCCCAGATCATCCAGCCATATACTTCCAGAGCCTAATAAGCACACACATATACACATACAGCAGGGGTTATGTTCTGATAATCTCTCCCAAAAAGCCCATGCAATACTCCGTTTAACAAATAACAACTAAACTATGATTTAAAAAAAAATCTAATTGAACTGGAGGATAAGCTGTTGTAGTACAGCTCACTGGAGATGCAGTTGGGTTTTCAAACACAGCTGTAATTCTCAGTAATGGCAGGTGGCCGACAGGTGATCCAGACGTGACTGACCTGCTGAGAACTTCCCTCCTGGTTCTGCGGAGAGGGCGCCACGGAACCCCAGCTGAGCGCACACCACTCGAGCCTCCTCCATCTCCCAGTTGTCGTCACACACCGTCCCCCAGCTGCCAGCGTGGAACACCTCCACCCGCCCCTCCGATGACCACCGCCCCCCCACCAGGCGAACATCGCCCTCCTGGACTGACCTACGCCCAACTGCAGAGAAGGCGAGTCAGAGCACAGCAGAGATCCGACCAAAATCAAACGATAAGATATGCACAGACGACATCTTTTCTAATGCACACTTCTTTTTATTTTCTAATGTGCATTTTCATTTTCATAGCAAATCGCTCACACACTTAATGGGTGTACGTGTGCATGTGGGTGAACCATACTATTGCATACTATAAACAGCAACCAATTCTCATCCGTCAGTAAGAATTGATAAAGAGCACAGACAAACAAACAGGTCAGTTGTGAAATATACTGTGACAAAATGCAGTGTCCAATTCACTGCCAAAGAAGATGCATTTAGATTTTTTTTTAATGAAATCAGTCTCAGGTCTACTCACTTTCTAGCCAGTCCAGGCTCCTTGATTCCAGCTCACCAAATAGCATACAGAAGATCACAATGGGCCCAAACAATAGGCCTCGTAAAGTCGACATTTTCAATGGTGATATTTAGTCCCTGTGGAAAAGGCACACACATGCGTGAACATAGAGGTGAAAACAAGCTTCAAAAGTCTGAGGTGTTAGTGCGTCTTAAATACTTTATGGGTGGGGAAAAGTCCAGCCCCCAGCCTTGCCATTAGTTTCATTTCCTAGTAAACAGCAAGTGTGGATGAGCCTGGGCCTGCTCGGCTCAAACAAAGACTTTGGAAAAATGAAACCACAGAATCCAGACATGAACAGAAACTGCTTGTGACTAGTAAAAGACAAGGTCAAAATAAGTTTCCTCTGAGTGTGGGCATTGTTTTTTGTCGATCACAGAATTTACTGAATGACTTTCATGAATGTAGTGATTTCAAGAGTATTCTGTCCTTAACTAAAATCGTTTGTTGATATTCCCAGTAACTGGAATACAGGGTGTACTAGGTCAGGGGTTTTCAAAGTGGGGGCCGCGGCCCCCTGGGGGGCCATGAGGGGGTGCTAAGGGGCCATGAGGGGCCGGTTCTGGAGGGGTAGCAACGGTAGCAATTGCACGGTGCTTACACACTTTTCATCTCAGGGGGGCCTTACCTGGAATCTACTGGTCTATGGGGGGCCTTGTCATGGTAAAGTTTGGGAACCCCTGTACTAGGTCACAATTATTTTAGAGTTACCCGTGTTTCATAGCAATTGGCTACTTACATTCCTTCATCATAATTTTCGTATTTTCACACAATATTTTTGTGTTCACTGCAATTTCAGAAAGATTGTGAAGGAACACAAAACTATTGCAATTCAACAAAAAATTATCTCAGAACAAACATCAACTACACCTTTACATTAGATTGACCTGATGGACTGCCATAACAATAAAGACAGATGTACATATTTGGATAAATTAAAAACTTAGCCTCATGATTGATGACCCCCTTAGTTTCCCTAAGCAGGTAGCTTCAGTTTCGAAGGACTCGAAGGAGTAAACCCTGTATTTTGCAACTCCTGATTAGGCCCTCTTTTTGTACACGACTGTTGCAGTGCAATTTAATGGGTCTACTTGTGTACATGCTTATTATTGTTGTTGTGGTTGTTGTTACTATAAAACACATGTTGTTAGCATTATTATGTCCTCACTACTGCATGAGCAAAGACATTAGGACACTGATAATAAAACTAATGCAATCAAGATGAGCAAGAACACAGTATAGCAAAAGGATTGACATTGAAATTAACAGAGCATTAACAGAGAAAGTTAAACTGGTTTATGCTGAACTGAAGAGCAAAAAGTGCAAATATAGCAAAAATTCAAAAGGATGATCTGAAACTGGAAAAACAAGAAGACCAAATAACCGAAAAAAGGGATAGCAGAAGATAACAGAAACCAAAAAGCGGCATAAAGCAGAACTATCTGAATGAAAGAAGGATCACACACCAGTGCAAGGAACGTTTTTAGGTCAACTCAACATCAGCAGCCCAGTTACATCAGAGCAAAAAAAGTGCACATATAGCAAAAATTCAAAAGGCTGATTTGAAAGTGGAAAAACAAGAAGACCAAACAAAAAAGGGATAGCAGAAGCCAAAAAGCAGCATGAAGCAGAACTACCTGAATGAGAGACGTTTTTCTGGGTCAACTCAACATTAACAGCTTTGGAAAATGAAGAAGATCACCTTTCCCCAGCGCTAGAGCACTTAACTGTGGGGCCTATTTATAAGTGGTCTTCGTGGGCCCCTTTCCTTTGAATATTTTTCCTGCATCTGCATCTGACTTGCTGGAGCCCCTGCTGTCATTGGGCTCCTGGTAATCAGTCCCACTGACTGATTAGCAACTTTATCAAATATTGTATATTATGATTACAATGACATCCACATGCACAAAGTACCTGTCTGGCATGATGCCACCAACTGGCGATAGAAGGATTTTTTTCCCTTTACTAGATTGTTTAGCAGAATAATTGAGGTTAGATGTACGTTAGCTCACCAGTGTCCCTACTTCACACATCCACAATGATACATGCACAAAAACACACATACAGACACAATCACTGTCCCACTTTTTGGCTATTTGGAGGTAGACACCCTACTGTTGGGTGGCGAAATGTCATGGTTTGCAGGACCAGAGGTGTGAGGGCTCATCACTGCATATTTTGTTTTGTGGTTAAAACTTAGTGTGGTAACCATGCTATCAAATCATAGGGTTAGAAAAAAGGGTTTTAAAACTTGATCGACATATTTTGGGGAGATCTAGCATTCCCTCATGTTTGGTTCTTAATCTTAGTCTTTTCTTATACTCCTATACTCTTATAGATACTCTGTCTCTCTTTCATCCTCCTCCTCCTCATTCCCTTACTTATTATAGTTTAAAGCAACACTAAGTATTTTTTTCAACCTTAAAATAATGTTTCCAACATCGTTTCAGTGGTTCTTTAACTTGTAACAGGGTGAAATGCAGTTCTGAATTCGCTTTGCTGCCCTCCATGGGCTATAACCACACTAAGTAAGTTTGGAGGAGCGGACCGTCTCTCTGTAGTACTGTGTACTATGAGACAATTCTGCTTCCAACCTGTAGCGCGACTGAAGACGAAAACTACTTAGTAGTGCTTTAAGACAAATAAAGGAGCTACTGGGTGCCAGTCTGACTGATTCGTCTCACTTGTCTCTTTAAACTGATAGGCATAGAATGAGTGAGTTAATCACAGTGGAATGTCACAACAAATAAAGTAGAGAAACGCCCTGCTAACAAAGCTCAAGGTCAGCACAGAACACATATACCATATAGCAACCTCACGAGCGCTTGAAAAAAAAAAAAACATCTAAAAAAGTTTTTAATATCTATCACATCAACGTGTAGGAAATTGGCAAATTGGCGCCCCCTTTGGCTGCCCGGGCCCATAATATCTGTCATAGACTGTATGTAAGAGAATGTAGCCTATGCTATCTAAGGCTTCTACACCTAATGTTTTTGAACAGCACCGAACACAATATAAAACATTGTAACATTTTCATGTGGGAACTTGGCTGACCCAAAGGTAAAATTTTAAATCTGGTAGCATCATATTTCTCAGGACCAGCACACAAAATAACCGTATTAACACCCGGAGGGGGTCTCGCCCGGGGAGTAATTCAATGTAGAACCGCCACTGGAGAGACGGATTGAAGCACCAGAAGAAAGGTATCTAAGAGCCTACCTGTCTCTTCCTTGCAGGAGAGCCAGCTGATTAACTCAGATTTAGACCTCAACACTTAGCCAAAGGAAGAGGTTAGAAGAAATAATTCAGATGTCAGTAGCGGTCAAATTAGATTTGTTTTGTTTGTTACACTCCATGGTCATTGCTGTAAAGACTGGTGAAATGTGGTGTATTCACAATCTAATGCCTGCACGTTTTTCCTAAAAAAGACATCGTAGATGACAATCAAAAAACACTCATGTTCCTCAGTCATTAGGTCTTTATTGTTTTAAATTAAAAGGTGCTGGTGATCTATTAGAACATTAAAAATATCCAGGCACAAGGTAAACACAGACAGAGCCAGACAAAGCGTACATAGTTCCAGAAACATCAAGTGGTCATGATGGAAAAACAGTTCTGAATGCGCTGTTCTACAGGAAAAAGTGGCATCACTGGTGTACTGATGGCATATTTTCCAACATATAGTCCTTTAGTATAAGGTAACAGCAAACCATTGGGTAGAAACAATGAACATTATCATCTCTACAAATAACGGGTGTGCACAAAGCCATGACTGTGCGCTATGGAAATAACACCGAGTGGTGTGTTTTTGAACACTGGAAGGCTAGGAAAAGCAACTCTGCAAAAACACTGCGGTGGAACATTAGGTAAACAAACACTAGGACAGTGAGAATGTACTGACAGACCCCTATGGGTACTGTAGGAGGGATGCATATTATATGGAAGTGTAGGTCTTCCTTTCACAGGTCATGAAGAACTTCCAGAATGGTGGCGATGGACCAAGCCTGGGTTTCACAGCTGAAAGGGCAGTATTGGCCATTCTCATTGGTCAGCTCTGGCAGACCCTTCCAGGGAGATCTGACAAAAATATATCATTGTCACACATAAGGTCTTGTTTGAAAAAGTATCACTGCGAATATTAATATCTGACTAAAATCTTGAAGAACATGACAGTACTGAGAACTAGTCAAACCAAGTAGTCAACTAAGACCAAATGTGTTTACCCCTCTAAAAATGTAAAATCAACCACAAAATTATTACTCGATCGGATGATTCAGTACCTTTCTAAGTGGACATAATGCCGAGAGAGTACATTCTTCACCAAGTACACCGTCTTATCGTAGGTCTCTTTACCCAGCTTCTTTGCGAAGTAAAGTTTGGCACGGAGGAAATAACCCACAGGCCAAAGCCATTCCTGCAAAAAAAAAAAAAAAAAAAAACAACAAAAAACACCATATTAAATTCAAATCGTCCATAATTCATAAATTTAGACAAGCAAAAAGAAAAACTGAAGATACTTACAGGTCCTTGGTGATAATTGAAACCTTTAGCCAAGTTGTAATTGTCATTGTCTAGGGCATTATCGTACACGCCACAATAAACCATGTCCCTACAGAGTGGGAGAAAAAGGAAGTCAGAAAAAAGCTGATGACAATGGAGAGAAAGTCATGACAGAAGCAGCATAGAGCAGAACATGTATGACAGCACGTCAGGAAAACCTACTCTGGATCCAGGGTCTTCATTCCCAGTGGACCCAAAAGCTTCCTCTCTGCGACCTCTAAAGCCTCCCAGGCTCTTTCAACAGTGAACATCTCAGGAGCCTGGCGGTGCATATGGAGCACACCACCGAGTCAACTTCAGCTACACGCAATTAACCCCAGCAAACAGTAACAAACTCCAACAGATACCAACACTTAGGGGGTCAGTTAAGGGAAGTGTATACCATCAGTTTCTGTTTATTTGTGTTTGTTTGATGGTGTTGATCCGTGTTTTCGATTACTGTCTAGGCAGTGAGAAGCTGGTTGGTTCTCTGACCATTATTAAGTACACAACAACCAACAACTACTAATGTTGGGGTTCATTGAGTATTGTCTGGGTAGCGTAAGCACCTTCAGATGTATATTTTCATATACATATAATGAAATACAACTCAAATATTTACATGGCTGAGCAAACACACCCCCTGAACATCAAAGCAGTGAAGAGTTATCTTCAAACAGAGAACATACCACTGTCATGGCGATAGTGAAGTTGGGCCTGAGCTGGTAGTCACACCAGGGGCTGGAGGCCCCAAAACTGTCCTTGTATATGCCTCTCTTATGGACCAGCTCGGGATGCTTCTCATTGGGGTCGTTGGGGTCACAAGACACATAGAACATCTTCTCAAAGTTCTCCTCGATCCTTCTGTTCCACTCCTCGTAGGATACAAGCACCTCTTTGCCTGCAGCGCAGAAGAAGCCAGATGCACAAGATATACATTAATCTACTGCATGGCAAGGGAAAATACATACGCAGTACACTGCAACTCACCTTCAGTTATTTAATATTCTGATCAAATAATCATTAACTGAATGTAGAACAATGTGATCTGTTCTAGCGTGCACAAAATAGAGAAGTGTGAGGGAACTCAGGGAAATCATTCAACCTTTTGAATATAAGATAAGAATCTATATAGTCACTGTTGTGAAACCAGTGAGACACAGTTTAGCAGCTCTCTGTATAGCAGCAAAGAATACAAAATACAAAAAAATTAAGAGACCACCTCAAATTTTTCTAAAATCAGCATCTCTACATGTATGACAGCCGTTCCTTTCCAGTGTCAGTTCAGAGAGACCAGATCAGAGAAATGTTGTCAGTAGTTTACAGAATAAAACAAAAATGTTCACATTATTCACACATACCCATAAATAGTTAAATCAGAGAAACTGATAATTTTGCAGTGGTGTCTTAATTTTTTCCAGAGCTGGAAAAACTCTGGTGCCTATGACTAAAAAGGCCATGTTAAACTGCAAGTACAGAGCCCCTACCATCCCTGTGAATGGTGACGGAGGAGTAGGGGAAGAGGCCAGTCTTGTGCAGGCCCACCAGCCAGCGCACAGTGGATTTGCTAAGTCCAACAATCTCCACTGCTGAACCATCCCTGTGGGGTAACAGCACAAGACGTTTCAACCATAGTGCAGTCAAACTACAACTGATGAATCTAGTCACAAAACCTTAAATGTATTCAAACTCGCTCAAACTAGAAGCAGCTGTGTGAGAGCTATTATTCAGGAAAGTGTACATAGCCATCAGCACCTGCCCCCCATTAAAAAAAAACACACGGATGATTTTGGACCTCTGTGACCTTGGCTGCGCTAATGGCTGTACATTCTCTCTGTTCCAATAGCCACACTGTACCTTGGAGTGGCCGGCATGCCTTTGTTGCGAGCCCGGTCACTCTCTCCCATTTTGTCCATCCAAGTCCCGCAGTTAAATCTATTTCCTCCATACACAAATCCAGTGTCTGCATTCACTTTGGCCTCAACATTAAATCCTTTGATTAAGAAAAGAGCAGTCATACAGTTTGTTATGATGAAACATGATGAAGATTTTACTATTTCAGTTCCTACAGAATTTGTTACTCTGGTGACTAGCATACTCAATTCCTTTTGGTGTAAACTTGCATCAATAATTGATTTGTTTCCTGGTGAAATTTTTGTTAATGTTCAAGACCAAACAACTACTGAATAATCCAGAGAGTAAAAATAAATCAAAGACATAAGTTGAAAAATCATGAGTTGCAAACAATCATGAACTGCAGCGTTTTATATTTTTGAATGGAGCTCACCTTCGTCTCTCATGTTGCGGTCGATCTGAGGTCCAGCGTTCCTCTCCCTGAACTCGATCCCTTGCATGTGGCGCTGCAGGGCCTCTTGGATGACCTCATAGAGAGGCTGGTCCTGTTGAGGAGACACCACAGAAAGCATGAGACACTATGTACACCATGACACACATCACATCTGAGTGAGGGGCACTACACTGGGTAAATGCACTCGATATATATATATATATATATATTTTTTTTTAAGTTATTAGTGGCTGTTTTGTGTGCTTATCAAGAGAAGACGTGTACATAACCATAATAATAATAATCTTTACTTGTATAGCACAATTCATACAAGATGCAGTTCAAAGTGCTTCACAGTTTGTCAAGAAAAACACAAGACAACATTTCTTGCAGTCCAGTGGCGCGGGAGCGGAGGAACACAATAACGCAATGATGTAATGACGCAATGCCCCGTTTATGCGGGCTCTTGCGTGACATAATAATGCAATGTCACAACGTCACAACGCGCCATTGTAAAGAGATGGCTGACTAGTGGGAGAAAGAAAAGGAGTATGATTGGGAATTGACCATTATGGATCCGTGTTCAAGTCTGACCCACGGTCGATTCCCAGTCATACTTCTTCTCCTTCTCCCACTTATCTCACAAGTGGCCACTTGGACCTACTGTATACATGTAAGAGACACCAGTGCTTGCACCTCCTGAACATACTTTCTCCCAAAAAAATCTGCTTTCTTTTCTTAATGCCTTTTTGGTCTTTACCTTGGTCCCCGCGGGCTGTGGCTGGGAGTCGTCCGTGGGGTACATGCGCGACACGGGGCAGGTGAGGATGCTGACGCCCTCGGGCACCAGGTTACAGTAGTCCTGGATGCACTGCAGCCACCACCACACGGCATCGCGGCAGTTGTAGCGCGCGCCCACGCCCTCCCCCAGCAGGTTGGGGATCAGGCCGTGCCGCAGGGTGCCGGCGAACGCCAGGATGATGTTCCTGTGCGGGAGTCAAAGAGGCCAACCGTGTATTAGGGCTCACTGACACCAAACACTCTGCGTATACAGCGCGTTCCCGTTTTCATTTAGAATGCATGTTAACACACCGCACGCATGATCAAGAGTATTCGGTCCCACATACAAACATATTGTAAACGGTTACGTGCTGGACACGCTGAAGTCGGTGTGAATGAGCCCTTAAGGTTCTGCTAGTAAATGGTGTAGAGTGAAAGCAAGGATAACATGAATGAAACCAATAGATGGTAAATGCGAGTACATAGTTTAGAGAAAACACAAGATACCTGTGCACCTAGGAAGAGTACTTTTGGGAGAAGAGATGTGGAATTTGGGAGTGTCATGTGTGGAATGAGACTCGTGCGTTTTTGTGTGTATGTGCATTGAGCAAACCTGGCCTCTAGGTGGCGCCCAGTGACCAGCAGGAGTCCTCGCAAGGCAATGAAGGTGTCTCGGCCCCAGCAGCGGAAGATTCCGGACGAGAAATGAGGCAAACCTGTTCAACAAGGTACCAACACCACAACAGTGTCACAACGGTCACCTAGAATCCACATTCTGTGATCTCACAGTTAAGAAATATCATATAACCCACATATATTTTGTAATACATTCTAATACATTCACCCCATTCTGCTTCTAGTTTTCCTTTCATCCCTTTCCCTTATTTCTCTTTGTGATGTCAGTGCCAGCATTTCTGTTTGTAATGACCTTTCTGTTCTACTATACTCCTGTCTGGGTCACTTAAAAAAATTCTCTAACTGACCCAGTCTTTAAACATGTTGCGACATCTATTGATAACATAAGGTTCTGTTTTAAAAACACCTGGGTAAATTTGTTAAAAAAAAAATTTAAACTCTATGCAATGGTTAGTAAGGTGAAATGTTCTACAAAGACTTCTGTGCCTACATGAAACCAACTGTGTAGTTGCTACAAAACATGACAGAACACGGCGTTGTGACTCATGGAATGTGTCCTGGCAATTCTTGAGTAACACTTTACATGGGCAGGATGCCTACCGAGGTTTCCATTTCCATTTTGAAATTCAACATCAGTCTAATTGTTCACTGGACATCACCTTAACCAAACATAACCTCTCACCCATACTATACAGTAGATTTTTGTCAGCAGGGTTTCAACAAATAATTCATCTATATTCTCGACATGTGTAGATAGTCTATAAGTGACCAACCAAATAAAGAGTGTCGAGGCCCTGCAGTTGAACTGTGCTGTGCTGTGTCTGTGGGCTTGCAACCCCCCTAACCTGCTGCGAGGGAGACACAGCACTGCTCCTCGCGGTTGGTGTCGGGGTTGAGGCGCACTGGGACGTCCTTCAGTGCAGGAGACAGGGGGGGAAGGGCGGGGAAGCGTCCCACGCCACACATCTGCACCGAGCCCAGGGCCAGCTGCTTCACCAGGGTGGAACCGCTCTGCACAAAGCTAGAGTGCCCCCGGGGGTGGGGTGGGGACATGACAACGATGACTCAGCAAGACAGCAGAAAAACGTTCAATCAAAAAATAATTACCAATTGCTTCACGTGTGGGTAAAACATTGTCATGTGCATGAAATATACGAAATATGGTTGGCTGAGATATTATGCCTTAGCTTAGAGGATAAGGACGTTCGATGGAAAAATACTAGTGGCTGTTCCACATTGTGCAACTGAGTCAAGTTCTTGTTTTTACTTGCACACAATGTTCTGAGACCAAGGTAAATTTCCACTAAGTCTCTGTCAGGAGTGCATTTGTATGCAGACCCTGTACAACTATGGTGCACTGCTACACTGGCCTTAGCTTTCTACACAGGCTTGCAGTACTTTGTAGTTTCTCAATGTTATCTGTATAACAGACAGTGAGAGACTTCACAGAAAACACAGCAGCATAAGGAGAAAAGATGTTATAAAAAGAATGATGAACCAGGGTCAAACACTGGTGGTTTCAATGTCAAAACACAACTATATGTTTTATGAAAACATTTTGTGGCACACTTTTATATCTATTGGGAGAAAAATGCTTAAATGTAACAGACAGACAGAAAAGATGATTGGTTTTGGACAGTATATTAATGCTTTTTTTGGTTACCTTGACATCTGCTTGAACACGGCATCCAGGGCAGCGGTATAGGCCCCAACAATGATGGCATCAAAGTATCGTGGTACAAGGTAGCGAGGCACATGCTTCAGGTAGCCAAACATTGCCTGGAACCACTTGCCCACCTGTGGACAGGTTATATTTAAAATTCACATTATTGTATGTCACAGCAGTTTTCACTTTCTATTATCATGACAACAAACATATTTGATTTTACACACATCTACATTTTACTTTTAATATCTTTTGTAACTGAATTCTGAGTTTAGCTTACAGTGAACAAAGACACTTTTTCCAAGGCTGTAGCAGCCTGAGTCAGTAACAACACTGGAGGGCGCTGTTGAGCTTACTAAAGATAAAGCTACAGGAAGAACTTTTCTGTTTGGAGTGTGGGTGCTGGTTGGGGGCTTTTTTTGTCTTTATGTGCCAGTCTCTGACCTCGTTCAGTGCTCCATCCCTCTTAATCAGGCGGTTGCTCACATATTCAATCATCCAGTCACCCTGACGCAGATTGTCACAGAAGGGATGCCCCAGGTCATTTATGGGACGGATGTCCGCCATCACAGAAATGAGACCTTAGTTCAAAAATATCAGCAAATTACCTATCATTATAGTGGGCATACATATACATGCATGTGCATATTTCTTCAGTTGTGCTGCAAACTTTATTTGAAAAACACGATTAATTCGCTGCACATAAGTTTGTACCTTGCAGGCCACCATACTTCAGGGGCATCCAAGAGGGAATGTCGTAAACACCTCCGCCATCCTCCTTCTCCTCAGCATCACAGCGGAACAGCAGCAGGTTCAGGTCGGCCAGGCTCACTTTAGACATGAGACTTGCAGAGGGAGAGAAAGTATGTGTGATCACCTCATGTGTTGAGCAAGTTATCAGTTGTATTTTTCCACTTTGGCACCATTGTGTAACCTTTGGTGTGTATAACAATGCCTTCACATTACAATACTTCACTAAGAGGGAATTTCACTGTGGCCATTGCCAAGCACAGATGATGATTCGGAGGAGTGGCAGTGGTACTCACAACTCCAAGTCCATCTTCAGGATTCCTGGGCCCTGGGGGTCGGGCAGGCTGCCCGCCTTGTACTGCCGACTGAACTGGGCCAGGTGACCACGCAGGAGTCCCACAGTCTCCTGGGACTTGGGGTCCAGACTCACCCTGTGTGTACAAATGTGTGTGTGTGTGTGTATGTGTATGTGTGTGTGTGTATGTGTGTGAGTGTGTGTATCACAAAATGTCAAGTTCTGCCTTTAAGTGTGCCAAACCACATTTAGGTAAGGCAGCGGGCAACTATACAACAAATTGAAGTTTCACAAGGACTTAAGTATGACCACTCCTTAAAATTATAATGAAATGATTTTGCACACATTGAAAAGCTTTACCATATATAGTCCACATTTACCCACCTGAACACGATAACGCTTCCTGGGCTGAGCTGCTCAAACAAGATCTCCTGCACAAACTCACTGCGGCCCTTGGAGGTCACCTCGGCCTGCTTCACAATCTTGCTGTCCTTCAACTGTAGCGGCACATAAGCAGCACTAAACTATACGCCATTGATTCACTGCCCAACAAATTACGACAGATGACAACACATTTCATTAGGTTAAATGAAAGTAAAGAAAGAGAAAAAAAAGAGAAAAAAATCATTCCTAATGACCTGCCTTTGGGTTTCTTACATTGTCATTATCATTAACTCTTTGCCATCGTTTCAAAATATCACACATGACTTAGTACTGAGGAAACAGAGATAGCAGCCCCCCCTTCAGTACTTCGTATATATTTTATACTGTGCATATTTTATCCCTTTTTTATTATTTTAAAATTTTGTGTGTCTTGACATGTTTTGTGGAGATGTGTCTATGTGTGTGTTTTAATGTGTACTACCACTGCAAAAACAATTGCCCATACTGGGACAAATAAAGTGTTACTACTACTACTACTACTGCTGCTTTACAAAGCGTTTGTCCTGCTATCCATGTACAGTTTCTGTGGCAGCCTTTGGCCATGGAGAAGTAGGTTACCTGGATGTGCTCGGTGATCTCCACGGTGTAGTTAGGCATGCCGTTGATAGACTTCTCATCTTGAGCGTACGGGTCAGCATTCCGCTGCACAGTGCGAGCCTCCAGAACCACCTCGTCAATTAGCCCTACAGACAGAACGTTCAGGAAACATTCCAGTAACATGTTTAGATATTCCTAATAACTCACAAAACATATACATATAATACCTATAATAATAGGTATGCGCTTTACATTTAAAAAAATGCTGACAGAAACATATGAAACAAAACAAAACATGACAAATAGTGATAAATAAAATAGTATAATGGCCTTAGAGTGGAGTTTGGCAGTGGTGTACCTGGGATACACATGGAGGGCACCTCGTTGCTGTAGTGGTGTGTCTTAGGATCCTTAAAGGCAGTGCGAGACACAGCCACCACCGACTGGTGTGTGCTTGGGCAGTGTCTGGTGACAGCCACAATGTCCACATCCACCTGATCTACATATACCTGCAACACACACACACATGCACACAGGCAAGCATGCACACACGCATACGCACACATTCTTCCAAATAAATCTGGTGACCAAAACTTAAACTCATTTAATGTCAACTCATAATTAATAACCCAAAAGCACTCTATGAAGACATTAATATACAAAAGCACTACTATGAACACTGGGAATCATTCCCTAAGGCAAATGTGATATATTTACACCATACATCCTTATGATGAGCAGACCTGATTAAAGCCTTTGGCAGCCAGCTCCTGATGCAGCCTATTGAGGGCCAGTTTGCCTGCCATGATGCCCGTCTGGAGGTTGGTCTCCCCTGGAGTGGAGGGTTTCGCGTTTGGGTTCCACTTGGGGTAGAAGCGCTCCTCTGACACTACGGAAATCTGAGTAAAGGGGACAAAAAGTTTGAGTGAAATTCATTTAAGTTAAAAAACAAACTGGCACAAAACATACTCTGATGTCCTGGCAGATCTGTTCCTTTGTCAACACTTCATTATAATAGCTATGCTTATGGTAAATATTTACTATTAAGTATACTACTATTACTGCTGCTACACATACAAGAACTACTACTACCTATACTACAAGACTGACTGAGATTTTGTAGTTTAAACCTTATTTATTTAAAGCAGAAACAGCATAGATATAAACATATTAAAAAGGCTATTTTCCATCTGTTCCCAAGTTGACTAATTTTGTTACAGCAACTTTTGCTGTAAAGGTGTTTTATTCCTCCTGTAGTTGTGTCAGAGTCATTCTCTCACCTGGTGCGGCACCAGCTCGTCGTATCCTCTAGTGCTGCCTGTGGCACAGCAGGCCATAGAGACGATGGCAGAGCTGGGGAGCGAATCATACACGGAGCGACACTGCAGCACACACACACACACACACACACACACACACACACACACACACACAAGACGATCAGCAGCAGCTCAACACTCTACAGAATCACCAAACACCAGCACTGCTCTGCTACAGCAGTGCTGCCCTACAAAGGCAAAGTGCAGTCACTACCACATGAACACAGAAACTGAGAAAAATGCCTTTAAAGTTGTCACACAGCCCAGTCAAACCTGTTGCTGTATAATAATTGTTGTAGGTATATGGTTTTATCTACTTACTTAATAGGAAAATTAAGTCACAAGACAAAGGATGTATTAGTCAATGTCAATGAAGTTCCAGTTCCAGTCTAAACTCAATTTGACAAGTTATGCAGTTAATGCCTTTTGGCTTTTACACAGATACCCTGTACCTGAAATTTAATTTTTGATCTGAGAACCCATACACAGATTAGTTTTGCGTACCCACCAGAAATTGATCCAAGGACCCCTAGTGGTACTCACACCCCCCCCAGTTTAACAACCACCCTGCTACAGCAAGGGCACGCACCTGAATGGGGCACTCGTTGTCATGGGTGACGTCCAGGAACATGGCGTGGGCGATGGCGGGCACGAGAGGCCTAAGGGTGGGCTGCACGAAGGAGCCCACCGGCTCGCCCCCGTAACGGTGGACCAGGCGACCCTCCTCGTGGCTGTCACCAGCGCTCATTGCCTCTGGTGGACGACAGCAAAGGTCAAAAGGTGAGAAGAGGCTTACTGGAGAGACCCTGGCCTGACTCATTCGCTATGTAGCCTATTTAGTGAACTATATAAAAAATATATGTGAATGTTTTGGACACAGCCAGTGATGTACTGAAAGCTTTTGTAGGTGCGAAAACTAAGACCCTAATTGTTTTTTCGAAGGTTTCCAGTATTAACTAGCTGTAGCTAGGTTGTTGTCAAGGAGGATAAGGTAAGGCATAATAATACTGCAGTATGGTATTGCAGTGATGCGATTCTGGTAGTGATTGCATGTAAATCTGCTATTAGCTTCAACAAGTCAGCAGTAACGTTGGGCCTAAATGTTTTGCATGAGCTATTGAATTGGCATGACAGCAAATTTGTGATTATGCTTTTTACAACACTGCACAAAAAAAATGAAAATCACAGCTAGTGCCATGTTAAGAAAACATCAAACTTCTCAAGCAACTGAAAAAAGGTAGAGAATGACATGATTAGGAAAACACTCTGTTAACAGGTAGCGTAAGCAAGTCTATTATCGGCCAGGTGGTGAGAAAAATTTGGATGCAAAATCAGTTTAAAATAAATGTTATAAATTCACTTACTCAAACCAAACGTTTAGGAGCTGAACTGGTCTATTTTCACTTTGACAACTTTTTCATCAGGTGAAGCACTTTTTCACCACGTGAAACACTGTTTAACTAGCCTGGTAAACCCGCCCCTCGTTCTTCATTTCATTTTATACAGAGGGTCTGGACCAGAATCTCTTTAAGGTCATTTAGTCGGCCCCAGCAAAACCGATTCAATCAGCGAACAGAGGGTGTGTTCGTTAGTCGTGACGTTGACCTTGTATGCTACATTTGAACTGTAGTGCGTAGGTAGGCTAATTGCATACGTGACGACCAGGCGTTAGCGATTGGGTAAAGGCAGAGGCACTTGTTTTAAACTTCAGCTTAGTCCACACCTCCAGGAAGAAATAGTTTCTGACGGTGTCTGGTCCAGACCCTCTCTACAAATTGAAATGAAGTACGACGGGCTGGTTTACCAGGCTACTGTTTAACGTGGAACAGCAGGGAAGTAGCTGATATTAAGGAATATGCCGATAATGGAATATCTTCCGCTACCATTTTAATTGTTGTTTTAATTGGGGTGGGGGTGTGGGGTTGGGGGTGGGGTATTCTGTGCAGACGGTAGGCCCTTACCTCTGATGAGAGAGGTTATACCCAGGCGCGTCACAAACACATTGTCCACATCCTCACTGCCCGTGAAGAGCTCAGCAACCACATACAGATCAGCACGGACATCGCGAGCCACTGCAAGCATGTACTGCAGCCAACCACAGCATGGGATAAATGGGTTGGTGCGGGGATGGGGGTTGTTTTGGAGATTTAACATGTCGAAAGAGAAGTGGAGAAAGAGAAAGAGGGAGAGAGAGAGAGAGAGAGAGAGAGAAGGAGAGAGAGAGTGAGAGAGATAGGGAGAGAAGGAGAGTGGGGGAGGGGTTGGGAGATGAAGAGTTTGAGAGGGGGTATGAGGAGCAGGCACAAAGAGAGCAGGGAAAGTGAGGTGGAAAAGAGGGGGGTGGGGAGGTGAAGCGGGAGAGGTGGAGAGAGAAAGAGAGGGAGAACGTGCCAGGAAAGTTGAGTGAGCAGGGGGCAGCAAGGCGGGGATGTTGTTTTGGCACAAGCCCAGCACGAGGAGCCAATGGAGGACAGAGTGGAGAGGAGAGGAGGGGCAGATGAAGAGGGGGGGAAAGGGGTTAGGAAGAGTGGAATTATGGGAGAAAAATGGTTTTAGATGATTAGGTCAAAAGCGCAAGTATGGCATGAACAAATAAAAGGGGGGGGACACAAAAGGCAGTTTTAGGATTTGACATTCTTCACACTCAACACCAGAAGCACAAGGCTGCATCTGTTACTTCTTAAAGTGACATAAACAATTTTCACTGAGGCTTACCATAGTAGACATATGCCCTCTTTGTAATATTACATACATAGTACATGTATATTATTCTTGTATTTTAATGCTCCTGACAATGTACAGGGTTAGCACCATTATTTGCTGCACTGGGACAGGTGTTGATGAATCTTTAGTTTACTGTACCCACAGCTGTTTGTGTTCAGTTCTTGGTGCAGGCAGGCTAGGCCTGTGTGTTATGTAATGGTCAACATTTTTTTTAGGGCAAGCCAAGCGGGCCATCCTTAAACCCCACAACAACTAACAAATGCACGTCAGGATATAAACATGAAGCCTTATCATGTGCATTACATGTCTTCTTAGAGTGCCTCAGAAAGCTCAAATGAATTAAATAGGTAATACCAATAATTGGGGGGCTGATATGTCTTGATAATGATCACTGAAAAAGAATTCAGATCGTTGTATACAGCTAAATACAGCTAAACGATACAGCTAAACGGTTTTACCTTGTACTTCAAATCTGTCATGATTTTGCTGCTAGTCTAACAACTTACTGTAATAGAAATTTGTTGTAATTTAAATGTGTAGCCTGCAATTTAAATCCCTTACACATTTTCATTAAGCACTCTATAGCAACCCGTCGTCTAGTCTAGTGTAGCAGACAGCAAGTCAGCAATACCTTGCTATGAGCTATGCACCACCTGAAACTTTCTAAAAAGAAATATCTATTGAGTGCACAACTATGTACTCTGAACAGAAGCAAAGATCGTTTTAAACATTACCTGAAAATACATAATTTCAAGAAGTGTCTAATTGTTATGGCAAGTAACCGTATAACTAGCAGAATGGTGCATAGTCCAACGGTCAGGACAAAAACAAAGCTGCAGAGTTATTGATCACCCCCGCTTCCATGACTGCTTGAAAAGCATGACGAAGCCATCCTGCACACTAACATAGGTAAGGATAGTGTATCCACCACGCATGATTTCCTGCTTGTAACCTCAATGGTGCAATAATACAAGGTGCTCACAAGCAGAGCTTAAAAAACATAAATTCTCTTTTATTCCTTGTCCTCTTACATTGTTTCATATTTGCCCCAATTACAATGTTTGTGTTTTGAATGTTATGTTGATGAGGTTAATCACTGTGATGTTCAACCCATGGTAATGTTTAAAGATGTATCAAGTCTTCTAATCTGGTGCGAATGACCGGCTGACTATACAAGTTCTACCAGCTAATGAAGAACATGACTCAGTTCAGTGCTGTGTAAAGGAGGGGATAATTCCCATTTATAGCTGTTTATCTTATCAACTGGTGAAACAGACTGGTGACTTTCAATAGTTATTTAAAAAAAAAAGGCTTGAAAGGTCAATAGTCTTTTTTCCCTCTCCCTTTAAGACAAAAACAGGTGCAGGGTTAATGCTCTGGGGGTTATTTTTCAACGTGCCATTCTGTGTCCACCTGCGGTGGCTCAGTACCTCTGATCAGGCTGGTAATCCCTAGCCGATTCACAAACAGATTGTCAATCTGCTCACTACCGGTAAAGAGTTCAGCTATCACATAGAGATTGGGTCTGACTCTCCTGGCTGCAGCTAGCATGGCCTACAGAGTACATACACACATACACACATACAGGACAGGAATACATACATACATACATACATACATACAGAGAGGAGAGGTCAAATTGGTGTCTTTCACACTGGCAATGTCCACTTGAGGAAGCAGATTTACATGGCATCAGAAAGTGTTTTTTGTTAATGGGCATCCACACACTCATACTGCATTTGAAATCTGAACCAATTGTGTCTTCACATGACAATTCAAACAATTCTTCAATTATATTCAATGGGCTGCCTACTTTGTATACACTCAAACATTACAAATTCACAGCAAACACGAAACATGACACAAGAAAATGCCATCTTTGCGCACATTTTTGGTTTGCACATTACACACTGAAACACTGATAGGGGAGCACAACCTGACTGCCTCAGGCCACCACATGGCATATAAAGGTCATATAAAAAGAGGCCAAATGTCCTCGTGTCATAAGCCTACCTCGGCTACGTGGAGAGGTGTGGAGTGGCAGTTGTCCAGGCGGACCCCGGCGAAGTGTTTGGCGGTGATCTCGGTGTACTTGCGCATGTGAGCCCACAGGTAAGGGCAGTCCTCGGGCTTCTCGCCGTACCTCAGCTTCACGCTGTCCCCCCAGCACACCAGCTCCCGCCGCACATACACGTTGGAGCCTGAGGCGGTATTCACACAGAGCCAGATATACACATGGATGGACTACATCAGAAGTATCGTGAAGAAATGTGGACAGTACTGTAAATATTGGATGTAGAATGGGATTCCAAATCTGACAGACAACTGTACTGTAAAAGCTACATACAGTAAACACATTGCTTCATTTTATCTTTATGTGGAACGAGCAAAACTGTACTTAAAAATGTATTAAAACCTTGACACATAGATACACCTTCTCTATATGTGGGTTAAAAATTAATGGGAGTAATGTAGAGACTACAGTAACAATTCAAAACAACTTAAGAAGGCCTTCATATTCCACATTACAGTGATCCACAGCTCACAGCTGGCAAAAACTGTTCTCACCAGGCTCAGCAAAGTTCTTGAGGGGATCATCTCCCATCACCCATCCATTGTGAGCCAGGAAGTGACAGGCTTTGTCTTCCTGGTGCATCATTGCAACTTCCTGTTCCATTGTCATCTCTTCAAATGGGAAGGTGAAGTACCTGTGAGTTGGGGAAACACAATCACTTACACACAATAACATAAACAAGTTCATGTCGCAACTCACTCACCAATGCTGAGGCACATTACCTTGTTAGCAGAGGATGTTCCCTAGTTACAGCCCCCAATTTAGGTCCATGGTCGGCAAGACGTTCATAAACTACACTTCCCATGATGCAGTTGGTTGCCTTGGTAAATAAGGAAGCAGATGTCCATCAGATGGACATTAATGGTGTAATAGAGTAAGATGAGTATTGGTAGATGTCTGCTCCTCAAGCAGTGTCCTACCTGCTCCTGATGCCGATGCATCTCCTCCAAAAACTCCTTATTGATCTCCTCCAGCTTCTTCTTTAGCTTATTGCAGCAGTCCTGAACGTCGTTGCTTAAAAAGGGAATCAAATGATTAACTTTAGAAACATAAGTTCGAAAACAGTTTACATCTCACGACTGTGCAAAACTTTTCTTGGCCTAATAACAAACTCAGAAAACTAAATTCTTAATTGTTTAAGTTAATCGGTAACAGTCTATTTTAGCACAAGAAGCCCTGTAAACATGTCCAGGCAGTGCAGGTTAGGGGTTATGTACACTCACCCATTCTGAGCAAAGTGCTCCAGGGCTGTGTTGAGGTCCACAGAGTTGCCGAAGCGCCTGTGCAGGGGGTCCTGGATGATTCGCAACTTTGTCTTGCCATCTGTGCCACTGCTGGCTGGTTTGCTGCCTGAGTGAAACAGACAAAATGGAGAACTACTTCAAGGATTAGCAGTAGGATGGATACTGGGAATGCACCTTTTGATAAAAGGTTGCATGAATTAAAGGTTTAATATGACTTCACTGAACTGTGTATTTATGCATACTATATGAGTGCTTCTTAAGTCATGGCCAACATGCACAGAAAGTGCCAAGGAACTTTTTCTCACCTGCCTGCAGAAGCTTTCTGAACTGTTCCACGGCTTTGTCCACATTCACCTGGTAGAACTCCCACAGTTTGACCTGAGGGAAAATATCTTTCCACAGGATCCCTCGCAATGTCTGAAATGGAAAGTCAGGATTTCAATGTATAATCTCACTTCTTGTTATCGGACGCCACCTAAGTGCCCTAGTGCCATGCCCTGGTGAATGTTTAAGTTAAATGCTGTTGGTTGTATGCTCTGTGGGAGTGTCCTAGTGTCCTTCTGTTAGTGAAACACTGTGAGTGTCAAATGCCATTTTGAATATGTCTTGTAATTTCATATGATTACTTTACACTTGAAGGCCAAGTCTTTCATCTCATTGTACCTGTACAATAAGAATAAATGTAGCGTGTAAACACACTCATATGATGACTATCTGTTCAAAGTGTACACACACACACACACACATAAACAAAAAAGAAATATATGCCAAATGCTGGAAGTCAAAAAGTGTCTGATGGGACTTACGGCAAGCTGCTGGTGGCTGGTGATGAGTGCGGGCAAGCCCCGATCGCTGTACTTCCCGTCAGCGAGGTCACAGGTGAGATGCCAGAGGGCGCGGTCCAGCACCCATGCGGGCTTCAGGTGCGGGGAGTTCACGAGGTTGTAGCCGCACTCCGGATGGAGATGGATCCACTTGCTGTTGGCAGCTGATGGCAAATCGACAAAGTGAAAATAATAACCCACCCCTGGATGTCCAGCCGTGTTTTCAAAGCAACAACTATGAAGACTTGTTATGCATGAACATTTTAAGGTTCTCGTTACAAACATAATCTGTTTGTCAACAAAAAATAGGCACACTTACATTTTTTATATTATTTCTATTACCTCATGAAAGTCTAGCATAAACCAACACACTACTAATTATTAAAATACATACTTAGTTATAATTTGATTACAAAATTTCTGATGACCTCAAATAACACAATGACATAATATCAGATAGCGTGCAGGCAATCGGCAGCATCTTACGGATGGCTGACATAAGCAGCATGGCCAACATATTGTGGTTGCCATTAATAGATTTAGAAAACGGATAGCCTTTAACCCCCCGCATGTGTGTGTTCTGGCATATCACGTCTGACCTTGTCCCTATCCCAGCAAAGACCTGTGAGAAAGGCGTATGCTCCAAGTGACATAAAACGTGAAAAAGGAACGATGCTTCACACGTGGGGACAGGCTCTTTCCTTCAGCCTGACAGTACTGGGACACCACATCTAATAAAGTGAGACCACCAGGGAAATCCCAGCAGACTTTCTATGCAACTCTTTTAAACAGTCGAAGCAGCTGATTTGGTCAGTCTATGACAGTGGTCCGTCAGAGGATGCCTGCAAGCTATTTGATGCTTGCAGGACGTTATAATAATGCCTCTTGAGACCTATCACAATGATATTGGAGATGTCTAATTTTTCCTTTTATGAACACAGAAAATAACCTAACAAACAACTGATATCCCTGGATTCATTACTATAGCATAACACTGTAATTGCTACTGTAATGACACAACAATTACCTATTTAAAAACTTTGAGGCTCCTGTAAATAGCTGCTAGGCGAGATTAACATGTTGATAACACAGGTCGTGTAGTTTATGTTGGGCCAGCCAAAAAAAGACATGGAGATTTGTTTCCAAGGCACACTGGGAAAAAAGCCATGGAATCCCACATAATGAGAGGGGGCCTGGTCAGGGCCATGTTCAAGTAACAGACTCGCAACGCAGTGGGCTGCACAGTTGCTTGCAAAGAGGCCCTATTCTCTCGTTATCATAGCTTTTCAAACCCAGAAAAAAACACATTGACACATGGAGAAGTCGTTGTACATGTATGCACGCTTTTTAGAACTCAAGGTCCTGAATGACTATTTCCTAATTTCGTTTCTACACCAAAGTTTTAGAGACCTTTTTCCTTTTTTTATCATCCATCACAAAGCTGAGAGTGATGAGTGATGAGAGACACATCAGAGATTAAGTGGTTGAGCATTCACAGACTGTCGGACTCCATGGTATACATTACGCAGTGTGGAGTTGTAGATTAGCTGGCTAATTTTAGGGCACTACTGATTTATAGAGGTCTAGTGAAACTACCTTGAACGATCAGCCTAACCTCTTTGTAAACCGCTGCAATGCTGCAAAATGAAAAACCTGTAATTCAGGGTATCGACATTTTTTTTAATCATTATTCACAATCCATAGGGGGAATTTAAGAGTAGTGGTAGACCTCAGAGCAGCAAAGGTGTCGAAAGGAGACTTGACATACAGTATAGGCTGCATCTCTAGGCTCTTGGTTAGCGCTAAAAGATGTTAGTGTTATAGTGTCACTGGCCACTTCTCCTGTGACCCCAGTCATTCGCTCGTCTCACACAAATGTCAAGAGGCAGCCGCATTGTGACTCGGTCATGCCCTTTTTACTCAAGTCTGTGACCCATGTGCCCTGTTCAGCCTCTCACACTCAGCAGAACAGCTCTCCTCGGGGGGGGGGAGAGAGATAGAGAGATAGAGATAGATAGAGAGAGAGAGAGAAAGAGAGAGAGAGAGAGAGATAGAGAAAGACAGCATGTGAAAGAGAGAGAGAGAAAAAGACAGAGTGGGAGAGAGAGAGAGGGAGAAAGACAGAGAGAGAAAGAGAGAGAGAGAAAGACAGAGAGAGACAGAGAGAGAGATAGAGAAAGACAGCATGTGAAAGAGAGAGAGAGAGAAAGACAGAGTGGGAGAGAGAGAGGGAGAAAGACAGAGAGAGAAAGAGAGAGAGAGAAAGACAGAGAGAGAGAAAGACAGAGAGGGAGAGAGAGAGAGAGAGAGAGAGAGAGAGAGAGAGAGAGAGAGAGAGAGAGAGAGAGAGAGAGAGAGGAGAAAGAGAGATGTAGACATGAAGACCTGACCTTCAGGCCTGACTCGTGGATGAACTTCATGATGTAACACAGACAGCTGCAACTGCAACACAAGCCTCTAACGCCTGGCCTCGCCTCTGCATGTGAGAGGCAGCACGTGGGACGTTCCCCAACTGGTGTCCCGAAGACATTCAGACAATACAGACAGTCCTGGCGCTTTGTCACGATCTGCTTGTCACATTAAGTTGTATTCGATACAGACCACAAAATTAGAGCACCTATCTGCCATGGAGACAAGCTAGTCCCATCACAACTGTTACTACCAACAATCAGTTCACCATGTTCCTTTGAACTTTAAACAGTGAAACCATGGTGAATATTGTTATTTTTCCGATTGTGTCTTTGGGTTTTCTCTCTGTTTGCATATGTAACTTGTTCAGCTCAAAACAATCAAGATAAATGTCTTATTACTGATGTCGATGACAGTAAATGTGGCCACCAGCCAGCATTGTGAAGAAAGCTATGGAACTGGAAACTATGGAATAAAAATCCATCTGTTAACAGTCACATGAAACATAACAGCTTTTGCTTCAAATCTAGATGGTCCAGAGCAGCAACTTTTGCTTCATATCTAGTCCGAAGCAACATGTCTGTCTGTCTGTATGTCTGTATGAGATGACTGTCGCAGGGCCTACACACCTGTGTGATTGTACACCACATCAGTGATGCAAACCATATTCCACTCCGTCTTCAGCTTGGTCACCAGGCTGCCCACGTCTGCCCAGGTGTAGTTCTTCCCCGGCGGAGAGAAATCGGGGTTCAGCTCCAGCTGGTCCGCCAAAGAGTAACAGGATCGCGACAGACCCAGCTTCTGCAGCGGTGTCAAGTGGATCATGTTGTACCCTTACGATTAAAAAGAGCAATACTGGTGAGATAATGAAATCGTATGGAGAGTAAGCCATTTACTTTTGAAAAAAAAAAAAAAAGAAATGTTAAAAGATCAGAATTTGCAAAGGACATCTTCAAAAGAGATTGGCTGTTTTGCTTGGATTCAGATACTTGGTGCTTTGACAAACCAGTCAGAGTTAACTCGTCTGATAGATTTATCAAAACAGCAGATTTGAATCCACTGAAATGCCTGTAACATGGCACTGTGCTTGTAAAGAACACGCAAGTGGACAGGGATGTCGTTGTCCTACTGTACATGTGGACGCAACAGCAACAGAAGAACACTCAATACACTTTGGCAGCGATAAAGACTACAAACATAGAGTAAGGCCATTGACCTATGACAACTGTTGACTAAATAATGCACATCCATCACAGGTTAAGACAGGTTAAAGACAAACCAGTCACTCACTATGCGCTATGAAAAGCAAATCAATTTAGAATATTTTGTGGATATTTTTGTGTGCGTTCCATTGCTGATTCTTTTCCTGTAGGTGTTTTGAATAGGAACAGCTCATTTACAGGTCATTTAAACCAGGGCTAAAATAATACTACACCTTACATGAAGTCAATGACATGTAGCAATTTGGCACTTCGGAGGTATGTGTTGAGGTAATATTTAATTGTTAATTGTATATGTTGATGTGCAGGACACAGCATCCATCATTCCCCACAGCCATCCAGACTACATACTGTACTACCGTATGCAGCTCTGTGGCTAGGAATGAAACACACAGCAAAACCTAAGGAAAACCTTTACAGTGCAACACTATCAACAACACTAGCAAACGAGAACAGTTGGCATGCTGGCAAGCTTTTATTAATGCCATAGGTGGGGAGGGTGTTGGCAAAGTTTTTGCATGGTTGTCACTTCACTAGTCTTAAACCTAACCAGGGATGCGTTTCCCAACACCATAGTTGCTAACCAGTTAGCAACTTAGTTGGTTGGCAATGGGAAATTGCATTGCAACCAACAAAGTAGGTAACTTGGTTAGCAACTACGGTTTTGGGAAACGGACCCCAGGAGGAGGTGGAATCCAACCACTGACCCTACGGTAGTGACATAGTATGAAGACATAGCTATTTCAGTCAACTGTCATTTCGTGACTGCTCAGGTCGTTGCAGTCCTGTAGACGGTGCTCACCGGCTTCCTTGGCCACACGCAGTCTGTCCAGCCACTCGTCCAGAGGGCCCAGGCATTTGGCCAGGTATGTCTGGATGGTGACACAGTCCAGGGGGAGGACCTGTCTGTCTGGGCCCACGCGCAGTATAGGGTCTACCACGATGTAGCCACTGCCATTCTTCTCCTCCTTCCTGTCAAAAACATGGTTTAGCTACACTCGACTCGAAGATTACATTACATTACACTCAGCAGACACTTTTATCCAAAGCGACTTACATCAGAGGGCACAAATCAAGCTACAGATATGCAGAGGAGAATACAGGAAGCAAGAGCACAACCACATAAGTGCAGACCAAGTACATGACAGCGCTCGTAGGAGCAGGTTAAAGGCCACTAGGCTTAAAGATGGCTGGCAATGTACACAACTGTTCATGGATAGTATGCGTATTCCAACGAATAAATGGATGAATGAATCACTCGGCCAATTAATCAATCAGTCAATTAATCAATCATATTTCTTTGGTCCCAGTGGCAGCACACATAAATTGAAACCGCATTATTTTTTTTCGCCCCAAAAGAGTGCAAACTTATGTTCTGAAGGATGATCGCAATGTTAGGACAAAAATTAACAAAATGACAGTCGGCTGTTCAAAACATCTTGCACACTGGAAGAAAAAGCAGCTGAAAAAAACTAGCTGTATCTGAAAAGAATCAGGCTGTAAAACAGTCCTAAAGCAATAATAAATAAAAGCTTAATAATGATATGCTACGCATGGGAACACTGACTACAGTCAAGAAAGGTTGTGCAAGTGACCACATGTGCAAGAAAAAAAAACGTTTCAAAATGGTTGTAAGGAAATGTTGTAAAGCAGATCTGTGGTCTATGGACAAAAAAGTCCTCAGTGCAAATTCAGCTGCTCCTCCATTAGTCAGTGAAAGAAAGTAGGCGGAAAAACAAGTGAATAAGAATAACGCCAACAAAGTGATGTTGGTTTGTAAATTAGAAAAAGCTATGCCACAGTTGTGATTACTGGAGAAGTTTTGCTGCAGCACACATTCACTTAGAGAAGTATATGTACTGTAAGTATGTGTGTTTGTGTAGAACGTTAAGATCTTCTATTTGGTTCGCTATGACCGAATGGGCTTCGAATGATTGTAGCCTGTGACTAGCATAGCCGAGAACCTGCCATTCTCCCTGCTCCATCTCCTCCACCAAACTAGAACAGTTTTCACCAAAACTGGCTCACAGGGCATTCATTAATACTAGAGACCACCGCAAAATTAATGAAAACACGATGGAAGTACACCTTTAGCTATTTTTAAAACCTATACACTCACCCACAGCTGAAGTAGTACTGGTAGGAGCCAGCTATCTCCAAGTCCAGCTTGCAGTACTTGTCCGAATCGTCCTCGCGGCCCGTTGGGTTGACCCAGTCCAGGGCGTGGAACTTAAGGCGGTCAAACCTCTGTCCCTCCAGAGGGTAGTTGGTGTAGACATGTACATGCTTCCCCTGCAGTGTGGGGCCCAGTCTAAACTGGAGCTCATAGCCTGGTGTCATAAAAAAAATGAGGAGCAGTAGGGTTGATGTTCCATCCATTATTTTTTCCATAGTTCTCTGTTGCTTGACTGAATTTATATCCATGTTCTTTTCTCCCCGCCAGTATGTGGGGATTGGAGAATGTAGTGTAAGTGTGGCATGGGACAATTTACGAAACTAAACTTTCATCTGGGGTGCCTTTTTCTGGCACTGTGCAACAAGGGACAATCTGTACATTTTCTCAGTGAACGTGGAATGCATTCAGGGATGCCCATTTAACTTACTCCTTTGGGTCATTTCTTTTTGAAAATACTACATTGAGTACATTTTAAGGAAGATATTTTAAGGAAAATATTCTCAATACAGATGCACATACAGAAGGTGATCAGTAGGTAACATAATTTACATGGAAGTATAGTGGCATCAGCTTGTTGGTGTCATGTGGGAGGCAACTTGAAAAAAACGTTATGCATGGTGTAAACACAGCAGAATGATAGCTGACTGTGAATACCACTTCTATATTCATATGATAGGGCATATGTGATACTTCCCACAAGAGAGTGTAAGTGTTGTGCTTGACAAAAGACAGTTACAAAACAGCAGTGGCAGTCTGAGATTACTTCTGTGCTGCTGGTGAACTGCTAATATTTGTGTAAAGTGGCCTTGACCAGTGACACTTCTGGCAAGTAACTCTTCAATGTCCATACCACCATGCTGAAACCATGACATAACAACGGGGTGTACAAACCCTGTTACAGTGCTATAAATAGCTACTTACTCTTTAACCATGACATTTGGTCAAATGGCAAAGGTACATTTCATTCTAGTGTTGCACACATACACACGCATCTGCAGACGACACCGCTGTAAAAATAATTTCTAAAACTTATGAATAAAGTAGGCTAAGAAGTAAAGTAGGCATTTCCTGCACGTGCAGCTGTAAGCGTGCATGCATACCACTAACTTATGACCTGTGGAATTTATGACGACAAATTTACAACATTCACAGTAGTACTTTTCCCTATACTCGGCTCTGTTGTGACATGGAATGAAGAGTGTGATAACCGACGTGATTACAACACATATTGTGGCCTACCTTGCTCCAGACGAAAGAGGGTCCTTTCCAGCCGCTCCATGTCATTCAGAGACATGACTCTGGTGTGTTTTGTAAGGACCATTTTGCCTTTCCTTTTTTAGGATGTCCTTTGCATACGGGGAGTGCAGCCACTGGGTTTCGACGTCGGCTTCCACCTATTGAGAGAACAGAGCACCGCTATAGGGCAATTTCCACAGTGTAAACACCTTGTTGACAAGCAGCTTGTAGTGCCAAATATGCATGGCTCAGCCCACAGCCATCAAAAAACTTCACAGGCAGTCGCTATATTATTCATACTGGAGCGGAGCCCAACATACTGTGCTGCGTGTACTTCTGTAACCAACAATAACCTCTTTCACCACTCTCCATGCATTCATTCAATGCAATGGAAAGACTAAAACACAATACGGAACTTATTCAAACTACCACGCTCAGTTACGGACTACCAAGCCTGCAAAACACAATTACGTAACGATAAAAACGGAGGCATGCAAAAAGACAAGAGGAGACATGTCCTGCAACAGGCATCAAAAGATTTGGCTTTCAGCGCCTACCACTAACAACCTTACCATCAACTTGCCTCTTGCCTTGCATGTGATACACCTTTCCACAGCCTCTAGTAGCCGTCTAATAAGGCTTGGAATCCAGAGGGTCGTCACACTCTAATGTCCCTTAATAGGCAACATCATCCGTGCGAGTTGGTATCTTTCACTTGTAAGTGCAAGAAAACGGTGCTAAGCCACGGGCTTTCTCGACACTGACAACGTATTTAGTACATGTATAGATACTGGATGACCCCTATGGCCATATGTAGCCAGTAAACATCGCATTCCAGAAGCTTTATTAGGCTAAACAATACAACATTTACCTCTTCCGTGTTTGTGCGTCCACCAGCCCGTCCAGACGCTGCAGTGGTGCGGGGGGCGTGGCATCAGGATCCGTGCACATTGGAACGTTCCCTTCCCGGCTCAGAACTTCACATTTACCCTTCCCTTGCCGCATGTCACAAAAGTGCCGCATACCGGTACTTGGGCCACAAATGGGTGGGGGGGGTTAACCGTTACAACCACATTTTACATTTACATCTTGATAAAGGTCTGTCCAATGTCTTTCTTAAATACAAATGTACATTATACGCCTCATAAATCTTTGTCCTGACTAGCATGATCTATACATCTTAAATAAAAGTCAAACAAGTAGCCTAACTAACGCAAGAAAAAGGCAAAGAACAAAACACTTCCCACAATAATCCACATACAATCTAACCCATGACATTAATGTCGTCAGACAGTAGTCTAATTCTCCCCTGAGAAATGTCCCTATACCCTCCAGAAAGACTACTCTGCCCTCCTGTGATTCCGCTTGGTACTGCAGTGATTGTATTACATGTAATATCACATGAACAAAGTATAATGTTTAACTAAAAGTGTCCACTGATTAATTCGCGTCTTAACAATGGCTTTATGGTTAAAAGTTAAACATTAAAAATGCACTATATTTTTTCATCCCAACTCTAACAAATAATAAAAACACAAGACAGAAGGTTCAGATATAATTTCATTTTTTATTAAAACCATACAAACATTTGTGGTCAGTTAGAAAAGAGCATCAGGGCCCTGTTGGCAATATGGATGTGCTATCTTGTCTCGCCATTCTCAACATGGACCTGGGCCCTGGATCCCTGTTTTTTTTTCACTTCTTACGTTTTTCCTCTTTTTTTGGCCCTTGGTGCCTCCTCCAGTCTGAGCTAAACCTACAGAACGGTTATATATTTACAAGTATAAAAACAATCAAATCAAAAAGGCAAGAAATGTGATAACTCAATGCTTTTTAACAACATTTTTAAATGTTTTTAGTTCATGTTTTCCTTTTTTCTAATAAAATGAATCTTATGTGTCATTTTCTCCTGACACAATCTCTCTTTCCCTCTCTCACATACACATACACACACACACACCCATACACAAACTCAGAGAATTCACGGTTTTCCTAAAATTCTTTGAACAATTAACTCTTGCGCTGAAAAATGAAAAAAGAAGATATGAAACGCATACGGTATACCATTTTTGATATAATAATTCACTATGGAAGAGTGGCAGTGATCTGTTTTTTGTTTGTTTCTTTTTTTTTTTTTTTTACTTTTCTGTTTGAATAGGCTGAGATAAGGCACATACCTTACACCCTTACACCCACCCTCAAAACCTCTCCTGTCGGGGTAAGTTATACCACTTTTAAAAACAACAATAGCGGGTCACACTGTTATACACATCTACAAAACATATGACTCATACTACCGTACTGCAAAAGAACAGGACCAAGCTGGCAGACAGTACCTACAGTAATTTGCTACGAGATGGAGCTGAAGACTGTACACAAAACTATAGAGTGATGATAATACTGTTAATAAACCTCTCAGTGCGGAGTACGGAACTGAGCATTTTGGGCCAACAAGCGATCGGTGGGATGTTAGTACCATGAAAGAGGTTACTCGAGTAAAAACAGAACCAGCCTTAAAATCTGGCCCTCATCTTGCCAGTCGCCATCGCAAAATCATAAACTAACAACACAAAAGAAATGGTGAATGAAGCAATCATGTTCCAAAAAATGATATAATATTCAGTCCCTCTCCTGGCTGGAATCACATGCTACCTGCTACATCGACTGTGTCAGTGCCTTCTGTTGATATGCAGTCGTGCCTCCTGTCGTGCCATCTTCCTGGCACACCTGGGCCTGTGGCTCACCACAGAGCACATTCTCACAGAGTCTCTCAAAGGTATTTCTAATGACGTACAATCCGACAACACTGACGGCCCTATCAGAAATAGTAAGCATGATTTTTTGTACAATGTAAAAAAAGAACAAAAGTGATATATACATGTACATAGAAAAAAAGTGAAAAAATCAAGTAATACACAATTGAACAAGACGCTTCTAAGAGTACCTTTGACGTCAAAATGATCCTACATATTTGGACTCAAATACGTTACTGGAATACTTGCTCAAGTACACACGCTCACACACAAGCACACCACTTGGTGAGGCTTGCAAAAATCACTAGAAACACCATCTTTTATATATTGCGCAAACAGAAAAAAGTACTAAAACAACAATGTAAAAAAAAATGTAAATACCATATAAAATGTGACCTAAGCGCCTGTTTGTTGTGATATTCGACCCTGTGTTGACCTGTTGATGGTGGGAGGGGGTTGGGGGGTGGGGGTGGGGTGGTGGCAGGAGGGGTCAAAGTTCTGAAGTCAGTGTGGTTGCACCATGTGATTTATACTACAAGTCATGGTTCTCTCAAGTTACATTGGCACATGAGCTAGCCTACGCACTTAAAAAGACAGTGTGTACATTTCACCATGTGAGCAACATGCATTTATATCAACAGTGTACAGCAAAAAAAGAATGGAAAATACACAGTAAAAAAAAAAACGAACAAAGAGAAACACAAATGGAAAAGCAACACGACTAAAAATAAACACAACAAACGGAATACTGTTTTAGAGTGATGCGTGTGAGACGAGGCCTCCAACAATCATCATTATCAAGAGAGTTTTATAAAAGGGCTTCAAAAATAGCCTTCATTCCACAAATGGAATATATATTTCTATATCTTTATATACGTTTGGCATATCTCTGCTCCTATGTGGAATAGACAGAAAATACATCTGCTTGACCAACACTTGGTGTTAACGTCCTTTCATAAACCAACAGGCAATAAAAAAAAACACTAACCTTTCCTTTTCTCTGCATTTGTCTGATTTTTAAAAAATGTTTATTTTAAGATTACGTCCCTTTTAGTATCAGCTTTGAAAGCGATTTCCGATTTTCCACGCAGGGATTTAGTGGGAGAGCGAGAGACACAGGAAGAGAGAGAGAGAGAGAGCTACTGCATGATGGCCAGGAAGCGGCTCTCTTGGGCGAGGGTGGAGAGGAGTGAGCTCATGTCACCGATGGCCATGTTGTTCACGCCGGAGGGCACGCTGGCGAAGGCGGCCGACGCGCGAGGGGTGGCGAGACGAGAGGAGGTCCGCGACGCGCCCTGGAAGACGCTGGGGCTGATGACGTCCGACGCCAGGCTGCCCTGGTCGTAGTTGTCCTCTAGGATGGGCGTGAAGTCCAGGCCCACGTTGTCCAGGACCTCGCAGGTGGGACTGCCCTCCACGGTGCTGGTCACCTGGCCCACCCCGGGGGACAGAAGAGGGGCGGAGGGAGCGTCGCACTGGGCGGTGGCCGGAATCGACTGGGTCTCCATCAGACACCGCTCCTCTGGACGGGGCATGGACAGCGGCTTGGCCTCGCACAGGTCAAAGACCTCAGCGCAGCCTCCAAAGCCTGGCTGGAAGAATCCCGCTTGGCGTTGCTGCTGCTGCTGCTGCTGATGCTGCTGCTGCGGTTGCCCTGAGCAGCTGGAGCTGGCCTGGTCCTGAGCCTCTATCTTCAGTCCGGAGATGTGGCCAGCCAGCGCACAGTGGTGCTGCTGCTGCTGCTGGTAGGCGCTGACGTTATTGCCATTGGTCAGATACTGCTGGGGTCGGGTGGAGCTTCGGGTGTAGCTGCCGCCGTTGGGTTGGAGGCTTGCGGCGGGCGGGTGGGGACGCAGCAGTGAGCTGTGGGAGAGAGCGGCCTGAGAGGACCTCTGGAGAATCAGGTTGTTCCCGATCAGCTGCGCTGTGGGCTGACTTTGCTGCTGGAGGTGTTGGTGCTGCTGCTGCTGCTGCGGCTGCTGTGGCTGCTGTCGGATGGGGCCGAGGGAGATGTGGGAGAAGTCTGGAGCTCTCCTGAAGTCCTGCGCGTTGGAGCTGTTCCTCCTGCTCTCCAGACAGGACGTGTTGGACGACTCCGACTTCACCCCCGCGTTCACCTGGCACGGCTGGAGCGGAGGGAATCTCGACCCAGAGGGCCTGCGGGAGGCGCTCACGCTGCAGTCTGGAAAGCTGTAGCCGTTGCTGGGGTTCGCTAAGGGCGCGTCCTCCCCTCGAGTGAAGACGTCCGCCGAGAGCTGGGACGGTTGCTGCTGCACCACCATGTTGCCGAACTGGCCGAAGGGACTCCTGCCGACCGCTACGCCACCACGCTCTGACCACCTGCCGCAGGGCTGCTGGGGCTGCTGCTGTCGGGTGGGTGACAGATGCGCGCTCCCTGAGCTCACCTCATTCCACTGGATGGGCTGCTCTTCTCCGTCTCCCTCTGTGCCCCGTTGCTGTTGGCCCGGCGAGCTCACCTGGAGGAGGTCCAAGTCACCTCCGTTGGCGTTAGCAGGGTGGCGGAGGTCCCCGTTGAGGCTCTGCAGCTGCCTGTACGAAGGCCCCTGCTCCTGGGCGCGGATGTACTGCACCAGGTCATCGGGGAGCATGTCCTCATAGCCCAGCAACAGGCCTCCGTCGTCCTCCATGGCCAGGTCCTCCAGCGCCGAGTGCTCCTCTATCCTGGGCGGACAGGGCGAGTGCAGGCTGCGCTGCAGGTTCCCGTCTGAGCGAGCGTGGTGCTGGTGGTGCAGGCTGAGGTATCGGGGCTCCCCCTGGTGGACGTGCTGGGAGGCGTTGGAGAGGGGCGGTAAGGGGTGCATGTTGTTCAGGCTGCTGAAGCGCTGCATCTGGGGCAGGCTGGAGGGGTCCTGGATGTGGACGGTCCGCACGGGGTCGCTGGCTCGTCTGTTGGCGTTTGCCATTCCCTCTCCCGGGTAGAGCCCCCGGTGGCGGTAGCCGGCGTGCGCGCCGTATCCGTTGGCGGGACTTCCGTCGCTGCACCGGCGGGGCCTGACCAGTGGGGGCAGCGGCGGTTGGTTCGCGTCCTGCGCGTCTCCCATCAGCGCCATGCGGGAGCGCAGGCTCATGGGCTCCATGTTGGGCAGCGGCGTGGGCGGAGGTCCGCCCGTGGCGGCAGCGTACTTGGCCTTCAGGTGGTAGTGCTGTGCCGGCGTCAGGTTCAGGACACCCCCTCCTCTCAACCCCCCGACTCCTCCCGATCCTGCTAGGCCTCCGACACCCCCTCCTCCTCCTGCTCCTGCGCCACCACCTCCGCCTCCCCCTCCGACGCCCCACCCCATTCCGGGCACGGCCCCTCCTCCCAGGCTGCTGCCCGTGCCGTGCTGGCTGGCCTCGCTGGAGCGGCGAGAGGCGTCGGTGGAGATGGGGTCGTAGGAGTCGGTGGAGCTGAGGTTGTGGCGGCGGCGGAGGTGGCCGTTGGTCTCGGGCTGCGAGGCCTGGCTGGAGCGGCGGCTGGAGAAGCAGGGCGAGATGCCCGAGGAGCGCCGGCTGCAGCTCAGGTACGCCGAGCTGGCCCCGCTGCCGCTGCTGTCCCGCCGGCCCCCGCCCAGCAGGCTCAGCATGGTCAGGTCCGTCCCGCAGGGCTCCAGGCGGGAACCGGGGGCGGGCTGGAGCGGAAGGACCCCCCTGCCGTCACTGTGGCCCAGGCACGAACCTGGGGGAGGAAGAGGAGTAGGGAGGTTAGCTGCTTTAAAAAAGTTACTTTTTACTGTATTCTGCAGTAACTACATATTTTGTTAAATTGAGTTTACACTGGAAATTGACTTTATAACACCTCATTTGTCGTATGACTAAATTTGTTCTTTCTTCTTCCTATTAAAAAAGTACATAAGAGCATCACCACTATTTTACCTACAAAATGATTGACTGGGCAGTATGACACATTTACAGGCATATTTACTTTTGAAATTTAATGTTAATGTAGTTACTGCACTTTGTATGGCATAATTGTGTGTGATGAGTTTGTTAAGGCTGTCCAAAGATTGAAGGAGAGGAAAAATGAATTAAGTGATGACAAGACTAGTCTAAAAGTATCAGTTAATGCTAATAAACTCAGCTGTTTGTACACAGGAATGAAATGCTAGCTTATTTCTAATTATGCCAGTTTAATGTTAAGTTTAATCTAAAAAAGAATGTTACAAAATACAATTATGTCTTTACAAGAGTGTAAGCATACAGCAATATAAAACATGGTTTCCACTTTCCATATCACTGTCAAGTAAGTTATCACTGTCAAGTAAGCATCTAATTTAAATGGAATTGTTTCTGTACAAGAATGGAAATACACTGCTGTAACTCTCCTCCTCTCTTCACGTGCTGTGTACTGGCCTACAAAGGCAAAGTGTAACTATGTGAAACATAGAACATAGAAACTGAAAAAAATGTCTTTAACGTTGTCATGCTGCCCAGTGAAATGTGCTGTACGTATA
>CM050203.1:21110000-21112500 GCA_027475355.1 Coilia nasus | reverse complement strand
GTACATAAATGTAAAGTTTAATGCCAAACATAACAAACCCCTATGAATTTAAACTGTGTTAATGTGTGTCACAAAATGTCCTTGAGTTGTCAGTGCAGAAAATGTATAGACTACGATGGCTTGGAAGCAAAGTTTAGATCTGGAAGAAGCATTACTTTCATCAACAGACAATTCAAACCACAACCAAGAAACCATTCAGGAATTGAAAAACTGACTTAATTATTTATATATGTCTCTTTTTAGTTTACCTTATTTTTTTCTGTATTTCTCTTTTTCCCTTCGCCCTAAACATTCCTTTCTTTTTTCTCGTCTTCCTTAAAAATTCCTTCCCACCTTCGCCTTGCATTCTGCAGATTTATTCATCCATGACCATTACAGACTATCAGTTTTTGCCCCCCCTCCAACCAACCCCCACCCCCCCACCCCCTCCAACTGCATTTGTGGTGGCAGGCGCAAAGCAGGCTTGGGAGTCTCAGTGTCCAATCTGAACGGGATTTCAAATAAAACCCTGTCACTCGCCATCATCTCAGGCCTCTGCCCCGCCATGACATGTGCTGACAGTTGTGCTGCCGTGGCAACTTCCAATCTCAGGCTTAGAGGGGGGAGAGGGGGTTAAGGTTGCAGGGGTGGTAGGAGGGAGAAATCAAAAGTTCCAGTCAAAACCAGCTCAAACACCAGGGCTTTGCTATTTCATCCTGGCCTAATATCAGTAGAGACTCACTCCTTTCTCTCTCTTTCACCAACTCTCTTTCTGTCCTTCTCTCTCTACTCCCTGTGCAATCTACCTTCTCTATGTCTCTATCAACCTCTCCTTTTACACATAATTCTCTCTTTATCTCTCTCTCTCTCTCTCTCTCTCTCTCTCTCTCTCTCTCACTAACAGTCACACAATACCCAATGCTTCCTAAATCAGACAGAGCAGTTCCATGTAGATGCATCATGTATTCTCCCATGTAATACAATAAAAGGCACAAGGACCATAGACAATGGAGAAATACACAGGGTCATGTTAAAAGCAGTGCATACTCAGACAAACACACACATACTAACGTGCAGGCGCACACGCACACACACAAACATACACAAACACACACACGCACACACACACAGCGGCAAACAATCTTTTGAAGTCGCATGTGCACTTGTAGAATGCTCATTGTACGCAACATCTGGTCCGACTCCTCACAAAGCCACCAGTGTGCCGGGCTCCTTGCGGAAGGAGACAGACACAATATCCTGACCAGGGAGAGACTCCAAATATTACTTTTCCTCAGCCAGGGGAGGGAGAGAGCCCAAATATTACTTTTCTAAGGCAGGGGAGGGAGACCCCTGTCTGAGGGGAGTTTGGAGTGTGAAGTGTGGAGACAAACAGAGAGAGAGAAGAAAGAGGGCAGGACAGACGATACAGAGAGTGAGAGAGAGAAGAGAGCGGAAGAGAGACAGATAGAGAAAGAAAGAGTTCAAAGGTCACTGGATGACAGGCACAGAAAAAGAGAAAACTGAGTGTTCCAGTCTGTGTGTGTGTGTGTGTGTGTGTGTGTGTGTGTGTGTGTGTGTGTGTGTGTGTGTGTGTGTGTGTGTGTGTTTGTGTCTGTGTGTGTTTGTGTCTGTGTGTGTATGTGTGTGTGTGTGTCTGCCATGCAGATTTCAATTCACGAGTATGATTGAGTGCGTATGTATTTGTGCATATGTATGCGCCGGTGAGAGCGGGTGAAATAAGCAATGAGGACGAGAGATGGCAAGAGCGAGGGTGAGCGGAAGAGAAGAGAAGAGAGGAGAGGAGACCGAGACTGTGGACTCTTCAAGAGTGTCACGGAGAGGAAGAGCCTTGACTTGCATCATACATGCCGAAGGAGAGGAGGGAACAGAGAGGCCGGAGACGGGTGTGACGGGAGAAAGAAGGCTGCGGAGACAGGTGGAATGGGAGAAGAGAGAGATAGATAGAGAGACAGACTGAGAGAGAGACAGAGAGAGAGAGAGAGAGAGAGAAGGGTGCGGGAGGATCCTCAAAAGGAGCCTCATCCCCCATTCCTCTTCATGGCACAAAGGGAAGCCGCCTCAGTCACCCTGTCACCTCTCTACGCCACTTTCATGGCTTGCACTCGCACTCGCACTCGCACCCCAAAAACCTCTGGGCTTGTGTGCCAGCGCGCATGCAGTGGAAGTGTGTGCCTCTCTCTTTACATGTGTGCGTGTGTGTGTGTATGTGTCTGTGTGTGCGTATGCGTCTGTGCATGTGTGTGTGTGTGTGCGTGCATGTGTGTGTGTGTGTGTGTGTGACAGGTGTCCAAAACTAATGCCTTCTTCCAGTTCTGTGCTGAGTGCTGAGTGAAAAGCGAAGGGCCTTCCAGCTGTGGCTGCCCTTCGTTGACCCATGGCATCACTCTGGGATGACCAATACATGCTGAGTCACTGGCAGGGGCAGGCTGAACAGGGAGGCTTGTTACCTCAGCTTCAGCCACCCAGCCTCACCCTCTACAGCCACGCAGGCTTTGCACTG
>CM050203.1:21080000-21102500 GCA_027475355.1 Coilia nasus | reverse complement strand
CACACACACATGCATACATACATACACACACTCATATACATACACACACACACATACACACACACACCTCATCACTACCACCGCCACCACATGGTTCTCTTCTCCTCTCCGCGGTCTGGGTTACTCACATGCACCAGCTGCTCCTGGGTGTCAAACTCGCGGCAGCAGCTCTCCCAGTGGCAGTTGGTCTCATACACCACCTCCGGCTCCTGCTTGCTCTCGTCTTTGTCCCCCTCCTCCTTCACCAGGGTCATTCCATCCGGCTGCTCCTGAGGCGGGGGGTGTGGGAGAGGGGAGAGAGAGAGAGAGAGAGAGAGAGAGGTGAGAGGGAGGTGAGCTCTGAATGAGTCACATCTGGGAGTCGTGACATGTTTGCGGGAGCTGTTGAAGAGGAGTTGCTGCTGTGTAACACTGGTGAACACAGCCTCATGGCTCAACCTCAAGCTCATGTGCTCATTAAAAGCCCTTATCATGACTTCACAAAGTACATAGTGTCATGGCTGTGGTAATAGCACATGTATTGTGCCTTCTACCGGGTGAGGAGTTAAGGAAATTATGGGATGAATCTTCTCCAAGAAAGTTGACAGAATTGTGTTGTTTTGAAAAAATCTGGCCATGGCTTATCACTGTCTGCTAAGACTATGCCAAGAAGGACTAGCTTGTGTGTGAGAAACAGAGGGAAAGAAGAAGAAATCAAAGAGGTTGTGTGTAGGAAATCTCACCTATATCACTGACAACTGAGGCAAAGTGTATTCCTGATTACACAGAGAGTGATCCTCTGTGTTTCAAGCTGCCAGGAGAATAAATAAATTAGCAGCAACTAGTCTTCCTGTAGTGGTTTTGATAAATAGTCAAGGATTTTTTCCCCCTTGTCTTTACACAGGGAAATTATTCAAACGGTTCCAAAAACCTTCCACCAATAACACAGCAGCGGACTGTTTATCTTGACTCCTCCAGGAGCTTTAACAGCTTGGAAATGAAAACACGGTTAGCGGTCTTTGGGCTGCTTGCTGAGGTCGGCCGTTTCGGGGCAAGAGAGGCGAAACAAGCCTGTGCAATTCTGGTCACACACAAACCTCCACACCATAAAACTGGGTTCAAGGTCTCTCTCACACCACAAATAAAAAGCTGGCGGAAAAGACCGCTCTCAAACAAGCCTTACTCTTGCGTAGTTAAATACATGGCTGCTCTTTGGGTAAACAGTCGAGGAATCATCTGTCCTCGCCCACATCACCCCCTCCCACCCGCACCCCACACCCCACCCCTTTGATCCCCACTTGCCCACTCACACTTCCTCCTGGCCTGCATTATTATGCCTTTCATACCTCACTGTCAGTGTGAAATACAGTGAGGCTGAGCAGGAGAGGGAACACAGGGCCAGGCCGCCGCTCTGCAGCACACACGGGCCGCTACCTCTAGGCAGCAGGCTGCAATTAACACAGGCCCCTACGTACAGGCCCTATCCCTGGCCCCTACGTACAGGCCCTATCCCTGGCCCTGGCCCAGGCCCTATCCCTGGCCCCTACGTACAGGCCCTATCCCTGGCCCTGGCCCAGGCCCTATCCCTGGCCCTGGCCCAGGCCCTATCCCTGGCCCCTACGTACAGGCCCTATCCCTGGCCCTGGCCCAGGCCCTATCCCTGGCTGCCATTACAGGGGAGGGCTTTGGCTTGGGCTAGCCTTGGCCTTGGCCTTGGCCTGGGGGAGAACCTGTGGAGCTAAATCCAGAATGGAACAATTTGGTGGACAGGGCACAGATAGAGAGAGGGAGAGAGATAGACAGAGAGAGAGACATAGAGAGAGAGACAGACATAGAGACAGAGACAAACAGAGAGAGAGAGAGAGAGAGAGAGAGAGAGGGAGAGAGAGAGAGGGAGGGAGAGAAAGATTGAGAGAGGAGAGAGAGAAAGAGAGAGAGAGAGAAAAAGAGAGAGAGAAAGATCGAGAGAGAGAGGGAGAGATCGACAGAGAGAGGAGAGAGAGAGAGAGAGGAACAGAGGGAAAAGACATCACGCTACACTCCCGTCATTCTCTCTCCTTCTTGCATATAGTATAACGACAGAAAGGTGAAGAGAGGACGGAGAGAGAAATGCAGTGAGAGTAGCTAACAGGGAAGGAGGAGGACCCAAAATAAACGATGACAAAGAGACTGGAGGGACTGAGAAAAGAGCAGGAATTAACTGCATTTGAGTTCCTAGCGACAGTAGGCCTGGAGCTGCAGGATGGTGTTTGCCTGTGGCGTGCCACCAGACTCCAGCACTGGTGAACACATCGAACACACGGAGGGGCCCCATGGAGCAATCTGCAGCCTAATTTCGCTTTCATTTTTCTGTTTTCCTCATTCACTTAGGCATCTGATTAAAAGGAAAACAATTTCCGCCTCGTGCTCCTAAGATCAATGGGGCTTATCGCCTGTGCGGCAGCAGCAACAACAAGCCGCCAGTATGAAACGAGCAAACAAATAGTTTTATACAACGTCACATAATTGGCCCTGGGGCAGCACTGTGTGTGTCTGCATTTATTTGTGTATGCGTGTGACAGTGTTTATTTGTGTGCGAGCGAGCGTGTGTGTGTGTGTGTGTGTGTGTGTGTGTGTGTGTGTGTGTATTTTTTGTGCATGCACAGACGTGTACGTTTGAGTGCGTATGAATATCTTTGAGAGCAAGTGTGTTTATGCGAGTGTGTGTGTGTGTGTGTGTGTGTAGGTGGTATCACGCTCTATATCTGTGTGGGCTCATCTCTGGATAAAGTATTAGTCAGGAGTGGATTAGGCTCTAACAAGCTTGTCTGCAGCCTACCAACGCTTAGAGTGCTTTGTAGTGTGGCTTTTCAAATTAAGAGCACTAACGCAGGGCCACTGAAGGAGATGAATATATTTAAAGCAACACGAAGTTGCTTTTTCAACCTTAAAATAATGTTCTCAAAATCGTTTCAGTGGTTAATCAACTTGTAACAGGGTGAAAGGCACTTTTAAATTCGCTTTGCTGCCCTCCATGGGCTATAAACGCACTAAGTAAGTTTGGAGGAGCGGGCCGTCTCTCTGTAGTTCGAATGAGAGTCAATTCTGCTTCCAACCTGTAGGACGACCAAAGAGGAAAACTACTTGGTAGTGCTTTAGGAGCACTAACACAGGGCACCTGAATCAAGTGAACACATTTAACAGGAGGGAAGCAAGAGGAGCAGGAGGAGGCCCGTGCTGTGTGGCTCACCTGGACACTGCCCGCTCCTGGGCTGGGCGGCTCCTCGTCCGGCTTGGAGGAGAGGAGCTTGGAGCGCTTGTGGTGCATGGGGTCTCCTGTGCTGCTCACTGCAGACTCACTGGTGGGCTTACTCTGTGAGGGGGACACGACAACACAGGCAGGTAAGGCCAGTACAGGTAAACTACGACAGCATTGCCATAAGTCATGCTGACAGCTCGTAGACAAGAAGCGATTAAGTGATGCGGACAGTTCATAGATACCAAGACAAGGTTGATTGTGGACCACTAAAGTTTCCTATTAGGGACTACAACAGCAGATAAAAGATTTGGAAATGTCTCCATGTTAACACTGAAAATAGTCTGAAAGTAGTACTTGAATAACTATATATGGACTCCACTATGAGGACAACATTTTATAAAGGTTTTGGTCAGAACATGCAACTGCAGAATCATCTGCTGTTACAGCAGAGGAAATATGGCATGATGTTATGGCAACGTGTCCTGTGAACTTCTACAGTACTACCCATCATCTAGTCAGGTTCTTGATCCCAAAAGCACACAATCTGTGAACAGTCTGTCAACACATTTTCATTCATGCATTCATTCATTCATTCCTTCAGTAGAACGCCATCATTCCCCAGGCTGAACAATTTTTATTCCTTCGTTTTTGACCTCCATTGACCTTTTCACAGCCGTGACCTCCTACGCTCGCTCTCTTTTCCCGCTCTCTGCCAAGGGAAGTTCCCTGTTGCGGGCCAAAGAGGCTCAAAAAAAAAAAAAAAACAAACAGTGAGAAAGCGAGGGGGAGAGAAGTAACATTCCCTGGAAAAAGAAGCTGGATTCCTTGGCGCTGACGAGCAGGTTGCCTTGCCAACTGGCGGTCATTGTGCAGAACATCTCTCCTACTCTGATATTTATCGGCACTCTGCATTCTCTGTGTAGCCACGGTACACCTCCCAGCGCGTCTCTATTTCCTACGCATACCGTGCGCACACACACACTCACACACACACACAAACACACACACACCCACACATACAAACACAAACACACACACACACACATATATAAACACACACACACACACACACACATACACAGATGCTCATACATGCACACACACACACATACACACACACAAACACAAACACACACACACCCACACATACAAACACACACACACACCCACACATATAAACACACACACACACACACATACACACACACACAGATGCTCATACATGCACACACATACAAACACAAACACACACACATCCACACATACAAACACAAACACACACACACATATAAACACACACACACATACACATACACACACACAGATGCTCATACATGAACACACACAGACACATATGAACACACACAGATGCTCACACATGCGCACACACACACAGACACACACATATGAACACACACACGTACACACACACATGCACACACTCTCGCACACACATTATATCTGAGCCTCCTCTATTCTCTGGTCTCCTTTGATACTAAAACTCCTGAGACCATATATGGTCCCCCAGGTGTCCATAAGGGACTTCAGAGCTGTTTTTGGCACCAGCAATGAAGCACACGTGAACCAGAATTGTTCCACTAAGATTCTGGTACAGATACGAAACTGTGTTTCAAACCGGAGGAGCGTAGACAGAGTGCAAGAGCCAACAGAGCTCTGAGTGAACAGTATAACAGCTTCCATCCGGACATAATATCTAAAATAAAAAAAGGAAAAAAATATTGTGCAGGACCAAGAAGTCCACGTCGGGCCATAGGAACTAACACCTTTTACTTTGTGTGATGAGCAATTCTACAGTGTGTACTTTTTTTTTGCAAAGGGACCAGAAAAGGGATGCGCTCTCTCCCCTCTGCCACATCTGTCATGTTGAGCGATGCTCCGGGCCGCTCATCCCTCGCGCTTTAATTGTTCTTTTACGACCACCTCTCCAGACAAATGCCCCCGCGTTGTACTTCTATTAAAGTGGCGGCCGTACTGTCTGTGGCCCCAACTTCCACCAGAAATGGATGGTGTTGTGGGCTGAGAGGGGGGGGGAGTTAGAGGGGTAGAGTGCCGTAATGGTTTTAAGAAGAGGGATTGACCGTCCATCGGCCGGCGTTACAGAAAGAAAAGCTCAACCGGCATCACGCCCGCCACCCGACGAGGCAGCAGATCCTCCACCAAAGACAACGCCACAGGTCTATACCGCAAACTGGGGTCGATATTCACACAAAGACTGGTAAATCAGTGCTGGCAATGGCCTACTGGCGGGGCTGGTTCTGAGGCCTCGCTATAAGCAAAATAGGGGGATAATTTGGTGGTGGTCATGGTAATAGGGTGGTGGGTGGGGGGGAGGGGTGTTGTTGGGGTGGGGTGGGGGGGGGGGGGGGGTGTATGGGAGTTGTTGTGTCGATATAAACAGAACGGAGGATAATTTAGTGCTGGATATGCTCTATTAGCCACCCCACGCGGCGGCGAGGGACGGAGGGGGAACCGGAGCGATCCCAGAGACCATCCCTCAGAGCGCCGCCTTCCAGCGAATATCTCTGTTGCCGCTCATTTGCACCGCTGTGATTAATGGTGTCAGCGGTGGGATTTGGTAGCTAACAAGGCCCTGTGTTGTTTCCTTGGAGGTCCGGGGGAAAAATAACCACACTGGGAGAAACAGCAAGTGTGTGACTCCCTCTGCGTGCGTGCGTGCGTGTGTGTGTGTGTGTAATCTCCCAAGAGGGTCCACTGTTCTTCGAGGGAGGGCTACCTCCAGTGAAATAACACCTCCCTGTCCTGTTTATCCCACTGTGCTGACAGCGAGCCTGAGGCTGGTGCGATGCCAGGCTGCTACGCGTTGGGAGACGGAGCTGGACCGGGCTTACCTGAGCTTCGCCGGAGGCTACTACGGATCTCTCGATGGGTGCCAGGCCGGCGGAGGGGATGCCAGGCACGGGGCGCTGGGTGGCGAAGGCTGGGGAGGGGTGGAGGGGCGGGCTGTGCCCAAACGCCGAGCCCACGATGCCTGGCGGACGACCGATCAGCTGCTGGTGCATCTGCAGCGCCACCGGGGTGGGTGGGTAGGCAAAACTCAACGCCGGACTGGAGGAGGAGACGGGTGGGACGGAGAGAGAGGGATGGGGAGTAAGGGAATGAGACAGAGAGAAATGACCAGGAAAATCCCCTTAATAACACTGACAACACAGCTATGTTTATGCCTGTAAAAAGATAAGCATTTCATGTAGAAAGAGCTATTTCTTTCAGATTATCTCCCAGAAATAGAAGGAGTGATTTCCTGTCAGTGAATCATGTACATCATCCTACAACAACTATCTAAATCTTCTAAGTAAATATATCCTAAACATGTGGAGATAATACAAAAATGATTTTTTAATAATATTAAACACTCACTTTTGAACCATACACCATATGCCCTCAAAAAAAAAACGTTCTAAATCACCAGCGCTTGCATGCATACAGCCTGGGGTAACTTCTACCACATCAGCACATCAATAATGATTTTACATGCGGCTACAACCGCTCTTGAAGTAGGTGGGGAGAGACAGTGGGAGAGGAAGAAAAATAGTAAACAAATGGATCATTCTGATCCTCTTCAGGTCCCCAAGGACAGTCCCACACGCAAGACTGTGGCAGTTTTGCGGAGCCAGGGGACACCAGACAAACTTCCGCTAAAGGATATTCATCTTGTTAGCGAGAGAAACGTGCTGCTGCGCGTATGATGTATCTCTACATCAAACTGCACAACATGCGCAACCTTCATTGTCTCTCTATGACTGGAGTCTCGAACAGCTGAACCCCTAACCCATCCCTGGCTTTCAGTGTTTCTTTCATGAGTACACTTCAATCTGTAGAGTCCTGCGTGCCTATGACCTGGACCTCTGGATCTAAATGTACCAGCTGGGTTCACCACCGTGATAGACAGTGGAGTCAAATGAAAAAGAAAGACAAAAAGACTAAAAGAACAAAAACAAGATTATAGCAGAGTACAAAAAAACATGTACTCTATAACTCCAGGACACAGGGGGAACACAAAAGTGGAGAGGACAAAAGAGAAGGGCCAAACAGAAGAAGTATCTCTAACACAAAAAGAAAAGAAAAGAAAATGACATCCACAGTGATGGAGAAGATGCCTCCTGACGCTGGCCCCTGTGTGCCTGTCCATGCCTCTGTCTAACCCGCCGAGGGAGAGGAGAGTGAGAGGGCGGCCTAACTAAACACAGCTCCACCTGGCTCGATACCAGACGCCCGTCCCTTGCTCAACGGCACGCGGCGCCAAGCCGGGGTGAGACTCCATTCATCCTGCCCCGCTGACGGCTCCTCTAAGCTGCCCCATACGTCTGCGGACCTTATTACCCCGCCGAGCGGAAATCAATGGGGCACGTCGCACCTACGGCCCATCCGCTTGTCATATCACTCATTGGTTTTTGGAGGCACGCAGAGACCCATATCGGCCCTGTCGGTTCCACGGGCTCCTTGATGGATCAGCTCATCCGGAGCCGGTTTCCCCCCAGGATCGGTGATCAATCGCTCGAAGGGGTAGGTGGGTGGGTGGGGGGGACCGCAGAGCATTGCGAGCGAGCACGTGTGGTGCTTCCCCCCGACCCGACCCGAGAGCTTGTGCGGTTTGACTCCTGGCTAGGAGATGCTGGAGGGTGACGAGCACCACCAAGGATGCTGGGAGACGGCTGGCCCCCTGCGAGAGGGACATGGCCACCCCTGGAGGTCTGACATAGAGACAACGCTTCAGAAACCTGCCAAAAAAAATCTGTTTTCCTCCCTGGCAGACGGAGCCACAGTGCATGCTCAAAGGCCCATGGAGATTATAAATATTCGCCAAGCACACTCCTTTTACAACTTTCTGAGCAGTTGGTTGCTTTTACTGTTTGACTGTTCTCTTGACCATTGAAAACAGTAGTAGTTGGCTCTAACAGTCAACTTTCATTGAGAGTTTTGTGAATGATGTAATGCCTCTGGTGTGATTATGGCTCTTTGCTCCGTTGCTGTTATTGTAGATTCACCATGAGAGAATTCTCAAATGCCATTAACTGTCAGCATCCATGGAGCACAACACACAATCAAATTTCTATTATAGGACATAATAATAATAACAGCATAATAATGCACGGCAACCGAAAAACAGACAAATATTCCCCAAGATGTTCAACTTCCCTTAGAGTATATTGTCAACATTTGCATATGTAAATACATATACAGAATCTGATAAGGTTAAGATTAGAATGCTGAGGGTCAATCCAATCAGGCCAATCAATTGGCACCCTGATATTGATTACATTTCAATGTCTTGCTTGTTGATTTAGTGGACTGTAACAGACAGACGACCCAACAACAACAACAGCAGCAGCTGAAACAGGCTTTGCCTCTTGTGCTCTTCTCTTAATGGCAGGAACAAATTAGGAAGCAAGAGATTTAATTGACACTGCTGATAGTTTACTCTGAAGACTCTCAATTAACGCAGTGAATTTCAACTCGCGACCTGACCCGCCTGCATTCAAATTCAACTGACCCCTACCCCTAAACAGATGCTTTTTCTCTCCTTTTCTAATGTCAATTTCTTTATTTATTCATTTTTCACGTGCGCGCACACACCCCTCCTTTTTCTCCCCGTCCCCTTCAGTGGTGCCCTTTCATCTGTCACCCCCCCATCTCCCCTTGTTCGCCGCGTGAAGGATTGCGCGGCGGTGGCATTAGGGTAAAGCTCTCTGCGCGGATGATGGCGAACACATTAATCAGGTGATGCTTATCAGACAGCCGGGTGAAGGGAGCGCGGGAGAGACGAGGGGTAGGGAGAGTGGGAAAGAGCAGGAGGAGACGGCGAACGAGAGAGAGGGAGAGGGAGAGGGAGAGGGAGGAGAAGGAGGAGGAGGAATGTGTGTTCACCCGCTTCTTCCTAATAGCGCGTTTCATGTTCTCCCGTTTATTCTGCAGCGGGACCTTCATTCATCACTCCCTGCAGCTCATCCATGCTTGCATGTCCCCCCGTACTTTAACTGTGGATCTCTCTCTCTCTCTCTATCTCTCCCTCTGTCTCTTTCTCTGTCTCTCTCTCGCTCTCTCTCTCTCTCTCTATCTCTCCCTCTGTCTCTCTCCCTCTCTCTCTCTGTCTCTCTCTCTATCTCTCCCTCTGTCTCCCTCTCTGTCTCTCTCTCTTGCTCTCTCTCTCTGTCTGTCTCTCCCCCTCTCTGCCTAGTTTGCTGGTCATGCATGTTATACATTTTCTCTTTCTCTTTTTTATTTGCTGACTTACTAATATGAGATTATTTTAATAAATAAGATTAAAAACAATCGGAAATAAATGGATCTCAGTATCTCTGGAGTGTATACTTAAAAAAATAACAAAAATAGCATACATTCAGTTTTACTTAAAGGAACCAGAATTAACACAACCTTCAAAATGTATTGGTATTTTCTGTAAAAAAAAATGCTTGTCTTAAAAAGAAAACATTTTTTTATTATTAAAACTGAACTCAGTTACTTCTAAAAGAAATTACTCAAAGGCACTGCCTGGGGGCTTAAATCATATTAGAATATTACAATAAGAAATCCAAACACACACACAGACAAAAAAAAAAAAAAAAAAATCCATAATTTTGTGTTCTATTGAGTCTTGATGTGTCCCTCACCTGATGGTCCCGGCAGAGAGGTGTCCGTAGGAGCCGCTGGTGGAGGAGCTGGAGCGGGAGTTGTTGAGGATGGTGACCAGGGAGTTCGGGGAGGTGCGGATCATGGTCTGCAGGTCGAAGCTGGGGTCTGACAGCGGGGAGATGGGCAGGGCTCGTTTCCTGGGCCGCTGAGGAACCCGCGGGCTGGAGAAACGAGAGCCTGGGAGAGGGAGGAAGGGAGTCAAGTGGGAATTAAAAAATCGGTAAAAAACAATTAAGACTACAGGTGAAAAAAAAACACACACAATTAAATTGACAATAGAGTTCTTTCTTTTTCATTCCTTTTTTTCCGCCTTCAGTTTACATTTTAGTACAAATTGGTGCAGATCTCTAATTTTATTGCTACACTGTTTTAATTCATTATTTATAAATGTATTATTATGTTCTCTGAGAGTTCCCTTTGCTTTTCTAGAACCCCTGGTGAGGGTGAACCAACCAAACCAAAAATTAGTTGATTTAATTCAGTCATGGGAAAAACAAACACTTACTGGAAGGGAAAAAAAATCGACCCAAATCAACGGAGTTCACAGAAAAAAAGGAAAAACAGTTTCCAGTTGTCAATGCCTGTGTGTCATTCGTGTCATCTTCACAGCAAGCGCACATAACCAAGCCTTTTCAGGATGTGGCAGAAGTCTGGCTGCATCCAGGCAATATTTAATCAAGTTCAATTTGGTTCCCTATTCAAATGTGTGATTGCGTGATTACTGAATGAGAATGACTGTGGGCTGTTCTCTCTCTCCGTCTCTCTCTCTCTCTCTCCCTCCTTCCTTTTCTCTCCTCTCATGTCTGAAAAGCCTTTTCAGTCAATTGCGACAAAACAACGCAGACAGGCCCCTCGCCACATGCACAATGACTGGCATCTACAGATTAAGAAATGACTTTTGTTGTCTTTTCACTCGTAGATGTCACAAACAAGAAAGGGTGCGGAGTGCGGGACGAGGAGAGGAGGAGACGAAACCAGACGCTGAGGGGATGCTGCTCTTTTGTAGCGTGGAGTGACACAATGACTCTGGAACTCCATCAGTTTGTGATTTTTTTTTTCTCTGATGGTGTTTTTTTTTCTTTTCTTTTTTTTTTATATTGGCAATGCAGGGAAACAAAACCAGATTACGCAGTTCCTTCCACAACACCTCCTTCTCTCCTCTCTCTCGCCTGACACATCCAGCGATTACAGGGCCTGTCATTCACATGTAAATCAGTTTTGCGTGTGTGTGTGTTTGTGTGTGTGTGTGTGTGTGTGTGTGTGTGTGTGTGTGTGTGTGTGTGTGTGTGTGTGTGTGTCTGTGTGTGTCTGTGTGTTGAGCTCCAGGGACAGAAACACCTCTTCAGCACTGTAACCACCCTGGCTTGGAAACAGTGTCTTATGGCTTTGACTTTAGGCTGTGGGCTACACACACACACACACACACACACACACACACACACACACACACACACACAGTTATATACAGTATCTGTTCCCTTATGTGTCTTCAAAGGATTTGTCTTCCACTGCTGGGGCCTCTCCTCTGTGTGTCTCTCTCTCTCATCCACACACAGACAGCCAGTGACAAGAGGAGACCGCTGCCCGCTGGTCTGTGTCTAGCCTCCTTCTGCACTGGTACACCGGGACCCTCACCTCTCACCCTGCCCTGGTCCACAGGCTCTACTCGGGGAGGGCGGACTGTGTGCGCGCACCATTTCGGGAAGGCCTCGTGGGGTTTGTGTTTATTAATGTCCTGCCACATGATAAATTGGAGAGAGAGGAGTGGAGGGGGGAGTGGGGGGTATCTCTGTACCCCTTCCTCCCCTCCCAGCCCCCTCCCGCACCCCTCCTTCCCCAATCTCAGTGATTTATGAACAGGACGCACATTGAGGCGGAGCGTCATTAATTCCATGGGACAGGGGGAGGAGGGAGGAGGGCTAGACAAACTGGATGGACAGTGCTACAGACTAAACCTGCCAACACACACACACACACACACACACACACACACACACACACACATACACAGCAGCAGCAGCAGCCAGGCTCTGTAGCTGATAGCATGTGAGGAGGACAGCTATTATCCCTTTCGTCATGCTAATACACTGCTTAATGGTCACGATAATTGTGATGTTACTGATAATCGTAATAGATCACGTTACACTGCGGCACACTTGGCTGGACGCTTTATTGGAACTAGTGGGGCCAAAAAGGCTTTAAGCGGAGATTCGTCACAGGACTGGGCCCTCCCTAACCAAAGAGATTTGTTATTATTACCATCGAGGTAACAGTCACTGCTTTCACCATTGGCATGAGAGTTACTGGCGTGATTATTCTTGGCAGCGGACCAAGGCTGTTTCATTCACTGCTATCAGGGGGCCCGCGCCGTGGTTGGGGGATCAAACTGACACTCAAACTACGGCCAAAAAATGCACTTGAAATGGAACACCACATCTTTAAAAAAACAACAAAAAAGAGAGGAAAAAAATATACTGTGCACCCGCAGACAAACACAGAAGTGAAAACCTAGACTGCACAAAATGCGCACCGTGAAATGCGGTGTGATTAGGGCTGATTCCGGAGCTGAGAGGAATGTGAGCTGACAATGAAATCCATAAATGCGAACGCTTCGCGTCGGCAGCAACTGGGCATGCAGGCCGCTTCCACCCTTCTCAGCTGTACTAAGCACCGACTCCCGCTAATACTGAGCTAAAGTACTGAGACAATGGCCTATTAGAGCACAAAACACACTGGACAAGTCCATTCTTTCACCAGTCAAGCCCTCTCCAAAGGTAATTACACTGATGTGCGCTCCAGTCCACGGCTGCTTCTGATGCCCAAGCCCGATGAGATTAACAAAAGCCTCTTGATAGGAACGCCTGTTCATGGGCACGTTTTTTTCCCCTTACACTGTTTTTTTTCTTGCCTGTCTCGACCACGGTCTATATATCTCTATATCATGAAAAAGGGAGCTTTTAAAGTGTTAATTTTCCTGGTGTGGAACACACATTGTTGAAACGCAATGAGTTATTACCAGAAATGATCACAGGCGATTTGAAGTGAGGAAGCCCAACGTCTCTGTTTGAAAAACTCTGCCCCTAATTGTTTTGTTTCAGTCTATTAATCTTAAACACTGACACAGAAGAAAGGATTTCGCCAGTGATGAATGGTGGGACATTCCAATTCCCACTTAATAGCAATTAATTTTCTGATACCCGTGCAAGTTTGGCTAGTTTTAATTAGTTTGCAGTGCAGGGTAGAGAGAGAGAGAGAAGGGAGGGTGTGTGGTGGTGGGGTTCAACACAGATGCTTCCGTGAAAGCTGACTAAATACATCCTCATCAAAGGGTGCGGAACGCGCGCTGTCCGACCTTCCCGCGAAGCGGGGTGCGTTTAATTTCCTATTTACACTTTAAAATAACTCATTAGCATACGCAGCCTGCGCCGCACTCGCTAAGCTTCGGCACGCACTCACTTACGGCGGCAGCGGTAGCTGAAGTTTGCCGACGGGCTTGTCGTCGGTCTACTGGCCCAGTTTCAGCGCTGCTTAAAGGGATGGGTGAGCTGGAGCAAAGCAGGCCGGGCCGGGGCCACACACAGACACTACGCGCTACCTCCTCCCTACCTCAGTTTACCATCATATTAGCTCGTTTAGCCGCTAAGTGCCTCCAATTCAATTCATTAGCAGATGACATCAACTTTAACTTGATTACATGGGGTTGTTTGTACATTGTAACAGCAGATGGCTATGTTTGCTGTGGGGAAGAAGTGGACCAAGTTAGGTGTATTAGTTGGGTGTCTAAGTTGAGTATACAAAGTTGGTAAACATGTGGTATAACTTGGCTGGACTGAATGGCTGCATTAGATCAATAAGTTGAATAATGGTTTAGTATGCAACCTGAAACCTGTGGTTAATATAAGAAATGACTTTGGTATATCAGTGCTAGTGGCATATCAGTGGTATTTTGGGTGTATAACGTTGGAATAGTACTTAAGATACATTGAAATGGCATAATAGTATATTGAGTAAAAGTATATTTAAGTAATGATGGGAATAGTGAATTGATGAGTGGTTGTGCTGGACTGTCGGAGACACTCACCCTCAACAGCTTGCAGGTAGTCCATGTGCAGCGCGTTGCTTCCTGCCCCGGCGGTGGAGGCCACGGAGGGGATGATGTCAGCGTAGGGGCTACGGTGTCCCGCAAGTAGCGCCATCTGGTGGTAGTACTCCGCTGTGGTCAGGCTGGTGTGGGGGGCTAACGAACGGAACAGATGAGAGTGATGAATGGAGAGGATCAGGTAATTGACACTGGTTTATGAAACATGTGGCTCATTTAAATGGGCCACTTCACCCATATACCAGCCAAGACTTGACCCATAGCTTGAGATTCACTTGTGGAAACACTGTCCTACTGATCCTGGCCAAACAAAAATCAACTTTTCTGGGACTTTCAAAAACCTCAAATATCTTTGGTACAACATTCCCACCCATTGTGACCAAAAACACACAGTGGCCGATGTATCTGGGTAAAGACTTCATACACAGCATAAGGTACATGTTTATTCTGTGACACTATAGGCTCTTTTTACAGGAAAACATACAACCACTTAATGTTATATGCTCTCTGAGGATTATCTCTCAGTGTTGCCTGAGGGCGGCAAACAGTGTGGCTGTGTGGTTTGCCCTCCAGAGCGAATCTGTACCTACTGTGTGCATGCGTCTCTGGCAGGGAGAGCTACCCCAGCCGCACCACACGAGCTCTCCTCTTGGACTAAGATTAGAAATATGAAAGGCTCGGATTACAGGAAATCAACCAATCGTGTGAGTCAGCTTTGCAACACATCTTCCAACGTTGCTTTTGTTGTGCTTGGCTTTTGTGTGGGCCCTTGCCAGATAATATTCATGATGCTACGCGGATGTCGTTTTTTGTTTTATTCCCTCCTTGGAGGTTGTGTGTGTGTGTGTGTGTGTGTGTCTGTGTGTGTAAGTTAGTGCCTATCTGTTTGTGTGTTTGTTCGTTTGTGTGTTTGTTTTGTGTGTGTGTGTGTGTGTGTGTGTGTGTGTGTGTGTGTGTGTGTGTGTGTGTGTGTGTGTGTGTGTGTGTGTGTGTGTGTTTTTAAGTGTGTGACTGCGACTGAGGAGACTCTGTTGGATGTTATCGTGAGAAACAGGGCTGCACATTCCAAACCTGCTCATTCACTCCGCCACTTAAAACTCGAAAAGAAACAAAAGGCTCAAATCTGCCCAGATCTGCATGCATAAAGAGACACATTCTGCCTCCCTGCCTCCCTATCTCTTCTGCTCACTCACTCACTCACTCACTCCCTCTCCTCACTCATTCCCTCACTGACTCCCTCTCTCTTCCCTTACTTATAGAGCTGTTAAGTCCTTGAACCGAACTGCCTCCTAAAAATAAACATCTGGCAACGTGCTTCCATATGCAAATAACGAAACTGAGAAAGGGTGAAATGGGGAGACTGCTGAAGGGGTAGAAAGACAGTGACTGACAAAGTGCTTCTAGATACAAACACAAAAACTAGTTGTTGGGCTAATTCGAGTCTTTCTCTCTCTTAGTTTCTCTAAATCTTTCTTTCTAACTCTCTCTCTCTCTGTCTTTCTCTCTTCCTCTCTCTGTCTTACTCATTCTCTCCCTGAAGAAAGAAAAGAAGTCAGATGAAAGGGATCTCCTTTTAAGGACCATTCTGTGTGTGTGTATGTGTGTCTGTGTGTGCAATATGCATCCCTGATCGTTTGTGCAAATGTCAGGAAAAATTCCAAATTAATTCGATTTGGGTATTATGTCTTAAGTGAAGACGGAGGGGAGGGGGCAGGCAGCGGGAGGGGGGTGGGGGTGGGCTCCTAATTGTCTCCGTTGTTCCGCTTTAGCTAAGAGTGAGCATTGAGCGGTAATGTGCCCCATTCTCCTGCTTGCTTGCAAGCGAGCGGGAATGGCTTTGCGGGGAATTTCTAAATCGGAATTCCTGGCACGGGCAGGCAGGTTTCTGGTGTTTTGGAAAGAGGTGGGGGTGTGGTGACTGTCGGTTAGGCAGTGGATTGCTGAGGTTAGTTTGTTGGTGGGTTCTCATCCATGGTGGGAAGAAAAGGAGACAGAGATAGGCTAGACCCATGGGGTGTCTGAGCAACAATGAGAATGAGAGAGAGAGAGAGAGAGAGAAAGACAGAGAGAGAGCGAGAGAGAGAGAAAGAGAGAGAGAGAAAGAGAGAGAGAGACATACAGACAGAGAAAGAGAGAGAGAGAGAGAGAGAGAGGGAGGGAGAAAGACAGAGAGAGCGAGAGAGAGAGAAAGACAGAGAGAGAGAGAGAGAGAGAAAGAAAGAGAGAGAGAGACAGAGAGAGAGAGAGAAAGAGGGAGGGAGAAAGAGAGAGAGAGAAAGAGAGAGAGAGACAGACAGAGAGAGAGAGAGAGAGGGAGGGAGAAAGACAGAGAGAGCGAGAGAGAGAGAAAGACAGAGAGAGAGAGAGAAAGAGAGAGAGAGAAAGAGAGAGAGAGGCAGAGAGAGAGAGAGAGGGAGGGAGAAAGAGAGAGAGAGCAAGAGAGAGAGAGAAAGACAGAGAGAGAGAGAGAGAGAGAGAGAGAGAGAGAGAGAGAGAGAGAGAGAGAGAGATGCTGACGTTGAAATTGATCGAAATGAGAAGATAAGGGGGTGTGTGGTAAGAGCCAGGAGCAGTTCCATCAGTGCAGCTACACACATATATCTGTCAAGTCAATCACCACATCAAACAAGTTTTTTTTTTTTTTAGTTTTTTTTTCCAAAATGACATTTTTCTTCTACATAAAGCTTAAGAAAATGCTTAGCAAGTGGTGACTGAAAAGTCCTGCATACAGTTTATTTTGGGTTTTGTGTTAACACTCACACAAACACTTTTTTTCATTCACTCAAACACCTCCACATGTGCAGCTATCCAGCCTAAACACCCCAGCTGTCAGCAGATGAATGGGCTGTGGAGGTTTTTTTTCCCCCTCTCTTTGCTTATGGTTACATGTAAACACTGTCATGTTTGTTGACATCCAAACTTGGCCAGGCGCGGCGTGCAGCCATTAGATCTGGGATCCCGTTTACTCAGTACTAAAACAACCCCAACCCCCCCCACCCCTCTCTTCCCATCATTCAGCACCCAGGGAACCGACCAAAGCTGCATTAAGATCAGATCTCGGGCCAGGACAACTGGTTTGGGCTCAGCTTTCCGTTGCAAGCGGTGACCTCATTCACCATAAACCAGAACACACAAAAAAAAAAACTTTGAAGGAAGGAACCTTCGAAGGAAGTCAGAGCTTTGTGAAGCAGCTGTAGGGCAGAATGGGGGACAGATGCATTGTTTTTTTTATCCCTTTTGTTTAGCATTGCTGAGAGGTTAGAACTACTTTCATAGTTCTAGAACATTATTTTCATCCCAACGATGGGTAATTTACATAGTGTAAATTTAGGAGTTGTATAATTTGCAGCACTGTTGGTCTAGTTTTCTTTAGTTTCCTTTGCCAGTACATTTGTCACAAGAACATTTTGTAATGCTTATGGAAAATAGTCCATATCTAATGGGATTTGGTCAATGATGAATACGGTCTTATCTTTTGTGCCTTGCGACTTTGCCTTTCCATAGATTAGAGAAGTGACAAAGAGTTTCACACTTTGCTCGGTTTGCTACAATCTACAGTTTCTATCAAATCAGAGTCCGCAGTGCAAAAAATAGACTTTCCAATTCAAGGGAGAAAAACAGCAACGCAAGTGAATCACCAACTTGCCTTTTCAGCATGTTGCTGCTGTGCGCCCGTTTGGCGAGGCTGCTGAGGGAGAGGTCTGCTGATGTTGGGCGCGGCCTCTTGGCTCGATACTTGAGCCGATTAACGCCAGCCTTTGGGAGTGCACACCGATTGGCTTCTCTTTCGTAATTGAGCTCCAGGCTTCAATTAAACCTCCAGCAGGCCAGAGGGCTGAGAGCACTGCTGAGGCTCTTTAAAAAAAAAAAAAAACAGCAGGCTGCAGCCGACCCAGTAATTGATTTCCCAGTCTGGATCCGTCGCGGGAGCCAAGCTCTCCTCTCAGCAGGTCCTCGCGCTGGTCCGTCTCTTAACTCCTTCCCCAGACCTGACCCCTGACGCCTGATGCCTTGACCCCTGGCCTTGAACCTGGCCCCGTGCTTTTGAGCGCGCCTGTGATCTCTGGCTGATGGCTCCTCCAGAGGTTGCGGGGAGCGGAGCGAAGATCAAAGAGAATGACCCCGGCCAAATGACTGGGCAGCGCTCTCCCCTCGGCCACTGAGGGCAGCTCACACGCACTGGCTGATAAGGGCTCGCTGGACACCGGGCCTTAAGAGAGATGGATTGGGTGTCTGGTATCTGGTATCCTCGCTCAGGCAGGGGCGGGTAATTGCACTCGGATGCTGGTTGAATTCGCAAACGTGCTCCACTGTTTGGTGTGGAGAGTTCGGTGTTGAGTTACTAAGCATGATTTTGGCATTGACCTTGAAAACTTTCTTTGCCTCACTGTGTAAGTGAGATGGTGATTTTTTTTTTTTTGTTATCCAGATCCTTTTAAAGCATTCAGTTTTATTTGAACGCAAGCAGTTAGAAATTCCACACTAAAGTCAATGTTAATATCTTGTCTAGAAAATGCACACACCTTTATAAGGAATTTAGCAAGACCCTCCTACAAGAATATGACTAGGAGACTCTTATTTTTTAATGCAAGGCATGCATGGGAATAACTGTTTTGTTTTATCACACAGCTTAGTGTTGCTATTAGTGACACCTTCACATATAGTGAAGGTGTGACTGTTTACAACTATCTTTGCATTTAAGTCCAGCACCAAATAAAACATGCAAGAGAGGTAGGTCACTACTACTTTCTAGCCTGGTAAACCAGCCCCTCGTACTTCATTTCATTTTGTACAGAAGGTCTGGAACAGAGACCGTCAGAAACAATTTGTTGGAGGTGTGGACGCTGCAGTTTTTAAAAAGTGCCTCTGCCTTTACCCAATCGCTAACGCCTGGTCGTCACATATGCAATTAGCCTACCTACGCACTACAATTCAAATGTAGCACACAAGGTCAACGTCACGGCTAACGAACACACCCTCTGTTCGCTGATTGGATCAGTCTTGCTGGGACTTGCTAAATGACCCTCAAGAGATTCCGATCCAGACCCTCTGTACAAAATGAAATGAAGTACAAGGGGCGGGTTTACCAGGCTAACTACTTTCAGTCTTCTCTCAGAAACTCCACATAGCTGGCAAGGGGACATGATGCCCCTAATTATTTATTTGTAGTTCAGAGCCTGAACTACGTAAGACCTTTTTTTGACAGCATACTAAGGGAATGAAGAACTAGCACTTCACGAGGAAACATTAGCTGAACGTTATAAAAACCTTCCCGTTTTTTTTTGTACTTTTAATTTCCAAACCATAGGAGAGAATTCTGCTGAATGCAGCTAAATTTCTGTATGTGTTGTTGAAGGCCTAACTGTGGTTAGGTTACCTTCATTTGGACAAAAAAAGTTCTGAAATCTGTTATGTGCAGTTGATAAACCTGAGTCCTAAAAACTGTTATCAGTCACACATAAGCAGACCCATCAAAGGCTTTTTTTTCATCGACAACAACCCTTTGAAAAACATCAAGGGCTTCAGACAGACCCAGTTCATGAGACTGTAGCAAAAATGTGCAGTTAAAGGAAGTAATGGACTGAGTAATGCTGAGTTAGGTAGTTCCCACATGAAACCTGTGGCATGCACACACGTACCTACACACACACACTCAATCACATGCACGTCGCCTGCCTTCACACACACAGACACACACACACACACACACACACACACACACACACACCCACTCACTCACTCACTCACACACTCACACATACACACACACACACACACACACGTACACTGACCGTCTGCGGGGCTGAGTCCCCTGGCCGCAGAGATCATGGAGAGCGAGGGGCTGCCGGGCAGGGAGCGGATGTACTCCATGTAGGGGTTGATGTAGGGGTGGGGGGGGTTGAAGGGAGAGTCGGCCCCCACTGACGGGTTCCGGTGGGGCGAGATGCGGATGAGGGAGATGTCCGAAAACGCTGGGCTTCCCGCCAGCACAGGAGGCCTGCAAACCAAAGAGAGGAGAGAGAGAGAGAGAGAGAGAAAGAGAGAGAGAGAGAAGAGAGAGAGAGAGAGAGAGAGAGAGAGAGAGAGCAAGACAAAAAGAGAAAGAAGAAATTAGCTTTTCACTGCTTGCAAAGCAAATTCAGAAGTGCCTTTCACCCTGTTACAACTTGATGAACCACTGAAACGATTTTGGAAACATTATATTAAGGTTGAAAAAAAAAACCACTTAGTGTTGCTTTAAATTCATTTCGTTTAATGTTGTTCAGTGTTTTGTTATTTGTTTAAAATCTGCTCATGGTTCTCTCATGCATGGTTCTCTCATGCAATCATCTGCACAGATTTTTTGGCCCCCAAGACGACATACACATGGTAAACATATATATCTCCACAGATTGAACAGCGACAAGGATATCTTTAATCTGTTACCAAGCCTTTTGTTTGCTCTGTTCTGTATTATTTCTGCGTTCGAGCTGCAGACTTTTTTTGAACTGGAGTGTGTGCAGAGCAAGGAAATGAATGGTGACACTATCTAATCTGCTTGCATCTACAGGGGCCAAACAGATGAGGTGAGGGAGAGAGAGAGTCGGAGAGGAGGAGGAGAAGAGAGAGAGAGAAAAAAGAAAGACATGAGAGAAAGAGACATGGAGATAGTGGAAAAGAGAGGAGAGAGAAAGAGAAAGAAAGAAAGAAATAGAGAAGATAAGAAAGAGATGAGACAGAGACAGACAGAGAGCGACAGAGACAGAGAGAGACAGAGTTGAGCACAATCCCAACTGCTCCCTTACCAGACATTTCCTAAGATCAAAGGCAGCTTTCAGCACTGTCTTAATCAGTCCGAGACAGCCAAGAATTCTCACCGCTACCCACAATGCCTTGCAGTGTTTTCTTACGTCTGCGACCAGCTACAAATGTGACCAACTACGCTGAGAGAGTCACTCTGTTGCCAGCTTCTGCATATGTTGCAGAGCCATTTGAAACACCAACTTCAGATACACAGATTTTATGCTTCATGCTTTAACGGCAATTGCTGAAAAAATGTATGTTTATGTATGTTTACTTCTAGTAATGATTTTTCTTCCAGTGCTGATTCACTTCAAAAGGAAGTCACAGTATCTGCAAGTGTGAAAACATCTGTTGTGCCTATGTGGTATTTCTGATCCAAAGATTGTCACCCAGGACAAAAAAAATGTGGCCTTGATATACCTCTCAAGATACGCAAATATGAGAAAAACGTTGAATGAAGCTCAAAGACTTGACCTCTGTAATTGCTTGCTGTTTGACAGGATCATAACAAAAGCTGTCAGGGAAGTAAAGGAAGGATGGAGAGAGCAAAAAAGAGAGAGCGAGAGAGACAGAAAGAGAAGAAGAGAGAAGGGAGGGAGAGAACAAGAGAGAGTGATGACTGCCGAGAGAGTCTTGCTGAGAGAAGGGAACGTCCTGATGAGAAGTTCGAGGAGATGAAGTGACCTTGAGCCAGGCCTGGGGAAGGGCAGAGTTACACCCCTGAGCCAACCCCAACCCCAACCCCAACCCCCACTTACCCCCCCCACACCCACTTACCCCCCCCCCCCAGCCCCCAACCCCAACCCCAACCCCAACCCCACACCCACTTACCCCCCCACACCCACTTACCCCCCCCCCACCCCCCCCAGCCCCCAACCCCAACCCCAACCCCACACCCACTTACCCCCCCACCCCCCCACCCCCCCAGCCCCCAACCCCAACCCCAACACCCACACCCACTTACCCCCCCCACCCACTTACCCCCCCACCCCCCCAGCCCCCAACCCCAACCCCAACCCCACACCCACTTACCCCCCCACACCCACTTACCCCCCCACCCCCCTAGCCCCCAACCCCAACCCCACACCCACACCCACTTACCCCCCCACACCCACTTACCCCCCCACCCCCCCAGCCCCCAGCCCTACACCTCTGTCCCAGACTCCCCCTGGTCCTCCGCCAGCCCCTGGAGTCCGCGGGCCACTAATGACAGAGCTGCAGCCGGAGCCCGTAATGAGGGACGAGGAACGGAAATATAGAGGGCAGATAAAAAAGAAGAAAGAATGACGGAGGAGAAGAGCCAGGCTGAGAAATAAAATCGGCGCTCTAGAGCCTCTACAGTTAAGTTGGTTTGTGTGTGTGTGTGTGTGTGTGTGTGTGTGTGTGTGTGTGTGTGTCTGGGTGCGTGCATGTCTGTGTGAGTGAGAGAGAGAAAGAGAGAGAGAAAGAGAAAGAACGAAAAGATGCGTGTGTGTGTGTGTGTCTGTGTGCATGTCTGTGTGAGTGAGACAGAGAGAAAGAGAGAGAGAGACAGAGAAAGAGAGAGAATGAAAAGATGCATGTGTGTGTGGAGGAGGAGGTGGGGGTCAGCAAATATCTCTATCCAATCCCACGGGAGGTTCCCCTATAGAGCAGAAGGTTGTAATGTCGACAGCCTTCTGCACAACTGCGTAACGGGTTTAACAGATGGTCAACCAACATCTTTAACACCTTACACTACCGTACAAGCACT
>CM050203.1:21057500-21075000 GCA_027475355.1 Coilia nasus | reverse complement strand
TTTGTGCGTATGTGTGTAGGTGTAAGTGTGCATTCCAGTGTGTGTTTTAGGGTTACACAAAGGAGGAAACAAGTGTGTTTCTACCCAACTGTTGTGTATGTCTCTGTCTGTTTGTGTGTGTTTGTGTGTATGTGTGAGTGTGTGTGTGTGTGTGTGTGTGTGTGTGTGTGTGTGTGCCTGTGTGTGTGTGTGTGTGTGTTTGTGCATATGTGTGTGTGTCTGTGTGTTGCATTTGAAGGTGTCTATGACCCAGACGCCAGTCACTCAACCCTGGTCTGGACTGGCTTCAAAGAAAACTCTGGAATCCATGTGAATGAGAATGAGTTTGTGTGTGTCTGTGTATGTGTCTGTGTGTGTGTGTGTGTGTGCATGAGAGAGAGGGGAGCATGAGATAGATAGAAAGAGAGGGAGACACAGAGAGAAGGAGAGAGAGAGAAAGGGAGAGAGAATGCAAAGCAAACACAGTTTAAGACTCAAAACATTCAGCAACAGAAAGCCTGCTCTACATGACTGAAGAATATGAATGTGAGTTCAGCATTAGAATAGACCACAGTGGCAATGCCAGTATCTTGGCGTCCTCAAACGTACTCTCAGAGGACAGGCAATTACTGAGCAGGAGAGGGCCCAGGCTGGAGTATGATTTTGTGCCGCACACGATAACGCCTCACACACAGGAAAGGAGCAGAGTGGGGTGGGAAACCGTGTTGTGTGTGTGTGTGTGTGTGTTGGGGGGGTTGTGGTAGTGTTGCCAGGCGAGGGGGGTAATTATGCCCCCCTGTGGGTGTTGGGAGGGGGGGGCTGCTTTCCTCCCCTCCCCTTGTCGACATGAAAGAGAAAAGGGTGGGTTTGTGGGCGGTGCGGGGTGTCAGTTCGTCACCCTTGCTAAAAACCAGCAATGCCTCCCACAGGAGAGGAGACAAGGGGGGGGGGGGTATGGGCTTATGGGCTGACGTGCCAACGCTGTCCCCAAATATTCCCAGCATGCACTCTGCTGCCACTACTGTCGGCCCTCGGGGGGCGGAGCAAGGAGGGTGGGCCCTGGCTGTGTCAATCAAATTATACCTGATCCGATGAAGAGATCCAACGTGGGAAGTATTTACGGTTCTGCACTGCGCCGTCAATATTTTATTTATATACAGTGGTCCCTCGTTATTCGCGGGAGTTACGTTCTAAAAATAACCTGTGATAGTCGAAATCCGCGAAGTAGTCAGCTTTATTTTTTACAATTATTATAGATGTTTTAGGGCTGTAAAACCCCTCACTACACTTATACACTTTTCTCAGACAGGCAAAGTTCACACTTGCAAACATACAGCACTTCAGAGTCACACAGCTAGCGTTGGAAAATGTATTATGTAAATGCAGCTGAGCGCATTCTGTACTTTACAGGAGATTGCATGCACAAAAAAAAATCCGCGAAACAGCGAGGCCACGAAAGGTAAACCGCGATATAGCGAGGGACCACTGTACATGTTATTGCTCCCAAGTCCTGTGCTGCACGGCAAATGCCAAATGTCTCCCAGGTTTTAAACCGAAAGGTGAACTGAGTTTCACCCTTATGACAAACAGAAGTGATCCATGACTGTGTTTTCCTGTTTGTTTGTGCATTGCCCACATTGATAAACCCTCATAGCCTGAGTCGCTCGAGCATGCAGGCATACGCACACTCACAGATGCACACAAAGACACGTACGCACATCCTAACCCTCTTCATGTGACTTTCTGCTCACACTAGTCGATTGTTTTTCCTCTCTCACTGTTACACATACGCACATAGACACACAGGCTGGCGCTCACACACACACACACACACGCACACACACATACGCACGCGCACACACACATACATACCAGCCATTCACACAGTCACTGCAGCATAGCCCTGCAGGCATGTAAACCCAGAGCTAAGAGAAGGTGTTCTTTCAGTTAAAAGGCAGTGGCTGTGACAAGCTCAAGTCAAACCACTCAGGGCATAAAGCTGAACCTGAAAGAAACCTGTGCCACACCCACAGCTCATCACTCAATGACAGGCTCTATCACTGACCCCTTGCATGCACACACCTACACACACACACACACATGCATGCACACACACACACACACACACACACACACACACACACACACCTACATACCCCCTACACACATACACTCACACACACACACACACACACACAAACACACACACACACACACACACACACACACACACACACACACACACACACACACACACACCTACACCTACACACACACCTACATACCCTCTACACACATACACGCGCACACACACCTTTAAAGTGGGTACACTAGATGTGAAAGGTCAAAGGTCAGGGACTGTGGGAGGAAGAGTGTGTCTCAGAGCCAGAGTATGGGCAGATGTACAAGTTCAAGTGTAAGTATATGTACTGTATGTGTGCATGTGTGTGAGTGAGTGAGAAAAACAGAGACCAAAATGAGAGGGCCTGTCATGAGTCATTATTATATGGCTGATGATGATAACCCGCTAGGAATGTAACAACATTTCATGGGCCCTTTCACGGTACAGTGTGGAAGACATAGCTGGGTATAGTTTATTTAGGCCGACAAGTCCTGGCAAATGTGTTTGTTATAAAAAGAAAGAAAAAGAAACAGATAGAAAAAAAAGAAATAAACAGAAAAAGGGAAAAAAGGGACTTGCCCCGAGTGAACGACTTCCTACCTCTGTGCGAAAAAAAAAAACATTTGCGTTCCGGCTCTGCTTCTCTGCAGGCTGTTTAGAAAATCACTTCCATGGCGTAATTAAATGTAATTTCAGCCATCGAGATAAGGACGCGGAGGGGAACACGACAACAAAGTCCGCACGGGAAACAAAAAGTCAAAACATGAAAGCGGAGTGGCCTTAAATGAGGCTGCAGCCTTTTTCCGGCAATTTCAAGGAGCCCTGGCAACAGGAAACAAACACGAGACCAATGGCGGTGCCTCGCTGTTTTCACTTCTTTATCATTTCAAACAGGACTCTGATCCCGACCTTCCCTCTGATTTCTGTTCTACTTCAGTGAACAGGTGAAAAAAAAAAAAACAATAAAGTCTCCCTCTCTTCCATTTTTTAAGAAGTTAACTTTTATTGCCAAGTGTTTTTGCCCCTTAAGTCCGAGTCCAGGTACGCTCTAACCTTTTTCTCCTGCAGCACGCCTCGGGCAAGAGAGGCAGCGAAGGACCCTCGTGTGGGCTGGAGTGTTAGCTCTGTCCAGCGAAAGGAATCAAGCAGACAAACAACAAAAAGAGAAGGAAAAACAGCGAGGAGGCAGATGACAAGAATGAAGAGGAAACAAATATTTGCTTTTCTCCCCTCTGTCTCTTTCTCTCTCTCTCTTTCTCTCGCTCTCGTTCTGTCTCTCTCCCTCTCTCTGTGTCTCTCTGCCTCTCATTCTCTCTGTCTCTCTTGTTCTCTCTCTCTCTCTATTTCTCTCTCTCTGTCTGTCTCGCTTGTTCTCTCTTTTTCTGTCTCTCTTTCTCTCTCTCTCTCTCTCTCTCTCTCTCTCTATCTGTCTCTTTCTCTCTCTGCTCAGAAGCCCTGTCTCCATGGCCCTTCTCCTCAGATGCGCGGGCACAGAGTCAGGTCTAGCTGCCCGGCGGCCAGTGAGGCTTCATGCCCTCGCCAACCGCTCGCCCCTCACTCCTCACCTCGCCTTGCCGCTCCGCTCCGCTGGCTCTGTGTAGCCGTAATGGGGCTCCGAGGGCAGGGGCCAGGGGCCAGGTGAGCACCTGGAGATTAGGGGCGAGAGTGGGGGTGAGAGTGGGGTTGAGAGTGGGGCTAAGACCTGGGTATAAGAGTGGGGGTACAGTAAGAGTAGCGATGAGAGAGGGGTGAGAGTGGGGGTAAGAGTGGGGGTAAGAGTGGGGGTGAGAGTGGGGTTGAGAGTGGGGGTTAGAGGGGTGAGAATGGGGGTGAGAGTGGGGGTGAGAGTGGGGGTGAGGGTGGGGGTAAGAGTGGGGGTGAGAGTGGAGTGAGAGTGGAGTGAGAGTGGGGGTGAGAGTGGAGTGAGAGTGGGGGTGAGAGTGGGGGTTAGAGGGGTGAGAGTGGGGGTGAGAGTGGGGGTGAGAGTGGGGCTGAGGGTGGGGGTAAGAGTGGGGATGAGAGTGGCGGTTAGAGGGGTGAGAGTGGGGGTGAGAGTGGAGTGAGAGTGGGGGTGAGAGTGGGGGTGAGAGTGGAGTGAGAGTGGAGGTGAGAGTGGAGTGAGATTGGGGGTGAGAGTGGGGGTGAGAGTGGGGTTGAGAGTGGGGGTGAGAGTGGCGTTGAGAGTGGGGGTGAGGGTGGGGGTGAGAGTGGGGGAAAGAGTGGCCGTGAGAGAGGGGGGGAGAGTGGCGGTGAGAGAGCGGTTAGCCCTGGGCCAGGACAGCGCTATGGCGAACAGGGGGAGCGGTGGACAGAGGGGGTGGGTGGCGAGAACTAGTGCTAGCTGCATTTGTTTTTAGCACTGGAGAACAGGATGGCAAGAGGGAGCGCATCGCTTCAACAGGCACATATACAGACACACACACACACACACACACACACAGACACGGAGATAGACACACACAAACACGCAAACTCACACACACATGCACACATACACACAACCACAAACACACACACACAATCTCTCTCTCTCTCTCTCTCTCTCTCTCTCACACACACACACACATGCACAAACACACACATGCACACACACACACGTGTGCTCGCTCACACACACACACACACACACACACACACACACACACACACACAAAATGCTCCTGGCATGCCCCAGCAATGAGAGCTATGTAAACCCCCACAGCCTGAACACACTCACTCTACTGGAACTAATTCCTCTGATGGAGTGAGAAAAGAAAAGAAAAAAAGGAAAAGGGCGACAAAAAATGGTAAGCAGTGAAAAGAGAAAGTCCCACAGAGAAAGGGAGTGAGAGAGAGAGAGAGGGAGGGAGGGACAGAGAAAGGGAGAGAGAGTGAGAAAGCAAGAAAGAGAGAAAATGAGATCCATCACTTATCCTTTTTCTTTTCTTTCTCTTTCTTTCACACATTCACACAAGAGGGACATGGAGGAGAGCAAAGCAGAGGAGAGGAGAGAAGAGGGGAGGAGATGACATGAGAGGAGAGGAGAGAAGAGGGTAGGAAAGGAGAGGAGAGGAGAGGAGGAGAGGAGAGGAGAGGAGGACAGGAGAGAAGAGGGTAGGAAAGGAGAGGAGAGGAGGAGAGGAGAGAAGAAGAGAGGAGAGAAGGGGAGAGGAGAGGACAACAGAGGAGAGAAGGGGAGGAGAGGAAAGAAGAGGAGAAGAGATGAGATAAGAGGAGAGGAGAGGAGAGGAGAGGAGAGGAGAGGAGAGGAGAGGAGAGGAGAGGAGAGGAGAGAAAAGGACAGGACAGGAGAGGAGAGGAGAGGAGAGGAAAGGAGGAGAGAGGAGAGTAGAGGAGAGAAGGGGAGAGGAGAGGAAAGGAGGAGAGAGGAGAGGAGGGGAGATAAGGGGAGAGGAGAGGAGAGGACAGAAGGAGAGAGGAGAGGAAAGGAGAGAAGGGGAGATGAGATAAGAGGAGAGGAGAGGGGAGGAGAGAATGGGAGAGGAGAGGAAAGGAGAGAAGGGAAGATGAGATAAGATGACAGGAGAGGAGAGGAGAGGAGAGGAGAGGAGAGGAGAGGAGAGGAGAGGAGAGGAGAGGAGAGGAGAGGAGAGGAGAGGAGAGGAGAGGAGAGGAGAGGAGAGCTGTTCTGGAAGGATGGAGTGGAGTCTGCCGATGCTGGGAGCTGCACAGACAAAGCCTACTTTATCCTTGCCATTTCATCCATCTTGTTGGACTAATAAAATGTCAAGTGTGGTACCTTGATATTTAATCATGAGTGAGTGGAGCAGAGGGCCCTGGCGGTGGCAGTGTGTATGTACGTGTGTGTGTCAGTGTGTGTGTGTGTGTGTATGTTCGTGCGTGTGTGTATGTGTGTGTGTGTTGCCTGCACTGTTACAAGTGTGACAAGGGGGACTTGGGACACATCGCAAGGGAGGGCTCGTTCTCATTGTGACACACTCTCTACTGCTACCACCACACACACTGGAGTGTGTTCATTCACACACACACACACACACGCGCGCGCAGAGTTATTCTCAGACACATGGTTCTGTCTGTTTCCTGCGTATACTCTACTTTACCACACAGTGCACAGCAACAATAGCAGAACATGTATACAATTTTTTTTTTAGATTTCACAGTTTCTGTCATTTTTGCTGTGCACTGATTGGACCTGCTAAAAGGAAATATTTCTAAGGTTATATGGTTATATGGTTTTATGCATGCAATATATGGTTATATGGTTATATGGTTTTATGCATGGCTAATACTTTTACATATTTACATTACATTAACATTCAATTCGCATGTACTTACTATTACATCTGACTTTCTTACATTATATTTTTGTGCATTTCTTATTTACATTAAATGTGCAGCTGAAATCTTGTAGCCAATTGTTTGTCTACAGAGGAAATCTCTCTCTCTCTCTCTCTCTCTCTCTCTCTCTCTCTCTCTCTCTCTCTCTCTCTCTCTCTCTCTCGCTCTGATACTCCAGTGAAATGAGTCCTTATTCTAAAACGATTCCTGGGCTGGAAAAAGGCACGCTGCTGTGTGAGCCTGAGGACACAGGTGCAGCGCTAACTATCAGCTTCTCATGTCAAAATCACTGCCACGCGTTCAACAATGCAACAGGTCACTAAAATGGCTGAAGTGGACCGTAATCCACTTGATATGTTTGAGGAGAATGAAAAACAGAACGGTAGACAAGGCAACGGGCAGGCAACGGAAAAATAATTCCTTCCTAAAAAGCGATTTCTAACCATAGCTTCCCTAAGGTGCCATTTTTTTTTCGGAGCTAAGGATTTTTAAGCAGTGACATGTGGTAATCTTGTCTTCTGTTCTGTTAGTCATGTTTCCTTCCATTTACAGTACACCGCTCTCTAACCGGAGGGATGAAGAGAAAGAAGGAGTTCCACAGAGGGGTGAGAGAGACAGAGAGAAAAAGAGAAAGAAAGAGAAATGGAGAGAGGGCTTTTCTGGCGGAAAGCACGCTGGATTTATGACCCTGTTCCCTAAATCTCGTTACTTGCTGTAACTGGCCCCCAGAGTGGCCTAGGTGGGGGCTGGGGGCAGCCGGCGCGGTCAGAGTAATGGAAAATACACATTGCTATAGCGCTGCTCTGCGCCGCACCGCGACTGGGGACCTGAGCCACCGCGCTGAATAAATTTGTCCAAATTCGGGAGTTTTGTCTTATTTTCCCCCCGACCATCAGTCTTCCTCACATGCACGGCCCATGGAATATGTATACAACCAGGGTTTGACATTTTGATAATAGAACTCCTATCCCAATAGCTACAGCAATGTAATACTTCCTGTGTATGACAGTGTAAGCTTGTAAAAAAGTGTGGTATGTATTTCATGTGCAATGTGTTTTTTCAAAAAATAAAACTATTAAGGAGGCATTACCATTTTTCCCATAGGCAAAACATACAAAGGGGGGAAAAATCAAAAGAATAACAATCATTATTTAAGTATGTGGCTAGAGGTGGTGTTTGAGCAGATGCAAGTGCACGGTGGCACTGTATTTCACAGATATCTAATTGGTGCTGAGTGGGGAGGGGCGGGTCTTTTGAAAACCAATTAAGTGCAGGAAAACCCCATCATCAGAACAGCAGGACTCCCCACACAACTCCGCCCACCGGGGGCAGAAGCTCCAGTACTTTGGGCCGGCTCTTTTTGCTCAGATGCTTTGCTAATCAATGTGTTAGCACTTCATTTAACCTCAGATATTCACCCGGCATGGTTGGTTCTTTTGGACATTTGTGTTACACATGCTGAAAAACAAAATAACGCAGCGCTTGTAAATGATGTACAAAATATGAAAAGACAAATAAAAGATAAAATTTGATCATGGATCATGTTGTAAAATAAAGACACAAACACTGATCTATGACCAATGAGTATTGTACAAATGTGTATAATTAAAATGTCAGTAATTTTAGGTTAATTTTGCTTTTGAACCATTGTATTACCTGTATAATATATTGAAAAAAAACATATTACGTCATATTATGCTGGATTTCCAAATAGCAATACTTCATTTCTTATAAATATCACTCTATTATATTTCACTATTTAAGAGGTAAAAACCTATAAATTTGCCTATAAATTTTGTCAGGAATGTTGTAAATACAGTGTAAATTCAATGAGAATTTAATTTACATAAATGCACAACAGAAATAAAATTGGTATATGAATTAAACAGCAAAAATGGCACCCAAACACAAAAATAAAAAAATGAATGTGGTATCTCTCATCCAGGAGACCCAGAGTAATCTGATGTGCTTACAACTAAATCACGTCTTTAAACCTGTTTAAATGTGTTTATCCGAAGCTTGTTCCTGAAGCGAACAATTCATATTCCTACATGTGTGTGCATATAAAATACATGTGTACACACACAAACCACACTGCCAAAAAGGATCCTGTGGATTGCGGTAAGAGCAGTAAAAAGGAAAAGCTAGATGGGGAGAGCTGTGAATCTGTCCCCTGTGTGCAAGTCGGAACTCCCATCTGGTCAAAGCTGCATGTTTTTCCTTAATTAAAATAAACAGCGGTGGAAAATCTTCAAAGCGAAGGCAGGGATATTGTCTTTAATCCATCATAATGGGAAGCAAGGGAGTGAGCATTCCACAGCCAAAAACACTGAGTGTTTTTTTTTTTTTTTTTAACCGTGGTGCATTCACACACATACGCACTTCCTCATACAGAGAGAGACAGAGAGTGAGTGAGAGAGTGAGAGAGAGAGAGAGAGAGAGAGAGAGAGAGAGAGAGAGAGAGAGAGAGAGAGAGAAGAGAAATTCACAATATTAAAAAAAACCTTTCCTAGGAAGGAAATAAAGAGAAAAAATCTAAACAGAATGGTGCTATATTTCACAGCCACATTACTGATCACAAGAAATAAACATAAGCTGTGTCATTACATGACACACAATCTTTGTCTGTTTTACGATGAGTTGCATAATACAGATTCATGATTCGCCTGTGAAATCACAATTGTTTCACATTACACATTAAATGGTTGCATTTATTGGGACATGGACCTGAACGGATTTACAGCATCTATCATTTAGGGAAAAAAAACAGTAGTATTAATGGGCTTTGGCTGATCAACGGGGTATTGTGTGAAGGGTTTAAAATTTAAAATCGGTGAAATTAAAGCTGTAACACTAAGCTACTGCATGTGTGAATAGAAGACAAACAAATAAAGACTGTTCCATTTTTCCAGCACATCAATCACTCTCGGAGCGCTCACATCACATACTTCCCAAATACCCCACTTCCTCAGACGGGCTTAGACGGTCTCCCAACCGTTTAGCCAGTGAGAGCGGTGTAATACAGTAGGAAAAAGATATTTCTGCAATCTGTTTCGATTTCTCCTTAAGAATTTATCTCTTTTCTCTCAAAATCCTGAAATTGCCTAAGAAAATAAAAAATGAAAAAGATACTCTCTCACAACACTGCACAGCTTCAGAGTGGCACGCAACTTTCTTTCTTTCTTTCCTCTCTCCCTTTCTATACCATTCTCTCTCTCTCTTCCTCTCTCTCTCTCGTGAAAATTGAACAGGCTTTATGTCAAATGCAGCTTAAGCCAGCCTCTCCATATCAAACAACGCAGCGCGAAAATTACTGTGGCGATGATAAGCGTGGCAGATAGAGGCCAGGGGGAGCGCGGGGAGGGGAGGGAGGGAGAGAGAGAATGGAAGTGAAAGGAAGTGACTCTACTCAATTATACTGCAAAATTGGTATGACTGAATATTTTTCATTCAGGTGACTGATAGTATCGGCGAAACGGCAATGCAGATAAATAAAAGGCGCTTTCTGTCAAGAATAAACACCATTAATCATGGGGCAGGCTATCCGTTAGACAGCCACTGGAGAGAGAGAGAGAGAGAGAGAGAGGGAGAGAGGGAGAGAAAGAGAGAGAGAGGGAGAAAGGGACACAGTCAGGGAGAGGTGAGGAAGAGGGGGACACGGAGGAGGGCAGTAAGGTAAGAGGGATGCTACATGAGAGGGGAACAGGAGAGGGGGAAAGAAAGAAAGATAGAAAGAAAAAGAAACAAAGAAAGAAAGAGAGACGGGATAGAAGGAGAGAGGCATCCAGTGGGACAGAGAGAGGATCATAGAAAACAAAAACAAAAAGAAAAGAACCGAAAAGAAAAAAAAATGAAGAACTGCATGACAAAGACAGATAAAAAAGAAGTGGTGACAATAGGTATAAAAGTGACGCTGGGGTCAGAGCAGGGTTGCCATGGCTGAAAGGGCTTGTGTCATCCCAACACCTCAAGTGGCCTTCGCCCCAGGTACGGCCCCGCTTCATCTCATCTAGTCAGTGTGTGTGCACGCTACAGAGTACAGCGTGTCTGCCGGCGCTCTTTTCCAAGACAAAAGGAGACAATAAGCTCCCGTGGGTCCACAGGGAGAAACTCCTCATCTCAGATGATCTCTGTGAGGCTGCAGTTGTCTGTGTGTTGCATCATTCGCCCCACGTGGAGGCTCATGGCTACACAGACAGAGACAGAGCAGACAGGCTCTGTGCCTCTATCCCAACAACATTAGAAAAGGTGAAATATTCTGGTTTTTATATAAACTTAACCTACTGTTCGTTTTTTTCTTAAGCTTCTGGAGGAGTTGTAAGCATGTCAGCCGTAGGCCGTAACTGGTAAAAAAAACTTTCACATGGCGAAGAGAAGCGGGCAATTACTTCAAACTGGAACAAAAATCTCCTGAGTGTGTGTGTCTGTGTGAGAACTCTCTGGCTCTGGTTGCCTAATCACTGTGACGTGGAGGTGTGTGTGTACCTCTGTCACCCAAACCTTATAAAAAACGCTCTCTGCCATTCAAATGCAAAGGGGTGGCGGTGAAAAGAGCAGTGGAAGGTGTTGAGGCGAAAATCTTCAAAGGGAATCTTTAACCATGCAAGAAAACTGTGTTTGTTTCTTGCTCTGGTATATGAGTCGGAGGGCGGAGGGGTGTTAGGTGGTTTTTGTGTTGTTGTTTTTTATGTCTCTCTCACTCTGGCGCTCTCTTTCCTGTGAGGGAGTGTGAAGTGCCATGCCCGGACCTCTCTGCGGCGTCTGTGGTGAGGTGGGGAGATAACAGGCTGCTCTTTATGCTAAGCAGTGCGGCTCTTTGCACTGGGGAGATTGGGCTCTCTGACAACAGTTTATGTAAATAATGGCGAAAAAATGCAGCGCACACCTTATAAGTGCTCCGCCGTACATACACACACAGTAACACAGAAACACACACACACACACACACATACAACACCTACGTTTTGTAAAAAAAAAAAGCTTATACAAACATGGGTGCTCTCTCTCTCTCACTCTCTCTCTCTTACACACACACACACACACACACACACACACACACACACAGACCTGTTAAAGGCAAAGGATAAAACACATGGATAAAAGGGAAGAGTGTGGGTTGTACAGCATGTAGGAAAAGATACACTGGGCACAATGCTACAGCATTGATATTTAAGAAATTCACTGACACTCACAAAAAGTTTTTTTTTTAAATCTATGAAAATTGTAAAGACTATAGCTTGATTTTGATTTGATACATTTTTCCTGAGCATACAGTGAAAGGATTTGTTTTACATTACATTTCAGAATTTGTATTACTGGTAAAAGCAAGCACAAAAGCTGAAACATGAGGACACAACATTTTGAAATAGAAATAAAAATGCTGAATTTATGAGTGCTGTCATTACACTGACTAAATGAACAAGAAAGTCAGGAAAACAGAACAGAAAACCGGCATCGTGCAGAGGTGGAGATCTAATGTATCCCTTTCCAAACTAATGAGATTGTTAAAAGATTCTTTTTTTTTTTTCGCTGAGCCTGATGTGTTCACATCATCACCATTCAAGGCATGATTAAACACTTACTGCTAACCTCCCTATCTATAGCCAAGTGGCACATTAATTAGTCCTCTTGAGTATGTGTGTGTATTTGTGTATTTGTGTGTGTGTGTCTTTGTATGCGTGTGTGTGTGTGTGTGTGCTTGTGTGTGTGTGTCTGTGTGTGTGTATTTGTGTGTGTGTGTGCGTGTGTGTTTCATTGGAGGCTTTCGCTGACTCTGATGGCCACTGAGTCTTGAGTAAACTCCGCTGTGGGTAATTGACTTGTGGCGAATGCTTCTATTTGTTCCGCTCGGTTGCCGAGCGACCACAGACCGGACAGTGGGCCCTCAAAGAGCGAGGGAGCCCTTGTTTTTTTTCGGCGAGGGGCCGTGCTGCCACAATAACCCCAGGACGAAGAGCAAACACCCTCTCCCCCACCCCCTCCTTATTAAGCCAATCTCGGACAATGCCCATTTCGGCACTGAGTGGATCCCCTGTGGAGAGCAGCCCCTTGAGTGGTCACTTGTTTATTTAAGCAGGAAGTGTCCTCCCAGCACCAGCCATGGGTCGCTAACACCGACCAAAGGAACGCGTCCTTGAGGTTGGGGATGACCCCCAAAGGGGTGGGGTAGGGGGCCCACTTATGAAAGGGCGCAGTTGGCGCTCCGCTTCACTGCCACTGCTGCAGGGGCTTCTGGGATGCAGCACAGCAGCAGCAGCACCATGGTGACGGCCGCAAGGTGACATTTGGCCAGAGCGCTGGTCGGTACGCCACACATGTCTCTTTTCCTGACTGCGCTCCGCTCAGTGGAGCCTATGCTCAGAGGTGGGCCCTTTTTTTTTTTTTAAAGCTTAGAGGTGCAGAGTTTCAGCCCTTTTCAAAATGCTGAAGAGGAGGACAAAGATAGCCGGTGAGGCCGTTGCCAAGTTTGGCGTTTTACACTGGCGCGCACAGGAGCAACCCGCCGAGGATCCTCACAGCTCTGCAGCCAAGCGTACCACTGTCCCAGAATTACCTCTGGCTGCCGAGAGCTTTTATTTACCAGGGAAAACAGTTGGGGAAATACTTCAGCCTTGTGCACATTTCAGGGCCTGTACACATATATTTTCACATTATTCAGTGGTGCATTTGGCTGTTCCTTTCAGGGTTGTTACCTACATTCAAACTGATTACTTGGCGCTCACTGCAAACGTGAAGAAGTAAACAGCTTTGAGCTAGCGTTTGTAATAAAATGTGGATTTAGGACCTCTAAAATGGTTTCTCTCGCTGTCTCTCTGTTGCTCTCTTTTCTGTCTCTCTCTTTCTCACTCACTCTCTTTCTGTCTTTCTTTCGTTCTTTTTCTTCTCCTGTGGTCTGCACAATCTACAAACTCTAGTCCCTCTTTTTCAGAGAACCCCACACAAATTTCCCAGCTGGGTCAAAAGTGTGTCACTTTAAATCCCATATCGCCACCACAACATATTCTAGGGGACACCAGCCCCAGTAAAAGGCACAAATGGAGGGCAAACGTCTGTTTCCAGGCCTGCTCCCTTCACTGCTCCAAGTGACCAGTCTGCCTGTACATTACAATTACACCTACTTTAAAGCAACACTAACTAGTTTTTTAACCATAAAATAATGTTTCCAAAATCGTTTCAGTGGTTCATCAACTTCTAACTGGGTGAAAGGCACTTCTGAATTCGCTTTGCCTCCCTCCACGGGCTATAACTGCATTAACTAAGTTTGGAGGAGTGGACCATCTCTCTGTACTTCTCTATGAGAGACAATTCCGCTTCATGCAACATGTAGGGTGACCAAAGACGAAAAACTACTAAGTGTTGCTTTAAACGCACATTAGTCATTCTAAGGAGAGTATTTACCGAAGCGGAGCAGCGACACCCACTTTTTAGGCGAGCGCTTGTGGCAGCTCAAAGAGCCTGAGTGGGCCTCAGATGTTCCACTTCCTCAGCCAGAGAAGGGACTTCCTTTTACTCTGGCTCATGTGGCGTGTAAACGGCGAGCCCACACAAGCAAAACCGTGACCCCTGCTTTTTTAATATTGAATGCCAAGCCAGTGCCTCCACCCCCAACCCATACGCGTGGATTCATAAACCAAACGATTATCCCCCTGCCCATAATTGCGCTTTCCCTGGCGCTAATAGGGCTGCCGCAGGAGAGCAAAACAAAGGACAGTTAATTTGTGATTTCCTGCGCTCATTCGGAGGCAAATTAAGTGTCAAACAGCTAATATGAAGCATATTTCATTTTATGAGCTTTTAATTTAATTCCGTGCGCTCATATCGCCCAGGCCCTGTCTGCACGCTGCCCCTGACACGCCTACCTCCTCTCTCAGCCTGCTGCCCCATAAATAAACATGTTTCAATTAAAGCCGTCCAAATAATAGGACAGGACTCCACCAGCTCTGCCAAGCGCAGCGGTAGAACAAATCAAGCCGAGGTGCCTCGAGAAAATTAGTTGCCCATTTCCTTCCTTCCTCTCTTTCTGTCGTTCATCCGTTCTTTCCTCCGTAGTCCGGACACAGATGCCCACTGCAGCTCTTGCATGGCCGGGGCCCCGCGCTGTGGAGATTGATGGCGCCGCCGCGAGGCAAAACCAACTGTAATTACGACTCGTAATGAGAGGCTGAATGGGGAAGTACCGCAATAATACTCGCTGTGTACTTAGGCATATATTTAAGGCGGCTAATAACGATTAATTCTGCCCGCTAAGGAGAACTTGTCTTAAAACAATTCAATTTTTCTTTCTTAACGTCCCTCCAAACGGACATGCTCTCGCATTTACACACATACTAACCCTGGTCCAAATTGCCACTCGGGCATTTTCCCCTTCTGTGTGTGTGCAAGGTTGCTCAGGCTTTGCTGACGTTGGTCTATTAGAGATAAATATTTCATTAAATTACATGTAAAATGTCCAATATACATCTTATATTTTCATGCTGCGCTTTAAAAATGTCCAAAACCAAAAATTAGTAAATGTCAGATAACATAAACCTTCCTGCCAATATTACAACACAAGACCCGAGAGAAAGCACACTTATGGTGCTGCCAAACACAAACCAAATCAGTACAGCAATGAGCCAACGATTTAACATTTAGGACATAGGCCTACTGTAACTATTTCAATACTGTGGTATACTATAGCTTTCCAATAGGACACATTCAAAACATGGAATGAATTCAGTTTAAATATTGCTACATACATATGTGCAGTAAAAAAAACATATAATCTTTCACATTCTGTTCATGTCACTCATTAGGGTAATACCAAACCCAAGCGGTTATGGGTTCTGCTTGAGGGGTAGCTAATAATATGGCTGGTTGACTAGCGTGAAATGTTACTGTGGGAAAGAGGGAGACAACAAATTGTGTTAGGGGCCTAACGCCGAGATACTGGGATGACAGAGCGTCGCTGTGATTCGCTATAGGTGAGCACTAAACGAGCCTAATGAAGAAGGTGGAGTGGGTCCCATCCATTCCCTGTCACCTCCCGCTCGTCAGACGCCACACGATGGGTTTGATCAGCGTCCTACAGTCGACTGAGCACGCACATTAGAGCGCAGCTCTTGTGGTTTTTACACTATGACAAAGCAAATGCATACGTGTACTTAACTTCCTGTCTGGAGACGTAAAAGCGATGGGGGGCTGGCAGGGAGAGGGGAAAGTGCCAACAGAGAGTAACTTCTCCTTTAATCTAATTCACCTGTTCTTGCTCTCCTCCTAGCTCTCTGTCTCTATCACTCACTCTCTCCCTCACACCCTTTCTCTCTCACTCTCTCTCTTTCTCTCTCTTTGTCTCTCTCATGCCCCCTGTCTGTCTCTCTGCCTCTCTCTGCCTCTCTCTCTCTCTCTCTCTCTCTCTCTCTCTCTCTCTCAAGTCCTCTCTCATGCCCCCTCTCGGTCTCTCCGCCTCTCTCTCACTCTCTCCTCTCTCATGCCCCCTCTCTGTCTCTCTGCCTCTCTCTCTCTCACTCTCTCTCCCTCTCTCAAGTCCTCTCTCATGCCCCCTCTCTGTCTCTCCGCCTCTCTCTCACTCTCTCCTCTCTCATGCCCCCTCTCTGTCTCTCCGCCTCTCTCTCACTCTCTCCTCTCTCATGCCCCCTCTCTGTCTCTCTGCCTCTCTCTCTCTCTCTCTCTCTCTCTCAGCGTGCCTGAACTCCTGATACCTGTGCAGCTCAGCTGATGGATCGACCGGCATGGCTGTTTGTCTGTGCCTCGTGTTCACCGCTCGTGTTCGGCCCATTATCTCCACATAAGCTAAATGCTAAATTATATTTGCCATTTTGTTTGCACTGACATGGGACATCAATCACCTCCCCTTGTGTTTCTCTCCCGCCTCTCTCTCATTCTTATCCCGCCCCACCGCCACCACCACCACCACCACCACCACTCTCACTCCTTTGCTACTTCTCAAGCCTATCTTTAGCACAGAGGCCAAGAAAAGAGAGAGAGAGAGAGAGAGAGAGAGAGAGTTAATGTGTGTGTGTATATGTATGTGTGTGTTGTGTATGTGGTGAGGGAGTGTTAAGGTTGGGGGGTGGGGTGGGTGTGACATAAAAAATTCATTATGCTGAGCTGCATGTTGGAGCGGGCGGCAGAGATATGACTCCAGAGGACAAGAGCGGGGAGGGAGAGGAAGGAAGAGAAGAGAGGAGAGAGAGGGTGGGGATCTAATGATGAAGAATATCAAACATAATGCAGCCCAAGTAGCTGCCCCATCCAATTTGTACACCTCTTGTGCCCTAATCGCGTCCTTCCTGCCACTGGGGGGGATGGGGGAGGAGAGGAGGCGAAGGAGCCGCCACAGAGGCGTTAGAGCGTCCACTGCAGCCCACACCAACCCAGAGAGACAGAGAGAGAGAGAGTAGGAGACAGAAAGAGAGAGAGAGAGAGAGAGGAGAGAGAGAGAGATAGAGGAGAGAGGGAGGGAGACAGAAAGAGAGGGAAAGAGAGGAAGAGAATGAGAGGAGAGAAGGAGGGAGACAGAAAGAGAGAGAGAGGGGAGAGAGAGAGAGAAGAACAGAGAGAGGAAGAGAGAGAAAAAGAGAGAGAATGAGAGAGAGAGGGATAGAAGGGGGAGAGGGAGAGAGAGTATAGAGAAAGAAACAGAGAGTATATGAGAGAGTATAGCGAGTGTGTTTGAGAGAGAGAGAAAGTATGAGAGACAGAGAAAGAAAGGAAGAAAGAGGGGAGCAAGAGATTGTATCAGAGAGAGCAGAAAAGAGTGTATCCGAGTGCATATGAGAGAATGCATGTGTATGAGAAACAGTGAATGAGGGAGAGAGAGGCGGAGGTAGAGGAAGCAAAGAAATCAAGACTAAGAAATAAAAGAGAAAAAATAATAGTTATTATAATAAAAAATATGTATAACATAGTACAATAAAAGTTATTTATTGGTATTTATTGCTTGTGTAGCAATTTATTTATTGGTATTTCTTGCCTTTAAGTGAAGTTTAAGTGAAAGGTGAAATTGAAAATGTAAAATTCAGGCCTTTTTCATGTGATACTGTACCGTATTTTTTACTGAATATCTCTGAACAGCTTTCAGTGCTATCATAAGACAAT
>CM050203.1:21025000-21052500 GCA_027475355.1 Coilia nasus | reverse complement strand
TCACAGCTGGGGGTTCTCTAAAGAAAGCTGATATGTGTACCACGGCCAAACCGTATCCCCACTAACCCCCAACATCCCAGAATGCTTTACCATAAATTGGAATGCAGGAGGCCGGGGGGGGGGGGGGGGCTGTTCCCTCTGCAGCTAAGGTGAATGTCTGCAGTGTGCTGAAGGCCATTAAAGCAAATGTGCAAAGACTAGTGTAGTATGCATCAACCAAAACAACAGAGAGAATCTATGAAATACATAGCATTCATTTCAGCTCTTACAAAGCCTTCACATTTGCAGTCATTACTGAGTGCAATGGTGGTCTCGGATCCCAAAATAAGATATATGCTGCTCATTACAAAGCAATCTCCAGCTTTGTATGCAACACTTCATTTCTCAAGGCATCAACAATATATAGGGACCACCTACTGTAAACCCCTTAAAGTAAGAAGTTTTGGTGGCACCAAACATCTAGCCTGGTAAACCAGCCCCTCGTACTTCATTTCATTTCGTGCAGAGGGTCTGGAACAGAGACCGTCAGAAACAACTTGTTGGTGGTGTGGACTCTGCTGAAGTTTAAAAAAAGTGTCTCTGCCTTTACCCAATCGCTAACGCCTGGTCGTCACGTATTCAATTAGCCTACCTACGCACTACAATTCAAATGTAGCACACAAGGTCAATGTCACAGCTAACGAACACACCCTCTGTTCACTGATTGGATCGTACTTTCTGTGACTTGCCAAATGCTCCTCAACAGACTCCAGTCCAGACCCTCTGCACGAAATGAAATGAAGTACGAGGGGCGGGTTTACCAGGCTACCAAACATCAGCATGCCCGAAACACAACCCCTATGGTGGTGGTATTAATCTATGAGGAAAAGCTTCCGGTGCTGCCGAGCCCTCAGTCTGCCCATAATCGGACCGATCTCCCTGCTCAGTAACTGGAAGTGAGTCACTCTGTTTAATGATGCAAGGCAGACAGCAGGCCCAGAACTCTCCGCACTCCAACAAAGAGCTGCTCCTCTTAGGCTGGGCGACCGGGCAAAATACTCTCACTCACATCCTCACCCACTCACATATTCACTCACTTACTCACTCATGCACTCACTTCCTCTCTATCTATCTCTCTCTCTCTCTCCCTCTCTCTCTCTCTCTCACTCTTTTACTCTCTCACTCACACATTCACTCACTCACTACCTCATTAATTGTCACTCATTCACTCACACACATGCCACAAAAGTTTGTGTTTTTCATCTGAAGTGGGGAAATACAGAAGAAAAAAAAAAGAAAAAAAGAACGATCGTAGGCACATTTCAATCCATTGCGGATCCATTGTTGTCCACCTCTTTCTGTCTTTTGAACTCGGCTCACTTTTTTTATTTAATGATCCGGCATAACTTCGCATACCCGGGCTGCTAATTTTTCTCTGTCATTATTTCGGCAGGCAGTCATTAAGACGTGATTACAAACGAGGCCTTAATGAAAGGGCAATTAGAGCCCAACTTTGACCAGCCTCATTAATTCTTATTGAAACACAAACACGGAGTGGTCGGAGGAGAGGGCTAGAAGAGGAAGAGGATGGTAATTGTCCTGCCTTTTATTGGACACTTGAATGACTTTTTTTTCGGGAGGGGGTAGAGAGGGAGGGGGGACACAGAGACAAAGCCTGAAGCTGCTAATAACAGCATCTCCTGAATGGGTTTCATACAGACTCTCTCTCTCTCTCTTAAGTCTCATTACTGTGGGGGTGGGGATCCTTGGGGACCAAGCACACAGGTCACTGCTGCACACGGGTAACTGAATCATCAGTCAAATACTCATTTACGCTTTAAACAGCTTTGTGACAGAGAGGGAGCGTGTGTGTGTGATCGAGAGACAGGGAGAGAGAGAGAGAGAGTGAGAGAGAGAGAGAGAGAGAGAGAGAGAGAGAGAGAAAGAAAGAAAGAAGAAAGAAAGAAAGAAAGAAAGAGAGAAAGAAAGAAAGAAAGAAAGAAAGAAAGAAAAGAAAGAAAGAAAGAAAGAAAGAAAGAAAGATAAAGAAAGATAAATATAGCATCATTAAATAAACATGTTGGTGTCTTTTCTGTCTTTCTTTTCTGTGTCTGAGTGAAATGTTTGTGTCTTTTGTGAATTTATGACTAATGTGAGTTTTATTCCTATTTCGCAACTCTATATGAATTTACATGCATGTATGCATACACGCTTGTCTAGAGGATCTAAGAGGATCTGCATACACACTCCAGCATTCTGCATGACAGGGGGGGACTGCTCCTGCATAATGTTCCCCCAGTGCTGCACACTGCTCTGCTGGGCTGGTGACAGCCTGTGAGGGTGGAGAGGAATGGAAAGGAGAGGAGAGGAGTGGTAAGGACTGGAAAGGACAGAAAATGAGAGATGAGGAGAGGAGGAGAATAAGAGGAGAGAGGAGGAGAGGAGGAGAGGATGGGAGAGGAGAGAGGAGGAGCGGAAGAGGAGAGCAAAGAAGACAGGAGGAAAGAAGAGAAAAGGAAAGAGGAGAGGGAGGAATAAAGAGGAGAGAAGAGATGAGAAGAAAGGAGAAGAAAGGAGAAGAGAAGAGAAAAGAAGAGAAAAGAAAGGAGAGGAGAAAAGAACAGAGGAGGGTGAAGAACAGAGGAGGGTAGAGGAGAAAGGAGAAGAGAAGGGAAGAAAGGAGACAAGAGTACTGGAAAGGAGAGTGGAGTGGAGCCTAGAGCGCAGGGCTGTTGGATGGCTGGCTGGATGGCTGAATAGCTGGATGGCTGGTTGGCTGTATGGCTGGATGGTTGGCTGGATGGCTGGATGGCTGGATGGCTGGATGGCTGGCTGGCTGGCTGGCTGGATGGCTGAATAGCTGGATGGCTGGCTGGCTAATGTGGAACATATGATGCCGCTGCCTCTGCGCTCCGCGCCACCGGCTGCCAGAGTTCATTACTGCACATCTCTCCTCGCTCATGACCTCACTGCTCAGACACGCTGGCCCGCACCCCTCTTCCCAGCCAGAGTGCAGGCACACTCTCACACACACAGACACATACTCACACACACACACGCACACACACACACGCACACACACACATGCACACTCACACACACACACATGCACGCACACACACACTAACACACTCTCTCTCTCTGACACACACGCACTCACACACACACACACAAACACACTCTCTCTCTCTGACACATACACGCACACATACACACACACGTACGTTTTAGGCATTTAAACACATTTCACACACAAAAACATCGTGACTCATAAATAAAAACAGAGTCTTATTCATACAACAATACACGTACCCACTAAAAAACTCTAAAAGCTAATATTCCTATTAATACACGCACATGGTTTTACTTACAAAAACACTAAAATGTGTTTGCCTCTGAGGTACTTAGAGGAGACTGGGTGTGTGTGTGTGTGTGTGTGTGTGTGTGTGTGTGTGTGTGTGTGTGTGTGTGTGTGTGTGTGTGTACCTATGCAAGTGTGTGCGTGTGTAAGTGTGTGTGTATGTTTAGATGAATATGTACGGTTATTAGTTCTGGCAAGTGTAAATGGCTTTGGGTGTTTGCGTGCATGAAATTGCGAATAAAGGTGAATGTGTGTGTGTGCGCACATGTGGTTGCGTGTGTGTGTTTAAGTGTTTCTGTCCATGCTTGTGTGCGCAAAAGCATGTCAAGACACAGCAGGCCCCCATCTAAGAGCTGTGCTGTCCCTGAAAGAAAAGAAGCCTGATCTACACTAATGTGTACATACATAGCCTGTACAAACACACACACAAGCGCACACACACACACACACACACCCACACCCACACACACATATGCATTTATATTCTTATGAGTACTCCCACTGACTCCCATTAAAGACTCCCATCTAAAGAATGCGTGTAAACCCTAACGTGTAAATAAAGCAATGTTTTAGCACTTTTTTATTTTATCAGTAACAACAAAACAACCAATAAAGAAACGCTGTTAAATTTGTTCCCCACAAATAACCCCTTGTCTGGTTTCCTTATGTTAGTGGGGAAATTTGTGGCCCATATGTGTAGCTTTACCAGGTGCACAGATACACACACACACACACACACACACACACACACAGACACACACACACACGCACACACACATACACAGACACACACACACGCACGCACGCACGCACGCACACACGCACACACACGCAGCTGAGTGTATTTTGACAGAGCTGTCTTTAAATCAAGTGCCCAATCAGAGGTGCCCATGCCTAAGGGGAGCACACGCAGGGGCGGGTGTTGTTGTTGTTCTTAGGGGAAGGAATGCGGGTGACAGGCAGAGATCAATCCCTTGGTGTTTGTGCTTGCTCCGGGAGCTCACACTGTCTGCATCTGTAAACAGCACATTCCGCCGCAGTACAGTGGAGCTCCGTGGGAGTTGCTGTTGCCTCTCCGTGCATTTTGTTTAATTACAGTCCCAGACTGTTGCGGGGCCTAATGGCCTAATTATTGCTGTTTAAATTAGCCCCGACGCGCTGGCTGTGCAGGGCTCCCAGCGAAGTGCTTGCCTGCCTGGGCACGGGGCTTGGCTCGCGTGCGCGGGTTAGGAGCGGGGGAAGACGACAGAACCCAAGAAGAGAGGGAAAAAAGGAGGGGTAAAAAAAAGACAAAAGAGAAAAGAAGGAGGAGGAGGAGGGGGGAAGTTATTAAAAGAAATACGGGTTGCTTTAACCTGGCCTGTCAGCTCAGAGGTTGCTGCTGAGCTCACTAATGCTGGGGAGTCACATTTGCTCGTCTCTCTGTAAATCAATACGGCTCTTATTTCCTCTCCCGGGGAAAGTTCACAGTGAGGAGAGCAAAAGAGTAAGATGGATAGATCCAGAGAAAAAGGGATGGGAGACGGACCACAGAAGTTAACAGACAACAGAAAGTTTTACAAACAGAGGGAGAAAAACAAAATAGCTCATTTACAAAATAACATTCTTCAGTTTTTAAAGGAATTTAGACATAAACAAGGTTGACTGCATGACTAAACACGTTTGTCACACCAGTTTCCTTATTTTTCAAAAATTGTTTGGGTAAACACACAAGACAGATAGGAGGTGAATGCCCTTTGAATTGTGGGAATTTAGCTGTAAAGGGGCCAAAACACTAAGATTAAGCCTTTGCTCCTGTACCCAACAGAACAAGTTTGCTGCTCGCGATCCTGAATGACCTTGCCATCCCTGACACAACAGTCAGGCAGAGCGTCAGGGCACAAGATGGGCAGTATAAACCACCCTCTCCCCACTGATGCTTACCTCCCCCCTACACACGCTCACACACACACACACACACACACACACACACATGCGTGGACACACACACATACACACACCAAACACAGACACCCACTGCTGCTTGACTCCCCCTACACACGCTCATACACACACACACACACACATGCGTGGACACACACACATACACACACCAAACACTCACGAATACACAGACACTCACGAATACACAGACACACACACATGCGTGGACACACACACATACACACACCAAACACACAGTCACTGACTGATGCTTGACTCTCCCTACACACACACACACTCATAGATACATACACACACATACACATGTGCAGGCACACACACATACACACACCAAACACACACACACACACACACATATACACACACACACCAAACACACACACATACACCCGAACACACACTTCCCTCCTCAACCCTTCACCTCTTCCCTCTGCTCTCCGCTGGTTCAGTGAAAAGCCTGAATCGCTACGGCCTCCACGGACCTCCAATCTTTCTCTTCTCTTTTTTTCCCTCTGCCTCTACCCCCCCCCCCCCTTTCCCCTCCCCACCGCTACCCCACCACCCCACCACCCCACCGTTTCAAATTCCTCCAGATTGCGCTAAGCTGGGGAACAGAACAAAGCCCAGCGCCTTCACCACTCTCTCTATGTCTCTCTTTCTCTCTCTCTTCTGTCTTCCCTCTGTCTTACTCTCTCTCTCTCTCTCTCTCTGTCTCTCTCTCTCCCTCTCTCCTCTTTTCTTTCCTTCAACCTCCACTCGACCCCCCCACCCCCCCCCAAACCCCTCCCCCACCTCTACTCCACCTCCTGCTCACTCTCAGTTCCCTCTTCCAAACCTCGGGTCCCAGCTGAGCTAGTGGGAGGGGTGTGTGTGTGTGTGTGTGTGTGTGTGTGTGTGTGTGTGTGTGTGTGCGCGTGTGTGTGTGAGGGGGTAGAGAGATTTACACAGCGATTTACCGGCAGAAAAAGCGCGCGCTAAAGCTGTCAGTCGTCTCCGCGCTCCCCGGTCCCGAGTCAAAACAATGATACGTCTGACCGCAGAGGGAAATCAGCTCAACTGCCGGCTAACTCAACAGGACACGCTCCGCGCAGCTGAGGACGGCCGTGTGGTATTTTAATCAAGGATAGCCCCCTTATATTGTCATCCCACATTACAAAATCACCTTTTATTAACACTGCTATGGTAAGAGAGAGGGGGAGAAAAAAAAACAGCATTTGGGAATGCAACTCAAGACATTCTCCACAGGCATGTAACAAATCCCTGTTGGTACACATTCACACACATGTTGGTACACATACTTCATACACACACACACACACATTTCCCACTGCTGTATAACAGGCACTGCTTGTATAGAAGGGGCACATGTAATATACATTACCTTCTGAACTGATGCAGGAAAGTGGAGTGTGGTGGGGTGAGGTGCGGTGTTGTGGGGGGCAGGTATAACACACACACACACACAAAACGCATCTGATAACATACCTTCAAATGCAAAATGCACTGCTTCTCATTTGTTTGTTTTTTTTGGGGGGGGGGTTATGGAGGTGGGTACTGTGAGGAGGATATGTAGGCACCAAAGCCCTAAGGAATGCGAGTGCTACCCACGCTGGTCGTTATGGGCCTATGCGCCTCACGAGCCCTTGATTATAATGGCGATGGCACGACCAGAAATGGCAGGGCAGGGATGAGCCGCACCGCTCTGAAATCATGCATCCCTTGCAGAGAGGATAAACACACGTAAATTACAGTGCGGGTCTATTTGAGTTCGGATGGTATGTTAAACAAACTGCTTTTGAATGAAGTGCAACTTAGGGGGTTAGAAAAGTATAAATTATACGTCTGGGATAGGGAACGTAACTGTTTGAATATTTTAAACCTGCTATCAAAATTCACAATTTAGCGCAACATATTATATCATTGGCATAATTTTTTTTTTTTATCTCCGAAAATTTTCAAACAGTGCATATGAATTTGTTGGTCTCTTCCAACGCCGATCAAGCACAATGTACAAATCGGGGAAAGTTGTTTCCGCTGGATAACGGAGGCATTGCAATGCACTGGAGTGCCTCACTGACGTCAATCAGACAAATTACAGCTGGGTAGAGCTGCTCAATTAATCGAATTCTAAACGTGATAACAATTTCAGGGCCAAACGATCTCAAAACAAATAAAATCGAGGGCAACAATGTTTTTGTTCTAATTATTTTCTACTGTTTGTACTGTACATTAGATAGTATACATTAGACATTTCTACTGTTTGTACATTAGACATCAAAGGAGACTTACTAATGTTTACAAAGAAAAGAATTAGGGAAAATCCGAAGGTACAAGAATGTTTTTTCGAAATGTTTTTGAATACATTTTCAATAAATGAAGCATGTTACTGAGGAAAACACAATAATCGTTTGAATAATCGGGATTTCAGTTTTGGCCCAAATAATCGTGATTCAGATTTTTTCCATAATCGAGCAGCCTTACAGCTGGGTCTCACCAAACAGCCAGAGGTCAACACCTCAAAGCTAATTAGAGAGCGGCTCATTCCAGCTTCTCACCCTCTCACTTTCTCCATCATTTTTCCTCCCTCTGTCTCAACATATTTTTTCCCACTCCATTTTCATGAACTTCCTTCCAAAGACATGGGCACTTTCTAAGCTACAATGCTACAATCCCCCCCCCCCCCCCCCCCCCCCCCCCCCAAAAAAAAAGGTCTAGGGTGATTTGTAATCCATTTACGCCATCCCAGTCAACAAATTCCTCCCAAATAATCCTGACGGACTTACAAACAGGGTTAGGTACCATCTGGAGACAGGGCCGAGAAAACCAGACAGAAAGAGACTGAGACTGAGAGAGAGGAGAGGGAGAGAAAGAGGGAGAGAAAGATAGAGAGACAAAAAGAGTAATAGACCAGAGCGGGGGCTGAAGCAAGTAGCTGAGAGAAAAAAAGAAACCAAGAGGGAGAAAAAGACGAAATCGAGCCAGTAGGAAAGCACAGAGAACTTGTGTCATGTAGAATTCTCTATTCTCTCTCCCTGTCTTTCTCCCTCCACCCCTCTCTCTCTCTCTGTCCTCTCTCTGTCCTCTCTCTCTCTTTCTCTCTCTGTCTGTCTCTCTCTCTCTCTCGCCTCTTCACCCAGGTGGCGCCCAGGGGTTTGCCGCCTGGGCTGAGAGACAAAAGCAGGTCGGTGTAAACCTTAAAGAGGATTAACCCTGCCGGAGCGCTTTAATGAGAGCGGAGAGCGGAGAGCGCCCGGCACCGCTGAGGCCCCGCTGATTGAACCGGGCCAGAGCGCACTCCCAGCAGCCTGCACCGACCCAGCCACATCAAAGAGCCCCGGCTGGGGAGAGGAGAGGGGCACGGAGCAGGGGTGAGTGGGGGTGGAGAGAGAGAGAGACTGGAGAGAGAGAGAGAGAGAAAGAGAGATCAGGAGGAGGAGAGGGAGAGAGAAGGAGGGAGAGAGAGAGAAAGAGAGATCAGGAGGAGGAGAGGGAGAGAGAAGGAGGGAGAGAGAGCAGGAGGAAGATAGGGAGAGAGGGGGGAGAGAGAGAGAGCCGAAGGAAGAGAGGGAGAGAGAGACAGGGAGAGAGAGAGGTAGAAAGAGAGAGGGAGAGAGAGAGAGAGAAGGACAGAGAGAGAGGGAGAGAGATGGAGCGAGAGAAGGGGGGATGTGTATGGAGGAATCCCTTATCTCTCCCTGAGAGGATGCTGCTCTGTGGAGCGAGATAGTCTGGAGCTGCCACCTGTCCCAACCATCTTTGAAGGCACCGCTGAGCCTGTGATGCCACTGACCTCCTTCGGCTCCTTTTCTTTTATGTCTCTCTTCATTTTCAGCTTTGTTACACCACCTCCCCCCAACACACACACACACACACACACACACACACACTACAACCCATCTCACACCCCTCCTCCTCCACTTTCCTCTCTCTATCTCTCTCTCTAACAGACTCACTTGGTGGATCTTCTTGTTCCCTTTACCTCCCATCTCTCTCTGACCTACCAACCTCTCTCTGACTGCCTCTCCTCCCCCCTCTATCACTTTCCAGCGAATGTCTCTCCCGCGATAAGTACAAGGGGGCAGGGACGCAGCCCTTCTTACGCCGCTCAGACACACAATAATGGGGATGGGAAACATTTTAATTACGCCGTGTCGCTCTCAATCCCCCTCTTTCTTCCTCTTCTCTCCAGCCCTGACAACACATGTGCCCGCTATTCCCTAGGTGCGGGGTGCTGAGAACCAGGGGATCAGGACGTTAACCTTTTCCCTGCTCGTGACACGAGGGAGCCCTGACTTTTTTTGCGCACACACACACACCGCCCCTCGGAAAACAAGCTGAGCTGGTGAGATTTGCGTGTGAGCGCTGTATGAAGAAACGAGAGATCTGCTCCCATGAAACTGGAGAAGTGGAGAAGAGTAAAAAAAATGCACAGAAGACAAGTCAACGCTGAGTAGGGAGGAAGAAAAGGAGAGAGGAAGATGTGAGGACTCAGTGGTGCGATGGCTCTCGGCCCGCAGGCGTTTTTGCGAAGGACGGTCCCCGTGGGTCGCGTCGGCCTCTGTGAAGCTGCGCGCTCGAGCGTTCTTAAGTCTGATTTCGGCGTGTCTGAGAAGTGCAGTTCACTGTGTGCCTGTGGCTTTCCCCTGGCGTAGAGTTCACTTTCAGAAGAATTAACAGCTGTGTTTTTCCGACCTCAATACGTTAATGTGTTTGCCGTCCTGGTATCAGCACGGGGACTTTCAGCTCGTTCAAGCTATTGTGCATTTATCTAGGGGACCTCAGGCACACAAATATTATGCAGACAAATACTATGCAAACAACTGTTGTGAAATCCTCACTCCTTATGACTTTAAGAATTACCATTATTGTTACAGAGACGGCTAGTAGCCCAGGCAGTGGCTTGCTAAGTCGATTTGCACTCCAAGGCTTTCTTAGAGGGGAGAAAAAAAAGAATGGAATGAAATGGAATAATTTCATACTTGGCCTCACCCTTAAGTCATATGAATAGGGGGGAAGAAATCAGAGGAATGTGAGGGTACGGCCAAATGTAACTTTAAGCAACTCCTCTAATAATCTTCATAAAGGGGAAGGGGATCATCCGATTATCTGTGGTGAGCTGGTGGGCAGAGGGGGGCTGAGGCGCGGTGCCTGACGTCGCTTCTCTCGTACCCACGCGCTCCTGATGAAAGGGAGGGAGGAAGGAGGGAGGGAGGGATGCGAGAGATCTCTTTTCCACCGCCTGCAGGCACGCCCCCAGCTCCTCTGCCCCCCTGTGCCCAGCCGTCTTTCAAGGAGCCAATATTGAATCAATCAGGAAGACAAGCCCTCGCCCTTGAAATGGGTCATGTGTGTGTATGTGTGAGTGAGTCACCGGGTCCTTGTTTGTTATGGGTTGTGTATGAGGACTGAGTGAGCAGATGCTTTTATGTAGGCAAGCATGTGTGACTTCCCCCCCCCCCAAACACCACCCAGTGCATACCCCAACCCAACCCCCACATACTTTTTTTTTGTTTGGTCTCTAGTTTTTTACATGCCCTTTTAGTTTTCCTTGCTGTTGCAAAGAGCTGAGCCAGCTCTCGCCAGCTGCCAATCTAATCCGAGCAGCGCAGTGATTTACGCGCCCACAGACGCATCGCTGAGCTGCCGGGGCCTTGGCGTGCGGGTCACGTCCGCATCTTTGACAGCCAGCTCATTCAGTTCACTGGTCAGTCTCAGTATTATGGGGGTGGGAGGGTATTTGGGGGGATGGGGGTCTGGCGAACAGGAGGCACCCGTGTTGTTTCGGTGGAGTGGGCCATGGGCCAGAGGGCTCACACTTCACAAGAGCTGGACCTGAACCCTGGACTAACCCTGGACTGTTTGCAATCAAATGAAGATCTCCATCGGGCAGCTTCATGTAGCTTACTTCACCGGAGCAGTGAACTGTAGCATATCTCTGAAAAAAATGACCACTGTGAATTTGTCAAAGTGTTGAACAGGGGTATCAAAGAAGGAGGATTACCAGCTGCACGCATGTGTCTAGATCTCTGGATTGCTTCCCAGTTGGAAGTAGACATTGCTGGTTTTGATGGGAGATACAAACTCAAATTACAGCTGTGGATCTCTGAATCTCTAGACTCGCTACATTAAGTCATAAAGACATTCTTTTACAGTGACACGCAGATACATTTCTAAACACACACACACACACACACACACACACACACAAACACACGGAGAAACACACACACATACACACACACACACAATGGCACTAGAATCTCTTCAGTTCTCTGGCATGGCTTAGTGCTTTTCTTTCTAGTTTCTTCAAAATCTTTCCCACATCCTCTAATGTTTTCAACACAACTGCCACTTACAACAAAAGCCACAAAGCACAATACAAGCCTAAAGTCCTTTAATGGGATGTGCTGATTGGCGAAAACAAGCAAGCGTCTGTTTAAGAAAATAGAACACTTGAAGGAGGAAGAGGGAGAATCCTTCGTCCCAGATGGGTAGAGAGAGTCGACGCTGATTCGCCGGCAAGTGGCTCACTGTTGCTGAAGTCCACTGACCTGCTAATCGCCGCACAATGTAAACAGATGTCGTCGCCGCCGCTGTTGCCACGCTACATCCACACTTTCCCCACAAACAGAATGTTAACAGAGGCGCACTGCTTTATTAATCCTGCTCCCTTCTTCCTTTCTCTCAATCCTGACACCGTCTGATCCACAGAAAGCCGCCACGTATTAGCGCAGTGGTAAGCAGGATGTGGACTTTTATCCAGTGTTTGCCGAAGAAAAGTAGCTAAAGCTCGAGCATTGCGATGGTTTAGCTGCTGCTCACAAAGGGCTACAATACCCCCCCACATACCACCACCACCACCACCACTTCGTCCTCTTTGTGCAGAAATGGGTGTTTAAAAAATGAAGGAGGTTTTGCTCTAAAAAGGAGTAAACAGTGTCTTGGGCCTCGGTGTTGAAGATGTGGGAGAACCAGAACGAGGTCTTGGACAGAGAAGATTTGTTGCAGAAGCTGGGACCCCCGCTGTATAAAACTCCTGAATTCCCCCCCTCCCCTCTCCCCCCCCACAAAGTGCTCCCTGCTCCTCTCTTGTTTCCACACCTACCCCACCCCACCCCACCCTCCCCCTTCCACCCCTCCACCCCCCAACCCCCACCCCCATACCCAGGCATCTCAGAGTGCATCGCAGCGGCAACCCACGAGCCCAGGTGCGCCGGAGGGAGCGGGCTGCAGGTGTTGGCACGTTTTAGGCGCATTAGGTGCCTGACACCCAACTGCCGCGGAAGAATAATCGGATTCCGCCCCGGCCCCTTTCCCTGCCTGGCTCGCTGCGCTCTGCAAACACAGCACAAAGGCCTGCTGCGCCCACTCCATCACGCATTCACACACCTGGGACGCATTTAGGTGGTGATGGATCTCGGGAGAGTGTATGTGTGTGTGTCTGCATGTGTGTGTGCGCATGTGAGTGAATCTATGTGTGTGTGTTTGTGTATGTGTGTGTGTGTGTGTTAATGAGTAAATGTGTGTGTTTTGGTGTGAGAAGGAAGTGTTCTGAAGGGTGGGGACAATGTCAAAAAATGAGGGTCAACATTCTTCACGCCTCAAGAGTGAGATTTAAGATTGACCCCCTTGGCCTGCCTAAAAGGCACTACAAGGTGTGGGTTGCATGCAGTGTGTGTGTGTGTGTATGTGTGTGTGTGTGTGTGTGTGTGTGTGTGTGTGTGTGTGTGTGTGTGTGTGTGTGTGTGTGTGTGCATATGTGTGTGTGTATGTGTGTGTGTGTGCATGTGTGTGTGTGTGTGTTTATGTGTGTGTGCATGTGTGTGTCTGTGTGTGTTCGTGTGTGTGTGTGTGTGTGTAAAATGGATTTTGAGCCTCTGGATTTTGAGTGTTCTTTAAAGAGCCATAGAAGAAGAGGGCAAAGGGCAGGTGCGAGGCCACGCATCCTGAGGGCCCCTCTTTCCTCTGGTCTGTCAGGGAGCAGTGGAATCACGTCTTTAGGGACGACTTCAGTTCCTGTAATGTCATGCTGGAGGAAGCCATCACAGCAAGGTCTGTGTGGAATGCCCCAATGATCATCTCCACAGACTGTAAGGCTCTTACCAGAACCACATACAGCTCTTTACAGAGATGTATCAAAGTCCTTCTAGACAAGTCCCTGCACTCAGCGGCCATATTGGAGATGCTTTCAGGCATCTACTTCAGGTTACTAACATGAGGCCCTACCTAAATGAATGGCAAGACATGAGTATGACTGAGGGACATAAAATATACATGGCTGAAATCACAACAAAGACTTGATTGTAATGGCTCGAAATGTTTGTTGGTTTGTATCAAAATAAGGCTTTAAAAGTCCTTTTTCTCACGGGTTATTTTTAACTATGCACACGCAGTGTGGTACATTGGAGCACGATACTGCAACATGACTGGAACGCAGTTTGTACAGCTCGGCAGATGATTGGCTCTTGGCAGCGGAACAGGTGGGATATTTGCAGACACTCGCCATATTGGCGTTACGAAATGTCCCCAATGCTTTTCTATGGACGATTTCTCCAGTGCTCCGTCTCCTCCTATGTAAGAAAGTCTCTGGATGTATCCGATAGGAGTTCTGTAGGAGTCGAAGGGGAAACTCAACTAATCTCAACTGGACTTGATGAATGACCAATGACTAACCAACCCTCAACCAAGACGTGTCAAAGAAAAAGGCTGTGGAGAAAGCATGTGTGTAAGCATGTGTGTAAGCATGTGTTAATGTGACCATGAAGGGCCTCAGCTTCTCTCACCATCAGCCCACAAAATCACTGAGTAGACATTGGTTTCATTACAGCTTCAGCTTCATCAATCAAAAAGGCGTGCAACCAGAGGAACAGAAAAATGAACCAAAGCAGCTCACAAAATCACATTACACGCCAAAAGCAGGACGAGAGATAGAGCTGGAGAGAGAGAGAGAGAGAGAGAGAGAGAGAGAGAGAGAGAGAGAGAGAGAGAGGGAGAGAGAGAAGGAGGGAGGGAGAGAGAGAGTGAGGGAGGGAGAGAGAGAGTGAGAGGGACAGAGGTGAGAGAGGGGGAGAAAGAGTGGGGAAGAGGGTGACGGAGAAGAATGGGGGTGGGACTCTATGCTCCTTCCTCTTTTCTAACCTCCTCTCACCTCCTCTCCTTCGTTTTACTGCAGCTCCAGGCTGCCATGTGGAAAGAATGGAACCCTTTTAAAGTTGCAGCAGTGCACCCCTCCACCCCGCCCCATTTGACTCCCCTCCGCACCCTCACGTCCACTTCTCAACTCTCCCGTTTCACTCGCTGCCTTCTCCACATGACCCCCAGTGCCACCCCCACCTCCTCCACCACCACCCACCTCCACCCCCACCCTGCCAGAGCCCCACATCATCAAAACCCCTCTGGGCACCAGCAGCCTGGAACGCTACCCCTCCCTCCCTCCTTCCCTTCCTCCCTCCCTCCCTCCATTTCACTAGCCAGAACCTCCCCTCCCAAGCACACACACACACACACACACACACACACACCAAGCCCACCACTACCCACCTACCCTAGTCAGCCCCCTGTGCACTCACTGCACCTACCCCCTGCTTTTACCACCACCACCACCACCTCCGTCCCAGCAGTGCCTCCACCCCTGGCTCCCCCCGGCAGCTGCAATCAGAAGTGGCAGTCCTGCTGAGCTGGGGGCCCTGGCCGCTAATGGACAGTAATGCTCCGCTAGCAGCGCAGCGCAGCTAAGCGCAGGGCCCGGTGCCGCGCCCGGCCTCTGAGGCCTGACTTTAAGTAACCTTCCGAATTAGGAGAGGCCCCGACTGCCCAGGCCCCAGTGCACACACGGAGCGCCGCGCCGCACGGCTAATGAGCGAGCCAAATAAATAGAGTTACAGTAAATGGCTAGAAAAGGAGGAGAAAGGGGAGAATTGGAGAGAGAAAGACAGACAGAGAGAGAGAGAGAGAGAGAGAGAGAGAGGGAGGGAGAGCGGGACCTTTTCATTACACTGGCTGAATTAAAAGAGCTATGTCAGAGCCAATTCGGAGCCAATTTGGCGAAACTAAACAAGCCATCACATCGAGTTCTTGTCCAGAGGGGCAACGTCCGGGCTTACGGTGGTCCGCGAAATTAACCTCCTGAAGGGCCCCTGGTTCACCTCATCCATCTCTCCCTCTTTTTCTGCCTCTCTTTTTCTACCTTTCTCTCACATTTCCATCTCATTCTTCCTTTCTTTCTCTTTCTCTTTCTCTTTCTCTCTCTCCTCTTCTAATGCAGTCGCACTTCCTTGCAGGTCCCAGCAAGAGAGCAAAGGAGAGCAAATAAAATGGAGAGAGAAGAGAAAAAGAGTGAGACATAGAAAAAGAAGGATGGAGGCACGTCGGGGGAGGGGGGCTGGAGGCTTTGATCTGTGTGTTGATGAAGGAGAGGGGGGTGCTGTGCTCAGACAGACCCTAATGAGGGAATTAGGGACCAGCCTAAGCCGTCCTCCATACTAACTCACTTGGAAAAGAGAAAGAAAGGGGGGAAAAAATGCATGACTGAGAGAGAGAGCGAGAGAGAGAGAGGGCAACTAGTCATCTGTCAGGCCCAATCACTCAATGAGCAGCTTTGCCTTTCACCTTACAACACAGAAGACTGAAGCGAAAACACCCCATGCTTTTTCTGTGCGTGCCCTTGAGCTTAGCACCTTGTCTGAAATATAGCGGAATAAAGCGGTGCTCTGCCCTGCATATTGCTCCTGCCGTTTGCTGTAAGACTTTAAAATACAGACACTGATAAAACTGTTTTTTAATGGTGACATACCATCAGATTGTTATAATAAGGGTTAAATGGAAGTAGAATTTGGTAGGATTTCTTATTACATTACACTTAGCTGACGCTCTTATCCAGAGCGACTTACAGATATTTACAGGGTTTCAGTTACAGGCCCTGGAGCAGTGTGGGGTTAGATGCCTTGCTCAAGGGCATCTCAACCATGGGTAGGGTGGGATTTGAACCGGCAACCGTCCGATTGCAAGACCAACTCCCTAACCACTATGCCACAGCTGCCTTTTAAGTCACAGAATACCTAAACCACCCAAAAGAAAACAGCAACAGTTTTCAAACACGTTACAATCCATTCTTTCCCTATTGATGGACTTACTGTAAGGGGAGTCCAGGTAGCCGTTGCGGGGGTCCATGGCGAAGAGCGTGCCGCGGTAGGGCAGGGTGTGGTCGGCCAGGTGGGGCAGCGAGCTGTGCAGCTCCTTCTTGACCAGCTGGGGGCGCTCCTCGGTGGAGGTGGACGGTTCCTCGCTCAGCTTGCCCGAGGCAGCGCCGGCCACAGGGCTCTGGGAGCTGATGGCGTTGCGCCGCTCGCGGTGGTGGTACGTCGGCCCAGAACTCTCATCCTCTATGGGGACACAGACAGATGGAGGGAAAGAGAGAAGAGAGAGAACAAAGAAAGGAGAGATAGAGCGAGAGAGAGAGAAAAAAGATGTAAGGAGAGTGTAGACTGAGCGTTAGTCCTGAAACTGTAAAGCAATAAGTGCAACAATGACTCAATAAAAATGTTTTTTTTTTTTTTTTCTGACAAAAATGCTGCACATATAGCAGAGAGTGGAGCAAAAAAGCCTTTAGATCTTGCAGGCCAATCACAAGTCATTTGCAGACCTGCTATCAAAGGTAACGTCTCAGGGCATGTTAACACCCCTGCACATCTGTATTTGTTGACTACAAACAAACACATATGCAGTCATGCTCACATACACACACGCGCACACATACACACACAAACAGGTGCACACAAACTCAACAGCATGGAACAAGTCAGGTCACGTTCAAAGCTCGTAAGAAAGCGTAGCCTGGCAGCCTTGTTCAGGCCGTCTTGCTCTTGCGAAGAGCATTGTGGGTATTTTCTCTCCAACCCCCTTGGGTTTGGTCTCTTGGTGGGGATCTGAGCGTGCAAGGCTGGGGCTGAGCGTTGAGAGGCCTCTCGTGCTCTCTAAAGAGAAACAGGCCTCCAGTCCGTATCAAAGCTACAGCAGTCCAGTCTGCAGTTCCCACAAGCCAACATTCTCTGTCAGTTCCTTCACATTTTTTTGTCTTCTTCTTCAACTTGTCTTCTTTTTTTCCTTTTTCTCTCAAAGACATGGATTCCCATGGAGAGGGCAGCTCTGTGTTTTTCCTCAGCATTCCACGCTGCCCATTAAGTGGCCTCATGGGTAGCATCAACGCCCACCTCCCTCCCTCTCTTTTTTTTCTCTCCTTCCCTCTTTCCCTCTTTCGCTGTCTGTCTTTACCCCTTTCGTTGGTTTGTGCTCCATGTACCTTTGCTGTTACTTCTTATTCCCTCCTCTCTCATGACTTCCCATTTCTCTCTGTCTTTTCTCTCTCTCTCTCGCTCTGTCTCTCTCTTTCTCTCTCTGTGTCTCTCTTTCTCTCTCTCTCTCTCTCTCTCTCTCTCAATTTTTCCCGCTTCCCAGGGTAATCTCCTCTGGAGAGCAGAGGAGCTGTGAGGAAAGCAATGTGATCCCTGAGGGGGGTTTCTCTCTCTCTCCGGCGTGTGGGGCTTTGGAGGGGATAACCCAGCCAAAGGTTTAGTGGCTGAGCTGAGGGCCGAAGACGCCTGACCCCCACTGCAGGTCTTCACTCCCTTGACCCCCACAGCAGTAAAACACACTGCAGTCTTCTTTTAAGGCCTTTAAAAGACTCGGGCACGTCGGCTCTGCTTGCAGAGAGCAGTGTTCAGTGTCTTCTGTAGCTCGAAAATGTTGATGAAAATAAATAAGACACATAATTATAAATAATTACCATAGATAAACTGTGTTTTTTTGTGGCAAAATAAAAGGGAAACAAATCAAAACATTTCTATTTGACCTCAATAATGTTTCTTACATGCTTCTTTTTAATGCTCTAACAGTATTTCACTTATCTCACTATAATCCCCTCTGTCAGAGTGCTGTTTCGTGTCAGATGTGCTCCAGTGGTCCTGGCTAAAGCTAAAGCTTGCTGAAGTCCAGCGAGTTTAGTCACTCTCCAGCCCACCGCCGTTTCAGTTCATTAGGGGTCTGTCTGGGCGGCCCTAATTCCACCCAGTGTCTCGGTCGTGACTACAGTGCTGTGATGTTCTAAAGCTGTGGCAAGGGAGGAGGTGGTGGGACGTGATGTTTTAGCAGCCAACAGCTAAAGCTCTGTATCCATCCACGATGGGCACGGCCCTTGCAGCATGTGATTGCCATTGCCCTGCCTAGCTGCGGTACCAAACCCAGAGTCAGAGGAGACCCCAAAAAGTCTGACTCGGAGGGGGGAGAAGGAGAGGACAGATTAGGGTACTGCTGTGCCCGTGTTGAGCAGGGCAGGGCAAGCTGGACGACTATGGGCAAGCATTTCTGGCACCCCCCCGCCCCAAAAAAATTCCTAGCTGATCCCCTCTCTGTCCCTCACGCTGCAGGGTTGGCAGTCGCAAGTCTGTGTGTCTGCAAAATCCAGCGACTATGAACCGTTTAACTGACAGTGAGCAGGGGAGAGGGAGAGACATGAACAGAAAGAGCATGAGAGAGAGAGAGAGAGAGAGAGAGAGACTGAGAAAGAGAGAGAGAGAGAAAGAGAGAAAGGGCAGACGTGTGAGTGAGAGAGAGATACTGAGGGAGAGAGAATATAAGAACTTCTTCCAATCCGACAGAAATGACAGTGTCAGTTATGGTATAAGCATTTAATCCTATACTGCGTACCCCGTGATCTTATTAAGGGAATAATGCCACTTATGCTGTTAAATCTGGATTAATAGGTCTACTCTCGCAAACTGCAATATTAACATAAAGGGATTTACCAACTGTGTGCTTGCGCTTCCTGCATGGATTTGCGAGAGGAGGTTACAGCGGGCTGTAAGCCTGCATAAGTGAAATCACTGTAATCCAGGAAATAGGGGCACACACTGCAGCAAATACAGATAGGGCGCACATCTTTTAGGTCAGTGTGCAGAAAATACCTCGCGAGTAGTAAACATTTTAGCGCTCCACTGCCTAGCGGAGCATTACAACACCAGAAAAGCCCTTTTACAGATAGATTTATGATCAAAATGTTTTAAATCCAAAAATGAAAAAATCCCTACTTCTGGGGGCATTTGAAACCGTGGGGCCCCAGAGATCTGTCCTATTTTTTTCTGTGGCGCTGGATTTTCGTCACTCCATTTGTTCCTGTTTGAGTGCACTTCCTCACTGGGTAGAGTCCTCCATCATGGACGCCGTGGTGTCCACGGAGATAGGTCACTCTGGGAGGGGGGCGCTAGGCACAGCGGGCTCAGCTGGTGTCGTTAGGCACAGGAGAGCACAGAGGACTTAACCTGCCAACATTCCTGCAAACTAGCCACCCCGCCTTAGGTATACAGTGTGGCCTTTTCGACTACTGGTAATGAAGAGAAATACAGAAACTGAACTATAAGTTCGAAAATAGTGGTGGTATGATTACAGAATAAAGCACTACCCTGATAACTACTGCACTAAAGGACCCTTCTATAACACTGGTCACATTTACTGGGACAATGTAATCTATGTACTTGAGCTACCACAAAGCACCTTATCACGACACTTGTCTACCTCGTGGAATTCTTATTACCTTTACTTATTATTATTATAATTTTTTCCCTCCCCTCAGTTCAGTGAATGTATTATGCAGATGTGTGCAATAGGTTTGATCTGTTTTTGCAATGTGTATTATGTGTATGCTACTGGACACCTTAATTTCCTTCGGGATCAATAAAGTTACTCTTCTCTACTCTACTCTAAAAGTAGTATCAATAGCTGAGCTGTAATGTCGCATTATTTTTTATTTGAATGGAGAACTGACCCTGAATTTAAAAAGAACAGTTCAGTAGCTGAATTTAGGATGGTGTGCTTTTTGTTTCCCACACCAACCTGCTCCATTCCTCAAAGTCATTCGTCCTGCAGTGCTGATGGCGAGATTGCTGACTGTTGACAAAATTATTATCCTCCATCCTTCCCTTCCTCTCTCCCTCCCTCCCTCATTACCTCTCCCTGCCTCTCATCCCCCTGACTGCCCACACAATCCCAAGCCTGCCTCTATCTCTCTGCCTCTCTCTCTCTTTCCATCTCTCTCTCTTTCCATCTCTCTCTCTCTCTTTCTGCTCCCCTGCAGAGACACTCTCTTTCTGTCTCTCTTTTCCCTTAGGGGTAAATCTTTCTCTTTCTTTCCCTCTCAGTAAACCCTGTCGGTGTTTGCCCACTTCATTCATGTCCGAGAGGGGTCAAGCGTATAAAACAGCGCTCAATCTAACAAGTGTCACCCGATCCCCCCTGGCCATCTCTGCGGTGAAGCGATCCAGAGGGCCTCATTATGTTGCTGTGAGGTGCCTAGCAGCAGCACATCCTTTTACATCGCCCTGGCCGAGAGGCTCGGCAAACACAGGAAAAAACCCTGGGTCAACAAGGCTCAGCATTCAGAGGTAAATAAGTGGTAGCCCCCGTCACCCCCCACCCCCACCCCCACCCCCACGCCCACCTCCCCCGCTCTTCACCCATCCCTAGTCTTTACTTCAATCGCGCTGCTGCCTGTCTCTCTGTTTGTCTCTGTAATCACAGAAGATTATGTGTGCTTATCATTTACAAGGTCATCATTTTTGTGAAAAGCCTGCAATTTACCTTGTCTGGAAAAATTTAAACATTTGGATTTACAAAGGCAAAAATCAATACTTGTGTGGTTTAATTCCAGATCCGAAGCTACGTGTAGTTTTTAAAAATGTATGCCATTGACTTCTGACATCTGAATGCACCTTTATTCCTGGAGAGATGTGTGCTCATTTGCTGATGCAACCTCTTGATCACTCCCCTCTGCTCTCACCTAAGCATCCTGAGTGAGTGTTTTCACTCTGATGTGAAGAGATACACATGTCTTGGAGGCTCTTTGAACCAGGAGTAGGAGGAGAAGAAGAAGAAAAAAAAAATACAACGAAAATAAATCTACGCTTCAGTTGCTCTGACCACTGGCCTTCCTTCGAGGACATTTCTCTCCCCTCTCCTCTGCTCCTGCTCTGTCCTCTACTTAAACTTGACTCATCCCGTCCTCTACAGGTTCACAGGTCCACCCCCCACCCCCCCACCCCCATCAACCAACAACGCAAAAACACAGGGCTTGTCCTCCATGGATTGGGGGGGGGGGGGGGGGGGGGGGTGGAGGATGGATGGATGCATGCTCCTCTAGAAAAAAAAGGAAGGGGGGGGGGGGGGGTGTAAAAAACGAGTCTGGTCTCTCTGTGGTGATTGAATTTCTTAACATCTTTTCAAAAAGCGCTTAAATGCCTGGAGGCAAGAGGAAGAAACAAGCTAATGGTGGATGGGGAGCACTGAACAAATTTCAGAGCCCTTTCCTGCTTGCGTTTGAGGTTGAAAGCAAGCTCCTGCCTTTCAAGTTTCAAAGTCCTCCTTCCTCCTGCAGTGTCACTGAAGGATTTGAAAAGAAGGTAATTGTGCTCGCTGCCGACCTGATCAGAGCGCACGGCCCCGGCTCTGGTATATCAGGAGCTTTCTCCGCTACTATAATGGAGACCGGTGCTCTGCTCGAGAGCTCATTCTCTCGCACTCTCTCTTTCAGTCTCGCTCTTTTTCCTCTCACTCTCTCCTCTCCCCTATCCCTTCTCTCTGGTTCTCTCTCTCTCTCCCTCTTTCTCTCTCTACTCCTTTCTCTCTCTCTCCCTCTTTCATTCCTACTCTCAATCACTCACTCACTTTCCCCAGCCAGCCCCTCATTAAATCCTAATGCCCCGCCACCCCCACCCCCACAACCTCCACCCTCCTCTTTTTTATGTTTGGGGCCTCCATTGTAAAAGACTCTGGCCTGGATACCTTCGGAAAACAATCCCAAAGCCCCCATGCTACACCAAGGGGAAAAGCAGGCTAATGAGGAGGGCAAAGGAGAGAGGCATGCAAACAACCAAACGACAAATTGACAATATGGAGGAGATAACGAGGTAACGAGAGGCGCCTTCCGGGAGACGAGTGCTTGGCCCTGGGACACAAGTGCTTGCGCTGAGAAGGGCCCAAGTAAGAGAGAGAGAGAAAGAGAGAGAGAGAGAGTTTCTCGCTTCTTTCAGGCAAACACTTCCTCCTTCCTCTGGCTTTCTTGTTTCTCTGGCACAGTAGGGACTGAGCTCCAGAGCACGCCAATCAGGCCTTTTTTCGCTCTCAAAGTTCTACACGATATCCTGCAGCCACAACGCCAGTCAACGCCAATCAGGACATGGCGCGGGGGAGCACAAAGACAGCTTTGCATCAGCATTGCACAGTGTTGCGCGGCGTTTCCGGCGAGCCAGGTTTTGTTCGAGGCCTCACTGTCGAGGAGGAGAGCGGAGGGCGGCTTTGAGACCGAGCCAAAGCCGCGGAGAGTTTTTCTACCTGCAAACTTTTGAAAAACACCATTGTCAACAGCACGAACAGGTCTGGCTCAGAAGGGAGTTGGTGGAAAAGAAGAGCGAAAAGAGAGAAAAGGAGAGTGAGAGACAGAAAGAGAGAAAGAGAAAGAGAAAGAGAGAGAGAGAGACACAGAGAAACAGAGTGGATGATGTGCACTGAAAACAAAACGCTTCTTCAAAGCTCCACTCCTCCTGTGCGTTAATCTCTCTCCTGTCCCCCCACCCCCCACCCCCACCCCCCTTTCTCTTGCAAATCACATCGCTGGAGTTAGCAGGGAAGGGGGGGGGCAAACGACTTGAAAAAGATTCCCCCAATTAACAATGAGACTCGGGGATGTGAAAATTCCAGCATCTGGCGTCCGTTTAATAACAGTACCTCTCCAAGCGGCTTAGTGTTAGCGGAGCTAACGTTACCTGAATCATGCGGCCTGCTGCCAGGTGCAACGCTACACGGGGGAATCGCTAGTGATTAGCTGGCCCGCCAGGAAAACGGGGGGAGCTCCTTGCATCAGCTGGAACACTCCAAACAGGAGAGAGAGCAGGAGGGGGAGGAAGAAAGAAGTATAAAGTACCCCAACACCGCACAGGGATTACTACGATTGTGTGGGGTATTTTTTTTTCTACTCCACTCAACTCCTTGGCTCCCCCAAGCAGTAACACACACTGTAGAGGCATCGCCAAACAATCCGGCCTGAACCCCCGCTCTGGGGACCCATAATGCCATGCAGGAGGGCACTGAAATGGCAGTTCAGATTGCCATTATGAATGTGAAGGTGACACGTTTATCACCCTGCTTAAATGTCACACCACTAACTTAAAAACAATTTGTTGTTTGTATGGGCCAGGACTCTGAATAGCCTGATCCTTTCAATCAGTAATAAAAATAATAATAAAAAAAAAAATTGAATTCCATTCCATAAAAAAGACAACTCTAAAATCTTCGTTTACATATAATGCTCATGTAAAAAAAAGAAATTTGTTTAGTATTGGATTCATAAACTTAAAATATGTGGCATAAAACTTTAGTATTTTATAGACCATTTTAAAATAAACTGTATCCCACTGAGCAGGTTTTTAATATGACATGACTCACAAATTCTTTAACAGCCACTGGCAAATTTGCTGGAAACCAAAGGCATGCTACAAATAATTGTTTTTGCCAAAAAGCTTTCAGTCCCAGAAGGGATTCAAAACATTATACCAATATCCAGGGTGAGGTGGATATTTTCCAGAAGGCAGTGTTTCTCCACAGGACCAAAACACTTTAGAGGACATGCCATTAATTTTGCGTCATTACAAACTGGCTACACCCAGCTCGAAAGCTATTCCGCCAGTGCCAAAATTTTTGATTTAATCTCAAAGAGAAAAAAAGAAGTTAGGGACTAATTCATGCTGTACTTTTATGTCAAGTTTTGTTTTTCTCTCTCTCTCTCTCTCTCTCTCTTTGGAATGTCCTTTGTGTTTCAGGCTAGACTTTGTCAAACTGTTCCAAAATGACAGAAAATCAATGGAAAAGCTTTGTTAAAAAGAAAAGTGAAAAGGAGCTTACAGTTCGCACCTACCATTGAAACTCTGGTTTATTTGCCGTGAGCTCTGAGTGCTCCTATTGTCGGGCACTATTTAAATAGCGGATCGTGACTGATGTTCGGCGTAATTGCAGCGAGACTCTACTACCTGCAGTTTGGGGGCTTCGCTGCAACCTCTTCAGCAGCTCATCAACAGGGGTTTGATTTCCCACTCAAAGCGCTGGTGACTGCTCGCCTCAATATTCATCTGCCAAGGGTTCAATGTTTCCTGCATGTCTTAATCTGGCTGTTTTGCCATGCAAACCCCCTAGTGCCCCCCCTCGTGCCCCCCCCCCCCCCCCCCCCCCCCCCCCCATCCCTTCCTCCCCTGTGCCCTCTCTTGTCTTCCCCAACCCTTACACTCTTGGGACCTCACTCGCTCTTTTTTGCCCACAGGCCTCTTTTGAGATTTCCTTGAGAGCCTGTCATCTCAAAGGCCCAGCCTAGGAGACGGAGCAGTGCTGGGGGTAGGGCAAGGAGTAGTGGGAGAGGGGCAGGGGCAGGAAGGCAAATCAAAGACTTTCAGAAGGTCCCGGAGACCCCCCCTCTTCACTCGCATTGAATCAGTGTCAGGGGCTGAAACATCGTCTTTTTCCCTGTTATGCTTCCACTAAATCCTTATCAGGCAATATACCACAACTGCAATGCGTGGAATTGGACTGTGTTTGGCTGGCAAAGACAAGCGCTTCTAGAAAACAGAGACTTTAGCTGGACTAACTGCTTAACAAAAAAACTTAATCTCTACACATTTGGCTTTTTAGTAAGTTTTAAGTTGCTTAGATTTTCAGAATGTGATTGTGAACACAAATTCATTAATTGCTGCAAGTTATTGCTGTCGACTGACATCAGTTTGATGCTTGTTAAGGTGCATCCATTAAAAATGGCACTGATTCACCTCAGCAGCAGCATCATGTGCATTTCAGCAGTCACAGATGACTCATGCAGAACTTCCTGTAACTCCATGGCAGATGCTGGACTCCTGGAGGACAGTGACGGTACATCCTGTGCTTAGAGCACACCTTGGTTTAGTGCCACACCACACCACTCCCAACTCTGCAAGATGACAGACTGGGGAAGCAAACGAAAACCCTGAATAGGTGGCAAAATGCCTTGATCAACATACATTATTATATTTGGTAGGCACCCTTCATGACTACGTTTCAATCTTTCAAAGCAGCTATTTGTGTTCCGTCAACCTTTCCTCAACTCGCAAATTGCTGAGTGACCACATATGTAACTCTACCCTGTGCAAAGTTTTCAGTGGAGAGATGGAATTCTTTTAAGTCACTGGCAAGCACGCACGAGAGCCTAGGAGTCTTTGGGCTGTTATTTCTTACTTCCAGTTCTTCACGGCTGGCCTGCTCTGGGCAGATTCTGACCGGAGACGCAGAGGGCCGAGAAGGGCCAGCTTTTCCGCCAAGCCTGACCGCTGGCATCGCCCCCCACTTCCCCTCGCCAGCCCAGCAGCCACCCAGCGCCAGTCTGCGCTGCCCAGATTAGCAACCGCACACACGCTAAGAGGAGCGTCTGATCCACCCAGGGCTGAGCTGCCAGCACTGCCCCACTCTGCTGTACAGCTTCACGTAGAGTTCCACTTTGACGTGAAAAACATGGCTGACCAAACAGGTATAGAATGCTCGGTGGCATCGCCCAGGAAGACCAGGAATGTGTCTCGTCTCGCCTCTCTCCAGCGCCCCACCTGACAGCTTCAGCTTTCCAGCGTGGTACTGGGATGCTGCGGGTGAATACGCACCAGGCATGCTGGCAGAAAGCAGCGGCCCTATTAAGACAGTTAGCCAGCGCTTACCAGCGGATGGATAATTAGACACTTCAAAGGCACCTGCCCGCGATTCCCATGAGGTGGGGATATACTCACGGCCCCCTCTCCGCTCCCATCCCCTCTATCCCATTTTAAAAGCATGTTAACTCCTATCTGTGGCTAGCAGGCTAATTTAACTTCTGACATTTGATATGTGAGGAATGAGAGGGATCAGCCGTTTAGCTGGAACGGGATTACCCCCGCATCACCCCCTCCTTCCTCCCACGTGAGGAGGGGGAAAGCTGAGGGTTGGGGGGGGCAGGCTCTCACTCTCACTCAGGCCAGATTCATTAATTTGCCTGGTGTGCTAAGCAGTTTATCAATGACGGCGAAAATGTCTCGGCCCAGAGTGGAACATCCCTTTACCCCAGCCTACCCTCCCCTCCCCATCCCTATCCCCCTCCTTTCCTCTCCTCTTCTTCTCCCTTTCCCCTCCTCTTCCTCCAGCTCTGCTGCCTGCAGTTATCACAGGCCTGCTGGTGTATAAAAAAAAACCCTATAAGCCTGTCAATCAACTGCTTGCTCTGCTGCTGCTTTGAGCCAACATCATGCCAGCAGTAGGAAAAATTAAATCAGTCAGAATGACAATGGGTTGTTACAGGTGTAAAGCGCTATAGTGAGAAAGCATCTTTTGGTGTTGTTGCTGTTGTTGTTTTCTCTGTTTCTCTGTGGGCCCGTCCACACGACAACGTTTTCAGGTCAAAACGGTAAAGTTTGTTTTGGCCTTCCGTCATCATGCCCCTCAAGCTGGGACAGCACACCTTTCACAATGACAACGCAATGAAAACGTTCCCGTGTGGACGTAAATATTTACTGCTCCGTTGTCGTGTGGACGGACTTTTTTTTTTACCCGCAAAGAAAAAAATCCAGGAACATTGTCGTGTGGACGGGTCCTGTGTTGCCGTGGACCGTTTGGGCTTCAATCTGAAATCCAGCCAATGAAGCGAGCAGATGCTAGCCAGAGCCTGCCGCTCTGTGTTGCTGCGGATTGTTTACGCTACATTTTGAAGTTTAGCCAATGAAGTGAGCAGATGCTAGCCTGAGCCTGCTAAATCCTATCAAAATCAACTAGCAACTCTGCACTACTCCATCAAAGGCAGCTGGACTTAGCCCACTGTATCCTATCAAAGGAAAGGCTCCTTGACCTTTGACCTTAAACATGTGGAGAGGAGGGCTAGCACTGTCTCTGGGTTTCAGGAGAGTCATTTCTGTTCAGTGTCAACATCAAGTTGCCTGTGTGTGTGTGTGTGTGTGTGTGTGTGTGTGTGTGTGTGTGTGTGTGTATATATGTGACTGTGTGACGGATCTGGGTTAAATGTTCGACACGCCTATGCGCTTTGATGCAACAGCTGTTCCTGCTTAGCTGTCCCTTTTTCCTGCGTGACTCCAACATAAAGCGTCTTCCACGGGGCACCATGACAATCCGAATTCCAAGCAAC
>CM050203.1:21010000-21020000 GCA_027475355.1 Coilia nasus | reverse complement strand
CAAGCAAAAAGACGGTGACGGGGTGAACGGCGGGGGAGAGGGAGAGGGAAAGATTGAGGGGGTGCGAGAGTGAGATAGAGAGAGAGAGAGAGAGAGGCAGAGAGGGTGGGAAAGAAGGGGAGGGAGAGGTGGGGGGAGGCGACTTCTTAACCCTCTGTTTCTAATCAATCACCAGAAATCAGTGCCACAGAACACGGCCTTTGATCCTAACTCCTCTTTCACACCGTGCAGGGGGGAAGAGTGAATGAGAGAGTGAGCGAGACAGAGAGAGAAAAAAAGACAAAGAGACAGAGAGAGTGAGCGAGACAGAGAGAGAAAAAAGGGAAAGAGACAGAGAGTGAGCCAGAGAGACAGAGAGAGAGAGAGAGAGAGAGAGAGACAGAGAGAGTGAGCCAGAGAGAGAGAGACAGAGGAAGAGAGAGACAGAGAGGGAGAGAGAAAAAGAAACAGAGAGACAGAGAGAAGGAGAGAGGGAGAGAAAGAGCAGGGAAGGGGGGCAGAGGGCAGGGAGAGAAAGGGGGGGCAGGAGACAGAAGGGGGGGGGGGGGGGGGCAAATGGAGGCTGATGGGGATATGAGAGAGCTTGCCCTGAGACAGGGAGCTGGCGTGGCTCCACGCGAGGTTATTCTGGCTTCAGGAGTTCATGCTTCCCAAAAGGTCAATTTTCCCCGCAAAATTGAAACATATTTTGGCTGAATGTTCACTTTATAATGACATAAAAAGCTACTGGACAAATACATCCTTGGCCATTACTATGAGACAGGTTCTGAAAACAAACTTCTGACACATAAAGACTTTCAAAGGCGACTGCTCCCCAACAGAGGCCAAAAACAGCTGAAAGAGAGAAAAAAAGAGAACACGCTCGTTTGAGAGAGAGAGAGAGAGAGAGAGAGAGAGAGTGTGATAGGGAGTGAGGTTAAAAAAAACAACACTCTCTACACTTTTGTATAGAAAAAAAGAGAGAAGAACAAGCGTGCGACCAAGAGGAATAACAGGGGGACAATAAATTCTCCCAGCATGCTCTGCACAGTTCCACTTTGTTCCACTCCCCGGGAGCTCGCCACCAAATGGACACTCGCAGCAGAATAATCAGCCACTGTTTTCCTACTCAGGGCTTTCTATTTTTACAGGGGCCCATCTCTGACCCCGGTGGCCATCGGCAGAAGGGGTGGCTGAGAGGAAGACGGGATCAGGGAGAAAGAAAATGAAAAGAGAGAGCAGGACGGAATAACAGACGTGAGAGATCGAGAGAGAGAGAGAGAGAGAGAGCTAGAGAGGTAGAGAGAGAGAGAGAGAGAGAGAGAGAGAGAGGGAGAGAGAGACAGAGAGAGGGAGAAAGAGAGAGAGAGAGAGGGAGAGAGACAGAGAGATAATGAGCAAGAGGGATAGAGAGAGAGAGAGAGAGAGAGAGAGAGAGAGAGAGAATGATGATGATGATGATGCTATCACACAAGTCTGCCACTCCTGACCCGACTGAACCATCCAGACGAGGGAAACAATGCATGTAGTCGCTTAGACAGCGGGGCCTGCACCCTGAGCAGTCATTTCAGATGTGTGCAGTCAGTGCTCAGTGCTCAGTGCCATGAAGGGATCCAGCCGACTGACTGGCAGAGCTGGGCGAGCCCCCCTGAGTGTAAGCCCAGTGCTGGGAAGGGAGGGAAGGAGGGAAGGCTGGGGTGGGGTGGGGTGGTTGGATTTGAGCGGGATGGAGGATGGAGGGGAGGGGTGGGGTAGTGGGGGGTGTGCAAGTGGGGTAGGGGTTAGGAGGTTTGGGGTGGGGTTGAGGGGGTAGAGGTTGGGAGGGTTGGGGTGGGGTTGAGGGGGTAGAGGTTGGGAGGTTTGGGGTGGGGTTGAGGGGGTAGAGGTTGGACGGGGGATATGAGCGTCTGCTCCAGTGGGTCGGGCTGGGGGCCGGGTGGCTGAGAGGCCCTCCGCCCCTCTGAGCAGTGAGGTCGGCTTAATCCAGAGCCGCGGGCTCCTCAGTTCAGAGAGAGGAAGAGTGGGAGAGAGAATGAAAGAGAGAGAGCCAGAGAGAGAGAGAGAGAGAGAGAGAGAGAGAGAGAGATGAAGCCAAGCACACAGACATACACCCCACTGCTGCAGGAAATTACCTCTAGAATGGAAAGAAGAGGCAAGGCATGCAACAACAAGCTAGTGTGTGTGTGTGTCTGTGTAAATATAATCATGTTTGGCAGTATTATTGCATGCATACATGTGTGTAAGGTGTGGTGTGGTGTGTGTGTGTTTGTTCTGTGTGGGGGAGAGAGAGGAAGAGAGAGAGGTAGAAGCAGAGTGAGAGAGACAAGGAGAGAGAGAGGGAGAGAGAGACAGGGAGACAGAGGCTGAAGGCCTGCGACAGTGACCCTCACCTCGTCCCAGTGGGGTGGGGTCAGAGGTCAGTGTGCGTGACACCCTCAGCTATCACGCTGTGTGACCTCTTCACAAAACACTCGCCTTCTGCACTGCCACTTTTACTCAATTAACAAACGCACATACACACACAAACCGACACCTACACACACACACCTATACACACACACCCACACACACACACACACGCACACGCATGCGCACACGCACGGACACGCACGCACACCCACACACACACACATCTGCCCTTTTTCATCAACATCTAAAGCTATACCACTGCATGTACACACATAAATACCTCATTAGACCAACTGTGTAAATGCTTTTTCTGAGGGAATTTAGTCATACTTATGACTAGACTGCTGTCTTTGATTGTCAATTTTCTGAAAGCTTAATCTTTTTTCTTATCACAAGAAATAGGGAGTTAGTCACACATTCAAAACAGCAAGAAATTACAAAAGAATAAACAACTATAAAAAAGAAAGAGGGCAGGAGAGATAGAAAGCCAAAAAGGGAAAAGAGGGAAACATCTGAAGGAGAAAGAAACAGAGGGAGAGAAAGCGGAGGGTAATGTGTAGTGTGTGCTGGGTGGGGTGGATGAGATGAGTGGAGGGGTGGGGTGGGGTGTGGGTGTGGGGATGGGTGGAGAGGAGAGGAGTGGAGAAACAGTTGATTATGAGCCCCATCAGGTGATCAATGCTTTCATTAATAAGACTGATCGCAGGGCTGTCACCAGCCTGACAGCACACTGAGGGATGACCCACTGCCCAGACTCCATTTCCCCCGATGCTCGCCGTTTACCCACCCCTCCTCTCCTCTCCTCTCCTCTTTTCTCTCCTCTCCTCTCCTCTCCTCCTCTCCTCCTCTCCTCTCCTCTTTTCTCTCCTTTCTTCTCCTCTCTTCTCTTCTCTGCTCTTCTCTCTTCTCCTCTCCTACATCCCCACCCCTCCTCTCCTCTCCTCTCTTTTCCTCTTCTCCTCTCCCATTTACCCACCCCTCCTCTCCTCTTCTCTTCTCCTCTTTCCTCTCCTCTCCCCTCCTCTCTTCTCCCCTCTTCTGCTCTCCTCTTCTCTCCTGTTTGCCCACCCTCCCCTCCTCCCCTCCTCTCCTCTCCTTTGCTCCTCTCCCCTCTTCTCTTCTCCTCTACTCTTCTTTCCTCTCTTCTCCTCTCCTCTATTCTTTACCCACCCCCCTCTCTTCTCTTCTTCTCTCCTCTCTTCTCCTCTCCTCCCCTCTCCTCTCCTGTTTACCCACCACTTCTTCTCTTCCTTCTCTCTTCCTTTTCTTCTTCTTCCTCTCTTGTTTTTACACGTCCTCTCTTCTTCTTCTTCACATTCTCTTTCTCATAATTTATTCCTCTGCTCGAACTCTTTTTTTGTCATCCCCTCCTCTACTTAAAGAACTGCATATTCTTCCTTTTCTCTCTCTCATTTCTTCTCTGTCCAGCCAACATCATTCCTCCTCTGGAGTGACAGAGGACAGCAACAGAGAATACTGGGGGGGTCAGAGTCACTAAAGTAGGTGGTGTGTGTGTGTGTGTGTGTGTGTGTGTGTGTGTGTGTGTGTGTGTGTGTGTGTGTGTGTGTGTGTGACTAGAGTCACTAAAGTAGGTGGTGTGTGTGTGTGTGTGTGTGTGTGTGTGTGTGTGTGTGTGTGTGTGTGTGTGTGTGTGTGTGTGTGTGTGTGACTAGAGTCACTAAAGTAGGTGGTGTGTGTGTGTGTGTGTGTGTGTGTGTGTGTGTGTGTGTGTGTGGGTGTGTGTGTGTGTGTGTGTGTGTGACTAGAGTCACTAAAGTAGGTGGTGTGTGTGTGTGTGTGTGTGTGTGTGTGTGTGTGTGTGTGTGTGTGTGTGTGTGTGTGCGACTAGAGTCACTAAAGTAGGTGGTGTGTGTGTGTGTGTGTGTGTGTGTGTGTGTGTGTATGGGGAGGGGGGTGGTGGGTGTTGAATGGTTCGAACAAACACATAGTGGAGAGGAGGAGGACGTGGTGGTAGAGAGAGAGTAGGAAAAAAGAGAGGGGAAGAGGAGGAGGAGGAGGAAAAGGTGGAGGAAGAAAAGTGAAAATCCATTTTGAAGCCCATTTTCAATTAGGGTCCGCAAGCTGTTATCGCAGGTGTCGCAGAATGGGGGCTCGTGAGTGAAAGTGTCTGCTATCCGTTTCTGAAATGAACCCTTATCTGTCCGCCACAAAGATGGGCCGGCCGCGCGTATCTGTAAATGACTTTCCCAGCCGCGCTGCTAACAGGGGAACTTTATTTCTGTCAGATGACATTGCCCTCCGTCTCTCGCTCTCGATCATTTAAATGCCTGCCTAAAAAAAAAGAAGGTGGCCTCTCTTATATGCTTTTGCATCCTCTCCTCCCACCCCTGACCTCTTCTACAAAACACTATGCATTCTCTCTCTCTCTCTCTCTCTCTCTCTCTCTCTCTCTCTCTCTCGCTGTCTTTCTCTCTATTGCTCAACTGCTTATGGCTTAAACATCCTATTCAGGAGTGGATTTTTTTTTTACTTGATACCTATCATAACCTTTCCTTTCCATTTGAGGTTTGACAAGACCTTTTTACCATAAATGCTCCTAACAGAAAAAAACAGGGAGAGAAATGAAAGGAGCTCTGCTTCCTGTCTGATGCATGCCAAAGTTCACACCATGCCTGCGATGCCCAACTGCACGCATTCCTTCACGATTTTCCAGAGGTCTCTTCCCTCTTTTTTCCCCTTCACTCATGGTTTCTTACTGTCCTCACTCCCTCTCTCTTCCCCCCCCCTGTTTCTGTCTCTTCCCCTCTCTCTCTGTCCCGCCATTTTATCGATTCGGCACCCATATGAAAAAAAAAAAAAAACAACTGCTAAACCAACCAAAAACTTTTTTTTCTGGGCTTCACTCCTCCTCTCCATGGCTGTCCCCTTTCTTCTGGGCCCCTTTCACATTTTTTTATTAGCAAATTATCCCATGACGACAGGATTTATTCAGGCAAAGAGCACGGACATCTTTTTTTAGGGCCCCAGGAAGCAACAAAAGAATCAGGGGACTTTGTGGTCCACCTGCCTGGCGAATGATGAGGGGGGGAGAGAGAGGGAAGGAGGGAGGGAGAACAGCACCCCCCCTCGTGCCTGTCCGAAAGGGGACCAATCAGGCCATTGTTGTGGCGCGGTCGGCCCTTTTGAGCTGTCGGCCCGGGGGGAGCGAGCGCGCGGATGAATGCTACACGGGGTGAAGCCAGCATTTAGCCAACCATGTGGGAACGCTCCCTCCAAGACTAGGTAATTGCGCGCTGGAGCTCAACTCTCAACTTTTTTTTTTCATATTACTGACAGAGGGAGAGAGAGAGAGAGAGAGAGAGAGAGAGAGAGAGAGAGAGAGAGAGAGAGGGGGATAGTTGTGGTGTTTGGATGTGGAGGGGAGATATGGACAGGAAGAGAAAGATTAGAAAGAAAATAATTGTCACAGAATAAAGACACGGAGAATACAAGAAAGGAATGAGGAATGCAGAAAGAAAAAAAACGATGAAAAATTACAGAAAGAAAGAATGGCACATTGAAAGTGGCAAAAGAGGGAAAGAAAGAAAGAAATATACATAGTGATGTTGAAAGAAAGAAAGAAAGAAAGAAAGAAAGAAAGAAAGAAAGAAAGAAAGAAAGAAAGAAAGGAATGTTGAAAGAGGGAAAATAGGTAAAGAGGGAAAGAAAGCAGAAAAGAATGAAAGAAAAAAAGAAAGAAAGAAAAAAAGAAAGAATCCAACCCATCATTGCTATACACATATACAAATGCAATCCAGCCTGCACTCATAAACCTAACTCAACAAAAATATTTGGAATATTTCAAATTAGATTATCATTATCTCAAATGCCACTTGAACCACATCTGACTTGTGGCCTGCAAGCCACCTCAACCACATTTAGTGCTATTCTCAGAGCCAATACCACAGCCCAATACATTATATTATTTCAGTGTGGTGAGGACCATGGAGACCCAGTGTAACCTCTGTCTGCTCAGTTCTCTCGACAGAGTTCAAGCTCTGCAGTCTCCCCCTTCCAGCCCCCATTGAAAGACAAAACCAAACACTCATGATCCCCCCCATCCACATGGCATGCTGAACTTCGCAGAATGCTGGTTTCTTACTGTATGGCTGCATTGAAAGCTGTGGTCTGTGAGGAATGGCCGCTTGAGTGACATGGTCTTTTGACTTGCACCAGGGGTAGGGTAGGTTAAGCACTGCTGGCTCTTTTTTTGGAGGGGAGGAGGGGAGGCCTGCGTGGATCCCCTCATGGAGGAGGAATAAAGAGCCCTTTTCAGATAAGATGGCGAGGCTCAAACACAGTTTGCAATTCAGTGCGAGGTGTGCTGCAAATCACACCACACGAGCTGCAGCCCTGCGGTTTGGGCAAGAAAAAAGAAAAAAAAAAAATAACACTGGGAAACCCACTACCCTATCGCCGTGACACACTTTTCCAATTACACTGAGGTTTCACTCCACCTCGGCCACGTACAGCTGGGATGCAGACGCAGTCATATGTTGCCTCCGACCTGCCCTTTTCAGGGGCTTTCCCATCAGCTCCGCAGGGGCACGCGTGTGTGGCATGATTCGGGGTAATTTGCCCAGATGAGGGGGTTGTGTTGGCTTTTCGAGAAGCAGAGAGAGAGAGAGAGGTAAAGAGAGAGAGGGAGGAAGAGAGAGAGGTAAAGAGAGAGAGAGAGAGAGAGAGAAAGCGGCAGTTTGCAGAGGCAGAAATCGCACAGGGACTTTTTTCGCCCCCGACACACCGATCGCTTTTATTCAGCCAGAAGTGGCCTGCGGCGTGGCGGGGTGCCGAAAGGGTTTAACGGTGGGGCCTGGGTGTTGGGTTACCTCTGATAAGGGGTTTGGGTTGTGCGGAAAGGGGGCTCCGGGGGGGGGGGGGGGACTGGGGAATGTAAGGTCACCGCGGCCTCGAGGGGAGGGGAAGGTGTAAGCCATCGGAGGGGCAGGGTTGAAGGGACTCTGCTGGATACTCGAGGGGTGCGCGCACACACAAAGCTCGCCGTCCTGAATTTCATTTGATGGCCTCTCATTTGCTGCTGCATTCTTCTTCCAGGTGTAAGTGCTGCTGGTAGACATTAGTAGGCCAACCTGTTTAGAGTGTGTTTGTGAGTGTGTGTGTGTAAGTGTGCGTGTGGTGCGTGTATGTGTGCATGTGTGCGTGTGACTGTGTTTATGTGTGTCTGCATGCGTGTGTGCACAACAACAGAGAGAGAGCGAGTGTGTGTGTGTGTGTGTGTGTGTGTGTGTGTGTGTGTGTGTTTGTGTGTGTGTGTCTGCATACAGTTTGTGATGATTACAGGATCTGTGTTTCCAAGACAAACCGTATGCTGTTTGTCGGAGTAATTACCAGTGTATTACAGAGAAAAATCTGCAATCACAAAGCCAAATTTACATCCATGCTTTTTCCACACCATAAAAACTCCTTCCCCAACCTAACCCCCTCCTGACACACACACACAAGCACACACACACATGCACACACACACACACACACACACACCCCTGCACTCCTTCTAATTAATGAAATAGCATCAACCATCTGGGGTTTGCAACCCAGCCAGGGAGCTCCCAAAATGCATCATGGGGATAAATGTACAATACACACACTCACACACGGAGACATAAACTCTCTCTACAAATAAAAAAATTACATGCATAAATTTCTCTCACACACGTGAAAATCAATACCTACAGACACACAAACTTTGATGCAAATTTAGGGATAGACAAACTTTTTACACATTCCAGCTAAAATACATCATGCATCTCTCTTTCTCTGTCTCTCTCACAAACACACATGCATGCACACACACACACACACACACACACACACACACACACACACACACACACACACACACGTAACGCTAGAGCTCCCAAGTGAACCATTAACCCTCAGCACCGCTGCCTTAAGTGTTCAGCCATCATCATCATCATCATCATTCGCTGAGCGATTATGCTCAAATTCCACCACTCCTGCACAACCCAGAGGCAGTGCTGCCCAGTGGGCGGACTCAAACCTCCTCTCTCCTCTTGCACTGACCCACCGTCATCCCATCGATTTGTTTGGACAGCCTGAAAGGAGACACTGCTCTTACGCTGTAAAACGCTAAAAATGTTTCATTATTTATTTCGCCAGCTGTGCAGAAAGTCTCGGAGTCTCGGAGCGCAGGGCGAGTCCTGAGCGAGGCGCAAGAGGTTGCTGATGGCTGGAGTCATTTGGATCTGATCAGCATCCGCGATGGATGTTGTGTCTGCTCAGAGCCACGGCCCGGTGGAGATGATTAAGGACGTGCTCGGGGCTCAAACGTGCCGATGGGAATCTGACCTCGCTGGCATACGGGCTCGCCTTAGCGTGTCTTAGCGTGTCGCTCTCTCACAGAGTCCCCACAGGGTCAACTCACTGTGACTAATGCTGGTGCCCTGCACCGCTGAGCCCTGCTGCATTTAACATAAGTAAACATCAGAGAGTTGCAGGTTCGAATCCTGCCCTATCCATGACTGAAATGCCCTTGAAATGCCCTGAAATGCCCTTGGCATCTAACCCCACACTGCTCCAGGGACTGTAACTGAAACTCTGTAAATATCTGTAAGTCGCTCTGGATAAGAGCGTCAGCTATGTGTAATGTATAAACATACGCAGTGATCTGCACTGTTGCACTGCTGCTGATCCTGTTCATTTTCAGCTCCTCGCCGAACTTTACTCTTGTTTAGTGTACGGCATTGTGATTATGTCTGTTGTTGCTGTTTTATATGGTTTTGATAGAATGCTTCATGGGATGTTTGTCACAAAGACATAAAAGTCCCGAATGTGCTGGATCAAAAAAAAGGACCAGATGGACAGGAATTCTGCCATTCAAACATGCTTGAAGGACTTTTAATTTTTAATGCAATTTGGCATACAAAACATGGCTAGGAATTGGAATGTACATGGGCTAGTATTGATCATGGTCAAAGCTCTGCATTTTTTTAAATGTGTGACGAGAACTACTGTGGAGGGGGGGTCACAGAACAGGGGAGTGGGCCCTGAGAGATAGTTAAGGATAGTGGGGTGTAGTGTACCAAAGGTGTAACCTGGTAAACCAGCCCCTCGTAATTCATTTCATTTTGTACAGAGGGTCTGGACTGGAGGCCTTGAGAAAAGATTTCTTCCTGGAGGTATGGAGGTTTAAAACAAGTGGCTCTGCCTTTACCCAATCGCTAACATCTGGTCGTCACGTATGCAATTAGCCTACCTACGCACTACAATTCAAATGTAGCACACAAAGCCACAAACACACCCTCTGTTTTACTGATTGGTTAGGAGTTGCTCAGTCCTCTTACATGACCTTCAACGGCCTCTGGTCCAGACCCTCTGTACAAAATGAAATGAAGTACGAGGGGCTGGTTTACCAGGCTACCAAAGGTGGGTGTGGCAAAGGGATTATGGCTGTCTTTACCGTTGGAGGTGGTGCTGGAGGCCACGGCCTTCTCACTGATGTCGCTGCGTGTGGACGCACCCTTGGTCGCCACGATGGTCTCCACCCTCTTCTTCTTCTCAGCTGCAGAACTGGCCTGGACTGGGTTTCCATGGCGACTGCGCATTCCTCAGCACCGCATGAAGACGGGAC
>CM050203.1:20982500-21002500 GCA_027475355.1 Coilia nasus | reverse complement strand
ATGTGTGGATGTATGTGTGTGTGTGTACATGCACATGTGCATGTGTGTGTGTACATGTGCATGAGTGTGTGTGTGTGTGTGTGTGTGTGTGTGTGTGTGTGTGTGTGTGTGTGTGTGTGTGTGTGCGAGAGGGAGAAAGAGAGTATGCATGTAAGGCTGTCTGTGTGAGACACACGAGTGTAAGAGTGAATGTGGGCCTCCTGTAGCTGCACATCTGTGAGAGAGACATAAAGACAGAGCGTGTGTGTGTGTGTGTGTGTGTGTGTGTGTGTGTGTGTGTGTGTGTGCGTGGGTGTGTGTACGGCATGTGAGAGAGAGCGCATGCGAGCATGAATGCATGAGCATTGGCTGCAGATGTCTGTGAATGTTTGTGTGTGTGTGCGTGTGTGTGTGTGTGTGTGTGTGTGTGTGTGTGTGTGTGTGTCTGTCTGTGTGTGTGTGTGTCTGTCTGTGTGTGTGTGTGTGTGTGAGTTGTGCGGAGCAACAATATGAGAGGGCACCCCAGGGAGCGGATGAACGCAAGCTGAGGAATTCCTTTGCTGATGAAAAAGTCAGGCTCACACAAACACACACACACACACAAACACACACACAGAGCACTACAGACTGGGATCAAGTGGTATTGGCTAAGTATATGCGTATATGCTGTACATGAGTGTGCATGAGTGTGTTTGCATGTCTATGTGTATGTGTGTGTGTGTGTGTGTGTGTGTGTGTGTGTGTGTGTGTGTGTGTGTGTGTGTGTGTGTGTGTGTGTGTGTGTGTGTGTGTGTGTGTGTGTGTGTGTGTGCATTCCCACAGGACCTCTTTCATGCTGTCACGCCTACACTGCTTTCTCAACAGGTGCTGCTCCCAAAAGAGCTTCGACAAGGCACTTACAGCACACACTCACACACTCACTCAAAACACACACACACACGCATGTATATACTGTACATGCGCACACACAGTCACACACTCATACATACACTCATTGCCTCCAGTATCGTGAACAACCCCTTTCTCAAGTATTACTGTAGGCTATGTATGTAGGTATTGTGCTCTATAAGGCTCAGAAGTGAGTGTGTGTGTGTGTGTGTGTGTGTGTGTGTGTGTGTGTGTGTGTGTGTGTGTGTGTGTGTGTGTGTGTGTGTGTGCGTGTGTGTGTGCATACATGAATAACATACATCAAATAAGGGACAGTTTAAGGGTAAAAGACACAGAAAATGTTGAAAACTTTTAGAATTAGTATAAGTAGAAAGAGTGGGGATAAAAGTAGTTGGAAATGCCACAAACATTACAAAAAAAGAAAAGAGGGATAGCCGGGCCCTGACATAACGGCAGTGGAGGATAATACACACAGAAAAAGTTAATGATAGAGAGGAAGCTAAAGAGAGAGACCGAGATAAATGAGAAACTGAGAAAGAGCCAGGGGGCAGAGCAGTGATTATACCAAAACACATATAAACACACACACAGACACACACACACACACACGCACACACACACACACACAGCTAATCAAGCAGGCAAAGCAGGTCTCGGGCCCCATCAGTGTAGGATAACTAAGCATATGAGCCCTTCCCTGTGCTCCAGCACGATTCATCACCAGCAATACCCCCCTCACCCCTCAATACCCCCACCCCTCCACCAAAAGCCCCTTATCCCCCCCTCAACAAGTCATAATGTTTACTTAAAGACGGGGGCCCCGCGCCCGCTCGCCCCCTCGCATGGCTTTATTGGCTCTGATTAATTCTCGGCTGGCCCCGCGGGTCCTTATGGCCCTCGCCATTTAAAGCTTATTACGGCCAGGAACACTGGTGGAGATGAAGTCATCCCTGCACTCACATTCTACCGGGGCTAAGAGAGAGAGAGGAGAGAGAAAGAGAGAGAAGGTGAGGGAGGGAGAGAGAGACAGAGAGAGAGAAGGGGAGGGAGGGAGAGAGAGACAGAGACAGAGAGGGAGAGAGAGAGAGAGAGAAGGGGACGGATAGATAGAGAGAGAGAGAGGAGAGAGGGAGAGAAAGAGAAGGGTAGGGAGAGAAAGAGAGGGACATAGAGAGAGCGATGGACAGAGACAGAGAAGGAGGGAGAGAGGGAGAAAAAGAAGGCGAGAGAGAGGGAGGAGAGAGGGATGGAAAGAGAAGAGGAGAGGGAGGTGGGTAGTAAAAGGGGGACAGGCGTAAGGCCGCAGAGAGATTGATGTGAAATGATGGATGGAGCAGAGACGCAGGCAGGGAGGAGGAGAGAGGAAGTGAAGAGGTGAAAAGGTTAGATAAAGGAATTCTGATTTGGGAGAGAGGGAGGCTGGGGAACTAATTCCTTTAAAGAAATAAATAAAAAGAAACAAGTTGACGTTATCCAGAAGTTGCAGACTGCGCGACCAAAAGAAAAGCAAAATGGAGGGAGGAAAAAAAAGAGAGAAAAAAAAGGCATGAATGGAGTGAGGATAAAAAGCGAACATCGCCCATGGCATCCCTGTAATCCGGAAGGCAAATGGAGTCCCACTGAACCTCCCTGCTTTGGCCTGCTGTTTATATTTCTCCGCTTCACTTGTCATCAGTTCATTTCTACCCCTCCCGCTCCACAGGCTGGTTCTGATCAAAATGAAAACAATGACAGCGGGCACTGCCATTGTCGTGGCAGTGCCCGCTGTCAGGCCGGGCACTGCCATGACAATGAAGATTCATGAGAAGGAGATCCAAGCGGAGACGGAGAGAGAGAGAGAGAGTGGAAACACAAGTTTATGCTGGCACCCTGACTGACAGGGCAGAGGGAGCCAGGAAGTGGAGCAGGCTCCCGGCCCGTCCGCAGGTATGCCCGCTTGGCGAGTCTGACCCACAGCCACAGCTGCTGGCACTGCCAGGCGTCAGGATATACCTTAGGGGCATTATGGTCCAGTTGTCAGCCCAGACACTGACACAGAGTCTCTGCATTTCAGGCTGTTATCATAGTGTATGATTTACATCACATGAGCATGTAAGAGTTCAGTCAAAGCGCACACATCCTAAATGAAGACTGGGAGCAGGACCAAAGGGCAATCGACATAAGTAGAAAGGAAAAAAGTCCGCTCAAACAGATTTATGCTCCCAAGTTTATTCTATGAAATACCGTAAATACCGTGACGTTTCGGGCTTCCTCACCCTTCCTCAGACGTGTCGGAAGCACGAAACGTCACTGTATTTACGGTATTTCATAAAATAAACTTGGGAGCATAAATCTGTTTGAGCTGACTTTTTTCCGGTGACATTTACATCACATAAGCATACAGCAATGAATGCTAAACTTTTTATTGATGTGAAAGTACTCATTTTGCTTTTGCCATTATGTATTTGTAAGTGCATGATACAGATTCTGTGGCATCCATGTTTGTGTATTGGCAGGTATCAGATTAGATCACCTTGTGTGTATGTGTAAATGTAAGTTAATGGAACTGAACTGAGTGAACGCTAATATCCATATAACATGTCTAATGCCATGAATAACTTACTTAGATATTTTTTAATCTAGGATTACATATATATTGGAGGTATACTCAGTCACACAAACACACACACAGACGAACATACACACACACACAGACTCGTGCACATTTGTGTGTGTGTGTGTGTGTGTCTGTCTGTCTGTCAGGTGATGTGTCTGAGAATGCTGGCGGTTCTGGAAAGTTCTGGATGTGTTAGAAGATGAGAGGCGAACGCGCATTCACACAGAAAGCACATGGGAGAAACCTCCCTAGCGCTGTCACGACTCCCTCAGAGACAGTGTTCCTCTTCATCTCCAACACAGACCCACCCCAACACACACACACGCACACACACACACACACACACACACACACTGCCTGCACCGCACCTCATCATACCTCTGCCCAGGGGGACTACAGATGTCTCTCAGACACACACACACACACACCTGCTCACTGCACACACACACACCTGCACACTGCGCACACACACATAAAAACACCACACGCACACAAACACTCAAACTTGCACACTGCACACACACATACACTCACACACACTCACCCACCCACCCATCCACACACACACACACACGCCCACACACAACAGGAAACGCATTTTCTTCCCAATATTGCAAACAATAACCCACATCAGGGTCGGCCATTGGCCAGTACCAGTACCTTGCATGTGAAGATGAAATGGCATGGCACAGCAGTAATACAGCTCTGAGAAACAGACCTACGCTGCACTGCATTTCAGGCTGTCTATGTGAGCAGCGTCTTCCTTCAACAGGGGGCCAGTGCCAACCAACCAAGGCAGCCCTCTCCATAATGGAGAGAAAAACAATTAGCATCGTTTTGCAACGTCCCAGCTCGCCCCGCCCCCAGGGTACACACTGACACGAGAGAGGCCCAAACATCTGCCTGCCCTGACATCTAGCAAGCTGCCAGTTACCCCCATATGGCACGGGACTTCTCCTGCTCTGGCACCTGCTGCCCCCAACAAACAAACAAACAAACAAACACAAAACAACGCGACAAGCTCGCTTACACCTCGGCATTTTGACTACAACTACAACTACAACTAACACAGGGTGCTTTGCCTTTGCGAATCAGACGTTCCCACTGCCACTGGAGTGGTAATTGGAGTTACGGAAGGTGGTGGAGGATGTGTGTGTGTGTGTGTGTGTGTGTGTGTGTGTGTGTGTGTGTGTGTGTGTGTGTGTGTGTGTGTGTGTGTGTGTGTGGAGAGTTACGGAAGGTGGTGGAGGAGGTGTGTGTGTGTGTGTGTGTGTGTGTGTGTGTGTGTGTGTGTGTGTGTGTGTGTGTGTGTGGAGAGTTACGGAAGGTGGTGGAGGAGGTGTGTGTGTGTGTGTGTGGAGTTACGGAAGGTGGTGGAGGAGGTGTGTGTGTGTGTGTGTGTGTGGAGTTACGGAAGGTGGTGGAGGAGATGGTGTGTGTGTGTGTGTGTGTGTCTGGGGAGGGAGGAGGTTGTTAGGGGAGGGAGGGGGGCACAGGGTTAATTGGGAGACATGCAGAGCAGCTGGCTGCACCGACAAGGTTGAGACGAGGATAATAAGTTCAGCGTTCAGCTGTGGCAGAGGAGAGAGAGAGAGATGTGAAGATAGAGGGAGAGGGGGAAAGAGAGAGAGAGAGGGGAGGAGAGAGAGAGAGAGAGAGAGAGGGGGAGAGAGAGGGAGAAAAGAAGAAGCATATCAGAGCAACGGTGTTCTGTAATCATCTCTCTATCGCTTGCCTCGTTCTCTTGTTCTGTCTCTGCCTGACAGGTTGAGACATCGTGGCTCCCAGCTACACAGTCTGGCACCTATCACACACACATAAACACACACGCACACACACACACCAGCCGACATGTGGGAGAAGGCCGACAAGAGCTGGGGGAAGCACCGGTGCTCATTTGAGTGCAAACGTCTACTCTAGCTTTCCTCATTACCATACAAATGAACATACCTGTGGATTCCCACCTGTACTTAGTCCTATAAGCATCACAATCAATAGCACACACACACACACACACACAAACACACACACAGTACACAAACACACACACACACACACATTCTCCATTACAAGCAAAATCAGAATCATCGAGGCCTCTCCATCTTCACCAACACCCACACACTTTAACACATCCATCTACAAATCCAATCGCATAAAATCACCTCGTAACACCCTTCCCCTACTTGACACACTAATGAACCCAACTCGGGAACAAGACAACGCACAAATAAACCAAACGCAGACACCCACACGTTCGCAAACACACACACACACACACACACTGCAATTCCTCTTGTGACGGTGGCAGTGGACCGGGGGAGCGGAGTGGCGGTGATTAATGCCGGGACGGGGTATGTAGATGTGGCTGCGTGAAGACTGGGACTGATAATGAGTTTACATGGCTTATTAAGCAGGGTGAGCTCGTTTGCATTGATCTGCACTCCCCATAGGGAGGCGACTCTGGAGGAGAGAGAGAGAGAGAGAGAGAGAGAGAAAGAGAAAAGGAGAGAGAGAGAGAAAGAGAGAGACAGAAAGAGAGAGAGAGAGTGAGAGACAGAGAGAGAGAGCGCTAGAGAGAGAGAGAGAGAGAGCGCAAAAGGAAGAGAGGGAGAGAGAGAGGGAGGGAGAGAGATGGTGTGAGCCAACCTCGGGCCTTATGCCTCCCTGGCCTCCGTAGCCCACACTGCCACGTCGAACACATACGCTAATCGTCCGCCCCCACACTAGCCAATAAAAAGAGTATTAGCATACGCCACATCAACCGGCACTTAGCACAACTGCACAGGGCAGAGAAAACTTTCAGTTTTCTTGTCGGGTGTATTATACTGGTTTACCATCAGCAGCTGAGTCTAGACAATAGAATAGGCTAACCATTGCTCTGAAAATTACGAATAAATCTATTGCTCTGAACATTAAATATGCCTGTACACTTTAATAAAGTATCTCCTTCCCCTTTAAAGAGGCATATCCTGAGCTACAGGCCTTTTTTGCTTTCTACTTTTTCCTTTCATTTGCTTTGATAAATCTCACCCTCGATTTCTTTCCTAAGAGTACACAGGGGACATGCATACATTTATAGGCAGACGTGAAAGCATTTATTTAGACCGTCTTTAATCACAGACAATATTCTTCCAGAGACTTACAGTATGAACCTGTCCTCAACAAGTGCTGACAATACCTACACACACACACACACACACACACACACACACACACACACACACACACACACACACACACACACACACACACACACACACACACACACACACACTAAGTCATATACTTTACACATAATATGAATGCATGAAGATAGATCTGAAAGGCACGCAGTCCCACAGCAGGGCTTTACGGCAGCCTCTACCACAGCCACTTGAGGCTCTACGGCTCACCACAAAGCCCACGAACCTCAACTATTTCACCACACTTTAGCTTCATTAGTGATGCCCTTTCACTTTCCATGGAAACTCCTGCTGCATTCTGGGAAGGGAGATGAGGGGGGTGAGGACTGTAGGGGTGTAGGGGTGTGTGTGTGTGTGTGTGTGTGTGTGTGTGTGTGTGTGTGTGTGTGTAGATTTGTGTGTGTGTGTGGGGGGGGGTGTAGAGGGAATTTTCGATGGTGCGGCAGGGCGCTGTGATGCCCCTGAGGAAGCAGGTGGGGTAGAGTTATAGGGCGTAATAAGAGGAGACAAGGACTTAGCACGCCACACAAAAGCCAAGCATTATAAATAATTCTAAAAGCTAAGAGGGCCCTCTTTGTATCCACCATGACACTCACACACACACACAAATGCACATATACACACACACACACATACACACACACACACACAAGCATGCATACACAAGCGGCCACATCCTACACACTGGAGCTTCTTTTCCTGTCTCATCATGTCTCATGCTCCCTCTCTCTTTCTTCTTACACACACACACACACACACACACACACCAATGTGGTTGTCGAAACAGTCATGCCCCCTAATGTGATGTCCAGCTTCATTGTTAGTGCTGTAATAACTGAGGATGATGAACAGATGCATTCTGTGCACAGGACAGCCAACACACACACACACACACACACACACATGCATACACACACACACACACACACACATATATACATGCATACACAGACACACATATATACGTGGACACACATGCACGCACACAACACACACAACACGCAAACACACACACAGACAGGCTCGCAAACCTTCTCTTTCACACACACGCACACACACACACAGTTGAAATGCAGGGAGGTTCAGCCCCCTCACAGGCCTGTCATGTAAATCTCTTTGTGAAAGCAGCTTTGGGGGGCAGGCAGCAGCTTATGCGCTCAGCTCTGAAGAGAAAGGTAAAAAAAAAAAAAACCTCTGCTTGCTTGCCTCCCGCTCTCTGTCTCTGTCTTTCTCTCGCACTCCTTTTCGCTCACTGTCTGTCTCTTTCTCACACACGCTCTCTCTCTCCATCTCTCACTTTTTCTTTCCCGCTCTCCCTCCCTCCCTCCCTGCTTGTCTCTCTCCCTCTTTTTTCCATTTTATATCCTTATCTCAATCACAACTCCTCTCACTCACTCTGTCTGTTTCTCTCTCAGACTTTCCGCATCCTCTTTCTGTCCTGCTTTACACACACTGCAAGTTGGGTCAAACTCAAAAGGGAATCGCTTCTTGCAGGGACACAACAACTCTAAGCATACATGTGCACTTAAACAAACACACACACTCTCTTGTTCTCTCTCTCTCACACACACACACACACAGTCTCTCATTCTCTCTCTCACACACACAAACACAGTCTCTCTCTTTCTTTCTCTCTCTCTCTCTCACTCACACACACACAATCTCTCGTTCTTTCTCTCTCACACACACACACGAACACACAACACACACACACACACAAACACACACACACACACACACACAGGGCTGGAGTAGTGTTGGCGGTGACTAATGTCCTGCCTTCACTCAGACAATGAGCTGGGGAAGGAGCCGCAAACGTGCTGAGGGGAAAGAGAGGGAAACGCGCGGAGGAAAGAAAGGAGAGAGGGAGAGACGGATAGGGAGGAAGGAAAAAGGGCAGCGGAGAGGGGGACTCCGGCACCTTTGACAAAAGGACCCTCTCTAACTTCCCTGTGCTGCAACATGGGGCTCTAAGCCACTCTCCAAAGAAAGACCGTGGCCTAGGCCATGGTGTGTATGTGTATGTGCATGGGTGTGTGTGGTGTGTGTGTGTGTATGGGAGAGAGAGAGAGAGAGAGAGAGAGAGAGAGAGAGAGAGAGAGAGAGAGAGAGAGAAATAGACGAACAGGGAGAAAGAGCGGGAGAATAATGAATTCCTCTGAAAAGTCCAGCTGGGCCGTCTTCATGAATAAGATATATTTCCAAAGCAAGTCCACTGCTCTTAATAAAAACACCAGTCATCTCTGGAGTGGAATCACCCAAGCCCTTTTGGAGATGTATGTACACATTTACCTCTCTTTCTCTCTCTCTCTCTCTCCTCCACTTCTCCCTCGCTATGGGTCAGCGTAAAGTTTTCTGTGGCGGGTAGAAAAGCCATGATGACAGACCGTCATTAAAAACGGCTGGAGTCTCGCATTCCCCCTCCCACCCACCCTCCCACTGCAAAACACCACCTTGTTCAAGGAACTCCAGTCCATAAAACTTTTGCCCCCCTCCTTTTCCAAACACCACCATCACCCCCCCCCCCTCCTTCTCCTCCTCCCAGTGAGGAACTGGGCTTTGTCTGAGGAGCAACACTCCCTCCACCTCCTCCACCCTCTATACTCTCCCCACCACCAGCCCCCTCAGCCACTGCTAACCCCCTGCCTCCCGTTGGCTGCTCCCTGTGGAGTATTGTTAAAACAAAGCCCCCTCCCTCTGCCCCTCTCTCCCCTTCCTTCTCTCTCTCTCTCTCTCTCTCTCTCTCTCTCTCCCCCTGTCTCTCTTGCTCTCTTTCTTCAGTTGGGGCTCTTGAAACCAGTGTGCTTTGCATGAGAAAAAACGATTAGTCTTCAAATGCCCCGGCTGACAAAAGAGGGGGGCCTTCAGGTTGGCCAGAGATCTGCAGGGACAGTGGAGTTCCCCCTTTTGTTTTTGTGTGTGTTGTTTTAAGTCCGGCTATTATTTGTCTTAGTGGGGGGACAGAGAGACAGAGAGAGAGAGAGAGAGAGAGAAAGTGAGAAAGAGCAAGCAAGAGAGAGAAAGAGTAGTGTGTGTGTGGGTGTTTGTGTGTGCATGAGTGTGTGTGTGTCCATCTGTGTTTGTATGTTTGTGTGTGTTTGTGCACATTTGTGGTGAGGTGTAGTACTGGAGTAAATCTCATCAATACTAGGGGCATTGAGGCGGAGTGGGGGCATCCTATCACGTTGCCACCCCCCCCCCCCCCCCCCCAAAAATCCCTTAATGCCCCCTCACCACTGGAGAGGAGCAGCGCGTGGAAGCGAGAGGCCAGGCAGGAGTGGAGAGAGGAAGACAAGAGGGGACAGGCAGGCTGTGAGCAGGGCTTGCCAAAGGGGGTCAAGTGTCTTGTTTAAAACTGTTTGCACAGGGGACGAGAAGACAATGATGGGGACTTAATTCAGGAGTTCATTCCTTAAGCTCGCAACCGGCCATTTAAATAATGTATTGGCAGCCCACCACAGGGGAAAGTTTACCTTGGAGGAGCAAATCCATTAAGCAGTTTAGAGGCCAAAGAGAAAAATCCATAGTATTTGGCAGCTTAACTGCCGAATCAATGACTTCTTTTCTACGTAGGAGAAAAGGCAAACAGCACACTACAAAACACTTACATTTTTAACATTTCAGAGGCAACACATGAATGAACACCACTGTACTTAATCCTAATTATTTTAAGATGTAATGACAGCAAATATGTAGCAAAACATTGCTGCTAACAAGATTAATTTTTTCAGGCATTTGAATTCACAAACTGATTAGATTTGGATTTAGAGTTTTGACCAAATGCATTAATCACACACAAAACTAGGAAAGCACTCAGAGAGTGCAAACCTCCGCCAAGGCAGCAAAACTCCCCACCTAATTGGGCCTATCTCACAATGATGAAGAATCCTTTAAAAATCCTGGATGCAGATGGTGATCCGAATCACCACTGAAATCTAATCACTTCTCACTTAGCCCATTTCTGGCCTATCCTGAAAATTTCATCACAATCCATCCATAACTTTTTGAGTTAAGTTGATGACAAACAAACAGACAGACAAACAATCGGGTGAAAACATAACCTCCTTGGCGGAGGTAAAAATATGTAAATTATACAGCTTGTACTTTACTGTACATTTATAAGCTAGAAGTGTGGCATATGACTTCAGTTCAAGATGTAGAGGGGACATATTTATTGTTTCCACCGCACCGTCAGTCTATCCATTCTGACCACTCATTCATGACCACTAAGCACCTATTTGTCTGCATGTGTGTGTTTAGGGGATGGGGGTTGGGGTGGGGGGCTGTCGTGTGTTTCTGCACTTTAATGTGTGTGTTTCAGCCAGTGTGTGTAATACTTCACACCACACCCTTCGTCGCTGCATCAAGGCAAACCCCCCCTTCACACACCTAAATTCAGCACCTCTGAAACCCCAAAATAAAACAAACACAGAAACGCCGCTGTGTTTTGACACGCTCCACACACCTGCCCGACAAATGGGCAACACTTTGCCTGTTGTTGCGACTCTTCACACCAGGGGCTCAAAGACACTTTTACGAGCGTCACAGCAAACAGCCCAGAGGATCGCACTCACACGCGACCTGCTCTATTTGCCCTGACAGACACACTCTAAACACTCAAGTGTCTGGACATACACTTATACAAGCACACACACACTCACACAAACACACTTACACACCTACACACAGACACACACAGACACAGACACACACACACACACACACACACATACACACACACAAACACACCTACACACACACACACACACACACACACAAACACTCTCCAAAATAACATCAAATCCGTTTTTGGTCTCTGATGGAAATCTTGGCCATTTCCTCTGCTCCCGCTGCTCTCTCTTCCCCCCACCAGCTTCTCCTGTGCTGCCTCTCTGTGAGAGGAGAGGGCAAATCGTCTGGCTAATTGGCAAGTCAACTTTGAATTTCCAGGAGGCCAAAGCCAGAAAAAAACAAACCACCCCTTTCAACCTCTGGGAAGGGCTTTCTTATTTCCGCTAAAGCAAGAACGAATACAGGGCAAGAAAAAAAGAGGGGGAAAAAAATGCAGCAAGAAATTCTTTTGGCTATACGCCTGCTGCCATGTGTCTGCGTTAAAGTTTTTTTGTTTTTTGTTTTTTGCATGTGCAAGCGAGTGTGGCTAAGAAATGTATCTGCCTACTAGGAGCAGCTAGGAGTTAATTTTAGGCGCTATATATGCCAAAAAGTCCTAAAAGAGAGCAGCACACAAACCAACGAGTGTTAAGCGAATGTTAAACACAGTTTGGTGCTGTGTTAGCGTCCAGGTGCAGAAGAGAGAGGTGAAGAGAGACAGACACTGCCTGCCTACAGTGCTGCTGCTACACCCACACAACTGCATGCCGCATCCCAGAGACAGAGGGGCACTTGACTGGGTTCGACTCAAGCAGAGCACTGGGGTCCCTGCCCAGGGACTGGGCGTACCGAGGGCGGGTACGAGGACTCCGGTGCAGCAGGAACACAAAGCATATTAAATGCGCCAGCGGAAAAAGGAAGGAGAAAGCGAGCGAGAGAGAGAGAAAGAGAGAGAGAGAGAGGGAGAGAGAGAGAGAGAGAGAGAATTCATAGAGTTTGAGAGATAAAGAAAGAAGAGGATATGGCATGAGAGAGCAAGATAAAGGAAAAGAGGGAAATAAAGAGAGGGAGAGAGAAAGAGAGAGAGACAGAGAGAGAGAAAAGAGAGTCAGGAAGGGTAAGAGGGAGAGGGAAAGAGAGGGGGGAGAAGGCAGATCTGAGGCATGCCCTGAAGGGATGACTGGGCCAGGGGATTATGGCTGGTCTGAGAAGAGAGCCCCACGTGAACGCCCACAGCACCCCCTGCCCCTGCGCACTCCGCTCAGACACAAATGCACTCGGACACTTCAGACACTCCCCCCACAGCTCCCAAACCGGATGGCCAACTTTTTCATCCAGCAGCACCCTCACTTGGGTCGGCCCTGTCCGCACACCACTCTCACTCTCACTCTCTCTCTCTCTCTCTCTCTCTCCTCTCTGCGTTTCTTTCTCTCTGTCGTTTATGGTCTGATTTTCTCACTCCATCGTTGTGCCTTTATATCTCTTTTTTTCTCAATTACACCCACTGACTCTCTAACTGGCTTCCCTCTCTCTGTGTCCTCTATTTGATGTCAAATGTATCAAAGTTGAGGATCATCAAAGTGGGGAACATTTCAAATGGAAAACGGCATTTCACAACAGCTGTGTTTTTTTTTTTTTTCAGGAGTGGGTGGGTCGGTGTGTGTGTGTGTGGGGGGGGGGGGGCAGAGATTTCAAACAATTTGTGTAAATTAGTATGTATAAGTGTATACAGGGGGCTGTGCTGTTGACTGTTTTCGTTAGCAATTTCGTGAACTGGTAAAGAAAATTACCCAAATTATCCATGGTAAAATAAATAAATCACTCCCACTCACAGTAATTTAGTTCACTTTTCAATAGGTCCCGGGTAAACAAATGACATTCACAGAACATAAATATATGTGTTAATGTAAGTACACAAAAAAGCAAGAAGGAAAGATATGGAACAAGACACGTATTGTGCAAAATCCTCATCTTCACATCCCTCGTGTCAAGACGAGTCAAGTCTATTTATCATATGCGTGTTAACACATGGTCAACATAATGTAACAAAATATGTGTTAGAATGTAGAATAACACATGCGTCTCTTAGAATAGTGTCCTACAGGCATTTATGAACTAAAGCAATAATTAAATAAAAACAATCTATATAAGAAACATTTTAAATAAAAAGAAAAAAGAACTAAAAGGAGCAATCAAAAGCAAAAATTAATATATGCACATGTATACCTCTGTTTTTTTGTTGCAATCAGACACGAAGACACAGTGTCGAAGTGACAAAGTGACCAGTGTGGCACTGCACACAGAGATATGTTAACTGCTGGGTAAGTCGGTGGGCTGTGTACATCCAGTACACACATCCACCTCCTTCTTGCGTCGGTTCAGAAAAGAACTAGTAAGCCCAAGCAAGGGCACAACAACCACCCCTGTGTTTTTTTTCTAAGGCTGAGCTAAAAATCAGATTTCCTCATCACAGCGCTGACATCAGAGGCCACAGTCAGGCCCCTGAAGCGTTTCCTTAGGCTGCCCCAGCCCTGCCTGAGCCCACAGAAACAAAAAACTTCCAGCACATTTGTCCTTCATTGCTGACTCATTTGGTGAACCTGAGTGGGGCTTTTCACACCGACATTAGCATTACAATGCCCTCATTAAGGCCTTCTGCGTGCACGCGCACGCACACACCACACACACACAATCACACAACCACACTCACACAGAAACAGACTGCCTGTGTGTGTATGTGTGTGTGTGTGTGTGTGTGTGTGTGATGGGAAGGTACTTAAGCCAAATATACACACAGACACTGAAACTTTCAGACACATAAAAAAACACCTACATGCACCATCTCCGACACCCCCACACCCACACCCACACCCACACCCACACACACACATAGACATAGATGTGCTTTTGCATATTATGTACACATGAACATGAAAAGCCATAAGCTCATAACAGGTAATTGTTAGGCTCAATACAGGAGCTGTAATGATTGACAATAAACAGGAGCCAGGACAGAAGTGTCTCCTTTGACCTGCGGAGATGTGGCGAGGTAGGCAGGACAGGGGACACTGAGCAGAGGGGAGCGCCGGGCAGGAGGAGGAGGAGGTGAGGAGGCGGCGAGACTTGACTTTGAGGATAATCGCGTGTCATCTTACAGCATTAATATGAGCCTGTGACAGGAGCTATTTTGTCTAGGAGGGTGGGGTAGGGGTAGGAGTGTGGCGTAGGGGTGTGTGCGTGGGGGTGTGCTGGTTTTGAAATAGGGGCGACCCTTTCACCTCTTCACACGGAGATGCATATTAGAGGGACAGTGTGCAGCGGGGAGCTGATAGAGTCCTCCAGCGGCCGGTATCAGCCCAGCGCAGAGCTCTGACACGACACAGCATAGCACGCAATAGGATCCCATTGGCAAAACAAGGAGCACAGGTCGCCTGGATTATTTCCATACAAATAGGACATGACTGAACTTGGATTTTCAATTTACCTCTTGATAAATATCTATATGTTTATAAAAGTAAGTTCAGAACCAATAAGGATTTTGTTATTTCGTCACATCTGCTTGACATTATTTAAATCAAGTGCTGTTTTTGGAGGGAAAAAAAAACAGAAATAACTCTGATTATTTTTTGCCTATCAGAGAACATGTTGATTTTTATTTTACATTTGTTAAAGATATTTGTTGCATATATTTATATTTATATTTTACATTTATCATAATGACTTCTGACAAATTAATTTACACACCATATCTTAAATCACTGCAGGCATGTAATTGGTGAAACCTGATACATTGTAACCACATTTGCTGTCATCATAAAAATTATAATATACCTCACAAAACGGCCATATAACTTAAGGATTATAGTTAACTTTGACTAAAACAAATTTAACAAAATAAATGTGAGTACAGAAAAATTGCATTTTTTGTAAGATGAGCAAAAAAATGACAATTAAATCAAGCACAACATAAAAGCTATCCACAGCTTACAATACTATATAAAGTTTTTTATGCACAATGTATAGACTATCCTCAATATTTCAGTGATTTACCAATATTGAAGTCCTAGCAACTACTGGCATCTGGAACCAGTATAACAAATAAGCCCTTTTTTGTGCCCCAGAGCAAATGCATTATAATTATAATTTCCTGCGACCTCCATTCCAAAGGTCTTAACCTACATTGCTCATTTATTTCACAATTAACACTGATGCAACAGCAAAAACAAATATTATAATTGTTATTTTATGTAAGTATATTTATTCTGCAGTCTTGTCAACATTTTGTAGTGTCTCTCATAAGCACGCATTTCCACGCGTCTTAAATTTCTTCACGATAAAGGCCAGCATGAACAACGACAAAATTAGTCCAGCACTCCTTTAATTTAAATGTTTTCATGAATCCTATATTTTCAATTAATTAAATTAGCCCTGTATTTAATTGCTTTAATTATATTATCTACCACAACAAACAAAAACATAAACTGCTGTGCAGCCTCACCAAACAATTGTCCCAAACATTGATATCGACATACAGCATCTTTAATTTTTACTCCACTCCTTAAAGGTGAAATTAGTGGTAATGACATCGTTATTTACTCTGCGTGACAACTGCCAAGGCATAAGTGCAGTACTTAGTCACGCGAAGGATGTCTCGAACCCTTGTCGCTTTCCCTCTCTCTCCACATTTTGGCACTGCAGAGTGAAAGATGAGACTCAACCAGTCAAGTCTAACTCAGCGAATCCGACGGGCAGATCAAATGTGTAACAGCTGGCAAGGAGCAGAGGGGAAAGTTTAAAACAAATATCCACACACATGTGGTGGCGGGCTGCCGTGTGACATGCTACCAGGGGATCCGACTCGCATGCAAAACGCCAGATAAAGATAGATTGTTGCTACTGATGTAGACTGTCATGTGCGCCTTTTTTGGATGTACAACGCAGGTAAGAGAATGTGTATCACAAGACCATTAATCTTCACTGTTTTTATTCCTGTGTGCTATGAGAAACCCCAAGGTTAGCCCCGAATATTCCCTTTTTAAAATTAAACTTAGTAAAATAACCTAAAGATCTCGGATGATGTTGTAATAGCCAGGCTCATAGGCCACTTAAAACAGTTGGGCCTGCTGCACTCTCCTGTGTGACTATTGGTGAGGCAAAAGTTAGCCAGTTCTGTTTCAGTTTCTTATTTATTACTATATAGTGAGTAAATTAGCCACTAATGTGTCTGACTGTTTAGTATATGACTGCTTGTATGGCCCGAGACAGTATGTGTAATCAGTTATAGACACACACGAGTTTATTCCCGCTGAAACACGATGCCGTGTATATATGCTTGTGCCTGGGCATTTCTTCGGGGGAAAGTCCACAAAACTTTTTTTCCCTTTCGCTCATAGTATGACTTCACAACGAAATTTGAGACCACATGCCCTCAAACGAATCATTCTGGAGCACAATGGCCCTAACATAAATAAAGACATTTGTGTACATTTCGTGGGGAAATGATGAGCATATTTGCCTACTGCATTACGTTTCTGGTCAGACAAGGCTTATTTTACATACTGAGGCAATTCTAAGGATGCTCTAAGGATGTAGGAAACTAACAAAGTGAAACATTCTGCAACACATCAAGAGCACATAAAAGAGAGCCTGCAGAGATATGCCAAGTCCCAAGTACACAAAAATGCAATTAATTAACGTTGTTTTTCGTTGTACGTGTTTTTCTGTTCTGTGAAATGACTACTTGGATCGGGCCTTTGTACTAACTTGCACGTTTTGTTTTTTCCCTTAGCTTTCAGTTTAATTGAAACGCGATACTCCTGACAGCTCGGAACTTTTTCGCTCTCTTTCTGTCTTCGTTTTTCAAAACTTTCTGTGATCAGAAAGCAAAACTGGACAAAACGTTTGCATCCTCGCTGATTTATCGTGTTGTTTTACTTACGTGTGCGAAGGTGGCTTTCCCCCAGTTGCAAAGTTTTTCTTTCCTCTTCTCTTCAAAACTTAAGTATTTTCTCTCTTGTTGCAGATGTGCGTCTGGCGCTCAGAAGTTGTGGCTTGAGCTAAAACTCCAGTCTCCGTGCCAGAGTTTTGCCTTCTGCGCCCTACCTCCGTTTTCTTTACAACTGACTGGACGAAACGAAGTCTAAACTGTCATTTTGGCTCTATCTACATACCGGCTGGCTTCGGGGTGCAGTTGTCGAAAAATAAGAACGCCTGAAGTGTTTGCCTCGACAAAGACTATCGTGGCGGCGTTAAGTGTACTTTTCTCGAGCCGAGGGAGCTGAAGTCTGGAACTCCAGCTGCTCTCTCCTTCGCGTGACTCCTCCCTTCGGATAGCTCATACACTACCTCCCTCTCCCACTCTTTCTCTGCCTTTCTCTCCTTCCCTCTCACCCTCCCTTCCTCGGAGCTCCACTCCTCCGTTTCCTGAGACGGCGTAGTCACGTTTGAAACGGCCGCCCGTTGCTCCAGTCACGCACGCGAGCTCAACCGCCTGAGGTAGTGTTTAAAGCAAGCATGAGCAGTACACCACAAGCCTTCAAGTGCGCCATTCTTCTTTAAATGGTATTTTATTTACTTATGAACGAGTAAATATCCCATCTGCCTATTTGTGGATGCACAGTCTATATACTAACTATAACATGGTTACTTAAGCACAAGTTTTTACAGGCTTAATCAACCTATTTTTAAGTAACTTTCATAGATGTATAGGTCATTTACCTTATCACTGAATCTTCAGGAATGGCAGAGGACATGGAGAAATAACTGCCATTTCACACAAACACTTAGAGGAAATACACAGCCTAGGAAATGAAATTGAATCAATTATAAACATTAAAAATAAAAGCAACTACATGGTCACTTCAAAGGTACAATAAGCCCTCAGTTTTGGCCAAATGGCATTTAAAAAATGTAACAGTTTGAGTGAGACCATGTCATATTTGTCTTAGAAAGGGTGCTTACACAAATACCTTGTGTGCCTTTGTCATGCTATCACAATTTCCCCAACACATTCCCACATCAAAGCAGAATAAAACCTTTATGGATGCAAAATAAAGCTCTGACTGAGAATGTCAGCGTTAAAGGGAAGACATAAAGACACTGGAACTGTACTCATAATGTATTGTTAAGGCAGTGAGTGAATTGAACACAGCTGTCCTTAGTGATACCGCTCATGTCACCTCACTACTGTCCTCATCCTTCTTCTCGTTTGCCTTTCCAAGCCCTTTACATTACACTGTTGATTACAGGAACATTTAAAAATGTACAAAACAGCAGTGGGGGGAGGGATGTCGCAAGTAAGACAGATAAAGACAGTAATTTCAGACAGCGAGCTGAAAAGATATAGCAGAGAAGCGCTTCGGAAGGAAAAATCATTTTGTCGTTCCCTTTTCTGTAGCGCAGAGTATTTGACATAAGGGCAGGCAGAGTGTCGGCGCCAAGCCTGTGCTGTCTCAGAGAGTGTGAGCTCCAGCACACAGAGGTCAGGAGTTAATCTGTCTGTGTTATCAGTGTTAGCGAGCATGTGTCGGCCTGATGTGCTAATGCCTATGCCTCATCAGTCAGACCCCGGCCCCCTGAGTCAGGTGGGCGCCCTTCTGTACAGTGGGCCTCTGCACATCCATGTATTTTTCATCATGGCCGGTACTGCAAAGAAAAATACGTACATCCCGTGGCTCACAGAGTAGAGGATAGTTTGAGCTGAGGCAGGGTCAAGGGGCAGTCTTTCAGGGGGTGTCAGTATAGTTTGAATGAGTTGTTTATTGATGGATTTTTGATTAGTATAGTGTACACTTTAGTGTACTCTACCTGGCATTTCCATAGAGAGTGTTATTAATCCTGAAAATACTTCAGGTTGTATGTACTGCATGCCAAATGTGGATCAGGCGAACAGTTTATGGGGCCACAAGAAAGAGGCAAAAAGATTAAAAGATAATGCTCCTCCTCTGGTATATTCTTTCAACAATCAGACAGCACTCTGCAAAATAACACAGAAACAGTTAACTCTGCTAATTGAACGTCTAAATAAAGAGCATAGCGTATTACAGATCCAGTGTCTCTTGTCAGATGTCTGAACTGACCTCTCCACACCCCCACCCCCAACCCCTATGCTATCACGTAAGACATGTTTACAGGTTGTGACATAACAGTTCTGTAATATTGTTTATACAGTGAATTGATTAAAGCAAGCCTAAAGTGCTTACATACCTTCTATTTACTTCATTTTATTTATTTATTTATTTTCTAGTAAGTCAGAATGCAAAGATACCTGTATCCAAGTCATTTTCTCCAAAAATAGCTATTTGTGTCAAAGTCCTGGTGATTTTAGACCTCTGCACACCAAACAACAAAATCAAGGTCTAAAAACAACCAACATAGCGTACCTCTAATTCTCAAACTATGTTGTATCCTGTGCCCCAAATACTAAGCAAATACTTATGATGGCGGGTATTTTGGTAAGAATTAAAGCTATACAAAATATGTCTCTGCTCAGTGCAGAACTAAACTTTCTCCTTTCCAGTATTCGTTACCGTGTTCATTTACGGCAGTGAGCCTGACTCATAAATGACAGGTGGAGCTCAGCTGAACCGCTGTGAGATCAGGATTTAAAAACAAAAAAAAAGCTCTGCTTCAATTTGCCTTAAATCCCCATCCTGCTGTGGGCCTGCCTGCTGGTGGGAGCTGCTACCTAGCCAAGGCAGTGGTGGGGAAACTGCAGATTTATGAAGTGGAAATAGTGGGAGGTT
>CM050203.1:20917500-20977500 GCA_027475355.1 Coilia nasus | reverse complement strand
TATCACCAACATGTTTAACATGTTTTGTATCTGTGTCTAAAATGGCAACAGTTAGTGGTGTCTATTAACTTACTACCGATAGAAAGATAGCTTTCACGTTTGACAGATCTAATTTTGTAATGTTTAATACTCACTAACATTTCAGTGACTACCACTAACAATGAGAACATTTTCTTTTTGATCTGAGGAGGTGTGGCTATGCACTCTAAAGACATGATGTGGTGTAGCCCGTCACTGATGAACCAATTAAGACCAATGAACCTCACCTAAGCCTAGCGAGACACACACACACACACACACACACACACACACACACACACACACACACACACACACACACACACACACACAGACACGGTGTGTGCCGGCAGCTCAAAGGGCTGACTGACATCCCTCAGGAGATGCTGAAGAGTAGTCATCAATATTTCATCAAACTCCTCTACTTCTCTTTATTTCAGGGCCAGATCAAAGCAGGGCCTTCTGTTTAAACTCTATAAACTGGGATGGACCTTGTGGTTTTTTTCTCTGCCTACCAAAGTGAGGCATCACAGTCTCATGCCCTGAGCAGTGATTGCCTCAGCCGGTGGGCCATATATTTGGACACTGGTCTGTAATGGTGGTCATGTCTCCACGGCGCAGAGCAGGTCAGACATGCTACATTATATTTTTACTCACCATAAAAATCATTTTTCATCATGATCGTATGGGGAAAAAATGGGACAGTTAGTAAAAAAACTTCACCGACTGACTGATTCATAGAGTCGTTCACTGACTGGTTTAAGAGGCAAAATCTAGATAGTGTGGAGGCATTAAAAATAAAGCAGAAATCTGTTAAAAGGAAATTATTATTTCTTTAATTTTTTAAATTGATTTTAAAAAGCATGCAAAAAGAAATCAGTGGTAACAATCAAGCATCTATTGTCAGTGTAGTGGGAAAAACTGCTCCCATCAGAGCACTTTGCTGCTAACCATGAAGCAGAGACCTGATGCAGAGGATGGGCAAAAACAAGTGCATGCCCTTACTCAGAACCCAGAACTCAACGTCTGCTCTCTCTTTCTCTCTCTCTCTCTCTCTCTCTCTCTCTCTCTCTCTCTCTCTCTCTCTCTCTCTCTCTCTCTCTTTCTCTCACTCACTCTCTCTCTGTCTCTCTCTCTCTATATCTCTCAATCTTTTTCTCTTCCCCTTTCCCTTTCTCTGTCTCTCCCCAGAATACCGGCTTGGGACTCGTGACCTCTCGGTGGTGCACAGCGGGGGGATTCAGCGCTCCGCTTGGAATGTTAAAAATCACACCCATTCTCTCACAAGGGTCGATAGGGAGTGAGTTTTAACTCCCTGCAACTGGAGGGTCAGGCAGGCAACGGCAGTGATGAAAATCCTTTGGAGGCTCAGAGTGGAACGGCGGGGTAAGTGATGGTGATGGGTATTCAAAACATGGCTACCCTAACATTGTCTGTGCACACGTTCCCTAATGCCCTGGGGCGCCGAGGTGAAGGGGCAACCACAGGGTCATTTTTCAATGAGGAGAAGATGCGAACTTGGGCTGTCTTTTAAGTAAGGCCAGGTGGAGATGCACGGGACAGACAAGTCGAGTATCTGATGTGGTCAGAGACCAAACGTAGCTATACATTTCCTGTATTGAAGGACAAGCATAGACAAGTAGGAAATCACATAAGATTACTTGTTTTTGTAACCAATCAACTGTATGTCTAATTTTAAGTCTAATTTTAACTGCATTCAATTCCTTCTAGTTGTTATTTAAAGGTATCATAAAAAGGGCCACACAACCTGGCTTCAGATGTGCATTTTTACATTTTGAACAATGATATTTGGCCAGGTGCCCTCTTCAGATGACATTAAAAAGAGAAGCCATCATTCAACCTTTTATATAATTTCAAACAATTAACACACACACACGAGCCCCCTTGCTCAGTGAGCAACCATTCTGAGTCCATATATTTTATTCCATTTATTTGAATTTACCCATTTTTTGAGAGTTAATTTTAAACTATGTGTTTATTTCTGTCTTTGCTGTTGTGTGATACTAAAATACAGAAAAATGGAATATAAATGTTTTTTTTTTCTTGTTTTCTTTTTGCTCTGTGCATGAATATACAGTATTTTTGTCTGATTTGGGAATGAAAAGAATTAAATATACTGACCAAGCTGAGTGGGTTTGATGTGAAAGGTAATTGATTTCTTCAAGCAAATACACAGATATTTGTGTTTATCTCCTTGTCTCTTCCAATGTAGCCCCTCTCAGTTTATCCCATGTATCTTTTTTCCTCTCCATATCTCTCTCTCTCTCTCTCTCTCTCTCTCTCTCTCTCTCTCTCTCTCTCTCTCTCTCAGTCTCTCATTGCTACTATGAAGGAACTTTCCATCACGACTGTCAATCTGTGTGTGTGTGTGTCGCTCAAAGGCAGACATTGACAAATAGCAGTCGCTGCAAGTCACACTTATCACAGGTAACACAAGCTCTCTCTCTCTCTCTCTCAAACGCACACACACACACACAACCACACACACACACACACACATACACACACACAAACACATTCTCATTTTCCCTCTTTCTCAAATCTCTCTATCTGTCTCTCTCTTTCTCTCTCACACACACACACACACACACACACACACACACACACACACACACACACACACACACACACACACACACACACACACACACACACACACACACAATCTCTCTGTCTCTCTCTCTCCCACACACACCCAGGCCAGGAAATGACAGAGATGAAATGGAAACGTCTCCCATGCCTAGAGAAAGATACTAAAGAGGAGAGCGGATGGAGAGATGGATAGAGATAGGAGGGGAGAAGGAGTGGTGGTGACAACCACCAGAGGAGTGGTTTGTTATTACATTTGGTGAAGGAAAAGATTTTTTTATGTGGCCCATAGTATAGCATAGTAATAGCAAGAAGCCATAGTCATATTTATATAACACCTTTTATATAATTCTCCTTTTTGTCCTTTTTAGCATGCAAAAATAAAGGCAAAGACCTACAAGCATGTACATAGAAATACACTGAAACACCAATTTCATAGTTAATTCAGATTTCACACATGGTTAAACATTTACATGAACTGATTTGTTTGCGAGGCTGTAAATGCTTTGTATAACGACAACAGGTGTGCTCAAGTTAAAAACAAATTCTCATCCTTACTATGCACCTACAATACTGTGCATCTGTGCTCTTCTGTGCGGGTTCAGTTTCTTGCAGTTTCTGGCTCTTGAAATGCAAGAGAGCTCAGGGGGTAAAAGTCATGCCATATAGCGGTTCCAGCTGTGTACTTAACATAGATGATTGTCTTGATCTTAAAAATCCCATCTCATCATCTACCTGCATGGCTAAATAGTTTTGCTAATTAAAAACAGCTAGTTTAAATCAATGGTTGGAATTTAAGTTTACTCTATGAACCCAGGTTGGTCCTTTTTTTTAAGGCAAAGCTTTTTTTCCTTTATAAAAAAAAATTCCCTCTGCAAAATCCCTCCCGTCATTTTGAGCAGTACAAATCTTCTCCAGTACTTTCTATGTCCACTAGATGGCCCTCTTTTGCTAGTTCTTGTGGTGAGGCTGCAATCTTATATACTACTGTGGACTGCATGCAATGCTTGCCACCTAGTGGTGTAGTGGCGAAACTGCAGCCTGTAGTGTAAAAGTTACTGCAGGGGCCTACTGTGCAGTATTTGTTGGGAATTGTTGCCGTGGCTCCATGAATTGACTTATAATCATAGAACTATTAACCCATATGATTAAGCCTGTTATACCCACAAGATGTACTGGAATGACAGACTGTTGAAATTATGGCAGCAAGTAGAAGGGTATTTGGTTTCCACCGCAGCCCACTCCAAACCACTCCACAATCTCGGATGGAGGAGGCAGAGGAGTACCCTGCCAGCAGTGTGCTGTGAGAATGAGCCAGGAACCACATGAAGGGCACGTGTGGCTCTACCAGTACCCGAAATCAAACTGGGGCATGCGTCATTTCTCTCCCTAGTGGGTAAGTGAGAAACACACAAGTGGGCGCAAACACGCGCCACCCAGACACAACACAACACCTGCCCTCAAAGCAGCACGTACCCTCAACACCCAATACCATGCTGTCTTACATGTGCAGGCATTTTGGGGTCAGTGCACTGAGAGCACTTGTGAAAATCAAAAGCACTGGGAGGAATGTCATGCACAGCGCTATCTCCTTTTCAGTGATATATTTCTACTAGTCATTTGACTGAGATTTTTCATTCACAACAATGGCAAATAAATGTCAGATACTCTGTCACTGCTGGATGCAGTATCTGTGCCTGACTTCAGGATGACCATGATGTGTGACTTCAAACAGAAGTGACTAATGCCTGAAAGTGAGAGTATCGCTCCGCTCTCTACTCCTCCTTCTTCACTTCTTCTCTTGTGAAAGCACATCATGTGCTCTCTCTCTCTCTTCAGCGAGGGGCAGGCACACATGACTGACAGGCTGCCAAGGAAGCATGTTGTTTTCACGACTTTCTGCTTCCTGTCGTGACAAGGAGAGCACGCTAAAACAACACACACAGGGTGAGAAGAAAGTCTGGCTGTGGCAAAGCGGGTTGTGGTCTCACCTGACTTTAACAGGTAGAACGGATTGGAGGCAGCCCTCCTAACCTCAAAAACAACGCAGGCTTGTTTGGTGTAGGCCTGTGGTGTTGTGAACAGAGGAACAACGCGATCTTCACACTTGAGAACACAAATGTGCCACACATGTACACACGGACACACACTGGGACACATACTCACACAAAACACACATGAGCAGACACACACACACACACACACACAAACACACACATACTTGCACGCACGCTAAGACAGTTAAGACTAGAGACTAAGTTACTCAGAGACACAAACTCTTTCCACACACAAATAAGCCTACTGTATCTATACAGCTGTCACATCAGTGTTATCTATGCCTACTGTTCAATGGTTTGGAGCCCAACAGAATCAGACATGTATACACAGTATCATAATGTTGATGTGAAAGATGTCAACAACTGAAAGTCATGAGCAACTGGGAGCACGGCTAAAGAAAGATCGACATATGTGTAAAAGAAAAGTCTGCTTTAAACAGATTTTTGCTCCCAATGTTTTTTTAATTTACCATAATGTTTTGGGCCTTCCAATCCTTCCTCCAATCCTTCCTCAAACATGCCTGTAACAAACTAAAGTCAGAAATGAAGATCCATGGTCATCCTTTGGAGACACAACACATTAAACAACACACAACACTTGACTTCGTAATCATGTGCACGCACACACACACGCGCACACACACACACACACACACACACACACACACACACACACACACACACACACACACTTGCATGCATGCACACACAAACACACATAATTTCCCCATATGCCTATTACTGTTCGTACCCAGACCCAGACCACTTGTATAGGAACTGAAAGTACTCTATTCGTGCTTATTTATAGACCAAGACTGGGAAATTATGGGTATTGTTTTGCACTAAGTTACTGAAGTATGTCAATAGATATCTTTTCTTGAGCATTTTACTCTTTTAGCATTCATGTTACTCTTGTGCTAGTCTTAGCAGGTAGTATTCAACCTTGTCTTTATGATCATTTCATTCAGTTTATAGTTGTAGGACTTCTTTGACTGTTTGGTTTTTGGACATGTGTTTTTGACTCATGGTAGGTATGGGGGTTGGGGGTGGTGGTGGGGGTTGGCAATGCCATCAAGGCTTCTAGTGGTGTTGTTGTGGGCCTACTTAGCTGTGCTAGTCATGCCTACTCAACACCCCTGCTAAAGTGCTTGAGTGCAGGTTGTTGAGAATTGTTGATTGTGCAGCGTGTTGATGCATATCTAAGATCGATTCAGTATGACTATTCACATGAAAACCTACAATGTCTGGCCACGTTAGGAAAGTCCCAAACCAAAAGTGTAAGGCATTGTGTTACAGTTTTTGCCCATTGCTTGAACGCAATAGACATATGCTTAAACCAAAGTAACATAACATGAAGTTGTGTTACCATGCCTTAAACACAGTGTAACCATACCTTAAACACAAACGCTGCTTTACACTTTAGTTGCAATTCTGCAACACACTTGCTCCTTTTTGCAACACACTTGCTCCTGCACACTACACACTATTTCATACATAAGACACTTCGTTCAAAAATGAAATACCGATGTATCATTGGCAAAACACATCTATTCAAAATACAAAACACATACAAAACACACAACACTCAGACACACACCTGAAAATACTTACTTGAACACCAATCAGCCAGCTACAAAAAGGCCTCAGTTACAGTTTTTTTTTTACACACTAAAATAAAACCTTTCCCACATTTTTTAAACCACTCAAATAACAAAACAATGGCTCAGTGGAGGAGAGCATGGACAGAGAAGACGAATGTGTGATAACATGCAAATAACATTGGTTGACCACCTGAAAAACCCTAGGTTGAGACATGCCACCAAATTGAAAAGAGATAATGCTTACAGTATATTTTTGTCTCCAACAACACAGTGTTTATCGTGTTTACTGTCAACATGGTCCTTTGTAGAAAATGATTGTGTTTCAATTTTCAACATGCAACCATGCAGCAAGCAAACACTCACATACTTGCGTACACACCAGCCTACTGACTAATGTTGCATTGTAAGTCCAAATTTGTATCAGTTACTGTAAAATATATTTAGTGAACAGTATTAGTCATGTGTTGTGTTTCGTGAATGTATTCATGCTATTTATCAATATTTCTCAAAACATACAACCCAGATTATGTCATTAGAAAAGTCAGAATGTTACAGCATGTTTACAGTAGGAATGAACCGCAATACAGTTTATGGCTGCTTATTGTGAGAGATGCTTAGCGAGAGAGATGCTTACCTTATGCTTAGCAAGAGAAGACGTTGCTTGTGATGTTGATGAGATCCTGTGGCCAGACCCCAACACAGGGCAAGAACCATAAACCCACTTACGCACAATTGTGTCCTTCTATATTTACATTAGTGTATTGTTACCTTGTCCCCTGGAGGGGATTGACCAGGTGTTGCGTGTGTGAGAGTGAGTGTGTGTGTGTGTGTGTGTGTGTGTGTGTGTGTGTGTGTGTGTGTGTGTGTGTGTCTGTCCGCCCGCAATGACCTTGTCTGTCCACTTGGCGGACCAGGTTGCCATTTCTGATTGTGGTTGTTTTTTGTTTTTTTTGTTTTTGCTTAAAATAAATTTACTGCACTGTAAAGCAGACTACTGTAATGTACATTATTGAGTATTTCATTTTTTTGTTGTTGCGAAGACATGCCTTCTGCAGAACTGAATAAAAATGAAAGACTGCAGTGTTTTATATAAAGTAGACTAGTGTGTTGCTCCTGATGTGACAGTGTTTTCATAAGATGCAAGTGTGTGCAATTTTGTTATCAGAGTGACATTTTGACAAAGGATTGTTAGGTTTTGATTGCAGAGTTTCAATTTGACATAGATGTGAAGGGTTTATTTCCAAGTGTTGTGTCCTATGTGCTTGGGTGTAGAGTTTTGGCACAGCGAGCCAAATTTAGCAAAATGTGTTTAAGCAATGGGCAAAAACTGTAAATAAATAACTAATCCTACAGATACTGATGGGCAGATATCAACGGGCACCGCATGGCTGACGAAATGTAGAGTCACACTTTCACAAGCAAGGCAACGCCAGCACTGGTTGGTCCAGGTACAGTAGAGTCTAGTCTAGTGCATGCCGCCTAACAGGAGACATAGCCAGCCACCAGACAGCCCTGCTTGCAGTCATAGTGAGAGAGCACTGTGGATTCATAAGCTATGCTCCAACCACAGAATGTTCGTTACATGCGGTTGCAGTGCTCTCAAAAAAGAAGCTCCTCTCAAAAAAAAACACGAATGCGCCACTAAACTCACATGTTATATATATGTTATATATATATATGTATATATATAATAGCCTCTTTCAATAAAAATAGACATTGTCCAAAAAGAATGATTCTGTTGTAAGGGGTTAGGGTTAAAGAAGAGACTACAGGGGGTGTTCTACAAAGGTGGTTAAGTGATAAATCTGGTTTAGTTAACCCAGAAGTAGTTGTAGTTGTAAACCTGTTACTAGAGGAGCCCAAATTCATTCTTTTCACAAAAAAAATACCAACAGGGTCTTCTTCTATCAGGTTTACGACTACCTCTGGGTTTAATAAACCAGCTTTGTCAATTAACTACATTTGTAGTACACCCCACAGATCTCTGTTCATCCCCACTCGCCTATTGCATATATGTACAACAGAGGGTCAATGCCAACATCATGGTGATTGGCACATCTCCTCAGCATGGTTCTGCAATGTTGTGGTTGCTCTTTCACATTACTCGATGTAGGCCTGAGATGAATTTAATGAAAGGCTCTGCTTGCTATGAATACACTGATTGTTCACACACTCCCTTTCAGATGGTCTTTATTGTAATAGCTTGCTGGAAACATGAATAGGTGACTGAGCATACTTATTGTAAAACTTTTACAATATCTTTATTAAACTTATTGTTGTAAAAAACTTTACTTTTGTAAAGCCTTTGTCCTAAGGCAGGCTAGGTTTACTTTTTTTACATGCTATGATTAAAGTTATGGGAAATGTGCATATAATGGAAACAGTAGTGAAACTAGAAAAATAAGGTAATAGATAATATGATCTCATGAAGACAACATGGAAGTCAAGACATAAAGAAGCCAAGTCAAACCTAAATAAATGTTTATTTACAGTCACACAAAACAATTCACACACATATATACATTTGAACAGTTCTTTCAAAAAGTAAAACACAGACCAACTGAAACAATAACAACATGTCAGTCATGAGAACCCTCTATATTTAAAAACACAAGAAAACTTTGTTTTTTTTCCATGAGGCATGCAGGCATCTGCAGGCAATACCATATAATCCAGTTTTGTACACCAGGATAGTCAACTACACTCCACTGTCAGATTTTTAGTCTAAAAAGTACTAGAGCCAAAAAAAATCAGCACCATCCTCAGCTATGCCATCAAGCATGGATGTCTAAAAATCACCCCCTCAATCAGTGCAGCATCCAAAGATAGAGAGTAGATCCACTGGGTTTGCTAAATAAAAAGCTCCCATCCTGTCTAGGACTCTCTGTCTATGCTGTCTAAGAGAGTTGTATAGTAAGAGGAGCTGAGCGTTCATGTAAGCTCGCGAGGCTGTGGCAACAGAGGGCCTCTCTGAACATCGTCCTACTCTGAATGTGAAGCAGCTCTGGACGGCACAGGCGATTAGAGCGACAGGGCTGGGGTGGTGTCTGTGTCAGACATGACTGAGGGTCGTTTGGGTGGGGCCGCTGGTGCCGTCAGCAGCCTGCAGGTGACCTTGTGAAGAACCTTGCGGAGATCTTTCCTGAATCGCACGCCAATGAACACGTACAGGAACGGGTTGAGGCAGCAGTGAGTGTAGGCCAGGCTCTTCACCACCTGTCCGATCATGTCAAACTTTTTCAGCGTTTCACACTCGTTCATGGTGGCGTTGCTGGCCTGCCCCGCCTCCACCACCAGGTGAGCATTGTACGGCAGCTGGGAGAGGACAAACACAGCCACCACGGCAAAGATGACGCGCAGGGCCTTGTGCTTCTCGAAGTTGCGTGCTTGGAGCAGCCTCTGTATGATGATGGTGTAGCAGCAGGCCATGACCAGCAGCGGGATGCAGAAACCCATGCAGATCTGCAGCGCCAGCACCAGCACCTTGGTACGGTTCTGCTCGTTGTACCAGTACACCAGGGTGCAGAACGAGCCCCAGGACTCCGTCTTCACCTTGGCAAAGATGAACTCGGGCATGGCCAGAATGCAGGAGGCCAGCCACACGGTGAGGCAGGCCAGCTTGGCCTGCAGCAGCCTGGTCCTCTTGCTCTGGTTGTGGGCCTCGGTGACCCGGACTATGGCCACGTAGCGGTCCACGCTGATGCAGGTGAGCAGGAGCATGCTGGCAAAGAAGTTGATCTTGTACAGGGCTGACACTACCTTGCACAGGCCCTCGGGGAAGATCCAGCCACTCTGGGCGTCAGTGGCCCGGAAGGGCAGTGTGCCCAGGAAGAGCAGGTCAGCCACAGCCAGGTTTAGAAGGTACATGTCCGTCATGGTTTTCAGACGGTTTTTAACAGTTGTGTATATGAACACCACCAGAAGGTTTCCAACTATGCCCAACACAAAGATCATCCAGTACAGGGGGGGCTCGTAGCGTCCTTGGAACTGACGGACCCCGGACCTGTCGCATATGCCAGGATCCTCTGTGTGGTCTTCATCATACTACATGGAAACATAAAATAGAGGGATTACTAAGTATGAATATGTTTTTCACTGTCACTCTGAATGCTCTATTTATATTCTGTATAAGCAAAGGCAACCTTTCCATAATATACTTAGGCTAAATCTTAAAACTGGAATTTGCACTTTAGGCCTTAGCTAGTTTGATGACATAGAGCCCCCTCACCCCCTGCTCCTGTCTCACACATTTTGCGTTTCACTTCTGCCCATAATTTCCTGTCTGTCGCGGTTTGCGATATCTGCTTCACAAAACAGTCTGAGACAGCATGGTACTCCTGGATGCTACGTCAAACCTGCTTGGCGTTCTTTGTTTACGCTTCTGAGCGCTCGCAACACAAGAGCTGAAGTGCAGGTGTTCATGCGTCTGTGAAGGTAAAACCGCATCATCGCACCACATCCTCGCGCAGTCGTACTCAAAAGTTCGCATTTCAGGCCGGGGGGCACAGATAATAGAAGCGAATGTGGGGGGCGACACAAGATATACACATACGTCTGCAGCGCGACAGAGACGTTTTAAGAGCACAGATGTGGGAGCAAGATAACCGAAGTGGGGGGTGGGCGGGAGGTCGCAATGGAAAGTTGAGGTTGTCGAGATGTAATCCATCGTCACAACAGAAAAATATAAGGATGCAAATGGCTTATTTTTCAAACTATACAATATACAGCTTCATATAAGTGAGCGGAAAGCTGCTTTGTCGCAAACAATGTTTGATTACAGGCCTTTTATTCCTAAATGCTTGTGCGAATAACATGTCAGATTATATTGTCTGCGCGAAGGAACTGCTTCGTTATGAAGCAGTGTGCACGCTGGACTTATGCAAGCTGTTGCATATCTTTCATCTGATAATGGAATTCATTTCAGTTGTTCAGACAACTGAGATAAGGGCCAGGGTTACACAATGAGCGCCCCAATTACTTAGGTTTAAACATGAGAACGTTTACTTTGGGAAATGTATAACGCCAGGACATACAACTAACATCAAGGCAAGAACGTGTAAGTACAAAGACAGCCTAAATGCAAACTGAAAATGTCAAAACACTTACATAGTCTGTGGAGGGGGTGACAGTGGGATAGTTATTATAGTAATCATAGTCCTCAGTCATCTTTCCTGAAAAAATAGAATTGCTAGTTAGATTTTTTTTCTTAAAAAGAAGCAAATACATGTCTTAAACAGTGATTGGTTCATGTTTGTTCTGCCATAAACAGTGATAACAAGGAATTTTCAGCTGATCTCACAATAACCAGACAGAATTAAACATCATATATTTTAGAAAAAATTGTGATTTATGTGCAGTAGGCTACAAAAGACCTTGATGAACTACTGGCTTATTGACAAATTTTACAGTTTACATAGTACACATCTGATTGACCTGTAAAGCGTGCATGTTTGTGATCCCAGCTTGTAACTAATGCATGAACGTAAGATGTGACCATAGCTTGGCCTAACACTGCAAAGCATTAGTAGGCATCAAGTAGGTAGCCTACAGGTGATTCCTACACAGCAAAAAGACCAGTGTTAAATTGACTCCCAAGAGTCGATTTGAACACTTTTGAGGGTTTATATACTGTAGCTCCACAATCTCCAGAGTTAGATTAACACTTTCAAAACATAAAATAACCCAATGTCTGGGCACCATTTAAATCTGAAAATGTTAAAATTACACTTTGGGAGTTAAAAATCAACTCCCTAATGTTTACAGCTGAAATTTTAACACTCCAATTTATGCTGTGTATATGATGTGAACATTAACCACTAGCAAATGTGTGTTTGAAATAAATGCTCAACTTACCCTTGCAGTGATGTATTGGATAACATGAAACAATGTGAATCTGTGAAACTGTGTGGCAGTAAGGTTAATCTTCAGAATGTCTGTCAGCAGTGCTGCTCACCAAACCTCCACTAGCCAGATATAGGTTTCAGTTTGGTCACGTCACTGTGACACCACCCTCTTTTGACTCATGTCGCGTGTCCTCAGGGGATGCTGCTGTTGCTTCTTCTTGCTCAGTGTCATCAACATAACCAAGCATACATACTCATTATACCCAATACCTTTGTTAACATGAACATCTTAAATAACATTGTAAATATATGTATCACATCATCATTTAACAAACCGAGAGCCATTCAACCAAAGAAGTATGTACACTACATACTTGCACATGAAGTACTATGTATGAAGTGTGTGGTAAAGGTGTATGTGTGCGTATGCGTAACATGACATTATCATAGTGGTGCATGAAAAGGTAACTTTTCAGGTAGGTTGGAACAGTACAAACTGAGCACTAAACACTCTAAACAAACTTGTGCTCCATGTCAAGGTTCTGACTGCTTTAGTCCAACCTGCATCAACCTGGACAAGCACTGACTGTTCTTCTAAGTCCTTCATCCATGTCAAAATGACCTTACAGTCATGGCTGATCATCTTCAAAACAGTAACTTGTGTTTATAATTCATTGGGCATGTACGTAGATGGCCTCATAAAAGAAAACCTTACTGGAAAGTACTTAGTCTAGTTATAAGAATGTTTACTGTTTGCTGGCATCTGGTGAATTCGCTCATGAAACAAACTGAGAAACTTTAAAAAAGAAACCTTATTTTGCTTGCTGTACAAAAAACGTGTACTTTTCCCTCAAAGTCTAGCAAACCAAAACGCATGCTGCAGCTGGCCAACTTGAGATTGCCTTGACAGCTATCTGAAACAGCTTTAATGTCAGCGTATCGCGTTACAGAACTGTGACGACTAATGCACCTGCATGGCTCTTCACATGAGCACGCCAACCACACATTACGCACTCAGCAACTATCATGTCTAGCACCTGTAGCGCACCAAAAGCATTTAGCAGCCCTGAATCTGCCACCCAGGCAGAGAGAGGCCTCACAAGGTGGGGTGGGGTGGCTGCTCTTAAAGGTGTGTGATCGGTGCTGCTGTTGTTTCAGCTGGTCCCTTCATCCCCGACGGACCCTGAGAGAGGGCTTTTAAAGGTATGGCGTGTGTACAGTAAATGGGGTGTTGCGTGGCATGTGATGGTGCAGTGGTGAAAGACAATCCCTTTTGTCTGCCAACCCCTGACACTAAGAGTGGATGTCAGTGTTTTTTTTTTTTTTTTTTTTTTTTTGCAATGAAGACATCTGGGAGTAAAGAGATAAATGATAACTTCCACTTTAAAAATGAACTCTCACCTTTGTGATGAAAAAGATCTTTATAATTTAACAGTAGAAGTCTTAACATAGTTTTTGCACTGTTTTCCTTTAAGTAAACTGAAATGTTTTTTCATTGATGAGGTCATTTTTAGTGAATGCTTTACCAACTTAAAATGTAAAGTGTTCTTAAAATTGAAAAGCTTTGTATCACTAAAAGTGATGTCAGGCCAGTATTATGTCCAATAATGTAATCTGACCTTCTGTCAATACCACATCGTGTCATGTGAACATTAGGGAATTCCCCTGAGAGGAAGTTTTTGGATATTTTTTAGGTCCTTATTTTGGTCTGTATTGTGCATAACAGAAAAGATATTTTAACACATTTGTTAACAGAGATGGATAACAGTCGGATGAAAAAAAACTAAAGGAAAATAAAACCAAACAAAAACAAACCTTTTGGAGACCCTTAAAGAACCGGTAAGTAGTTTTTGTCCTTGGTCGCCCTACAGGTTGGAAGCACAATTGTTTCTTTTAAAAGAGGGACGACAGACGGCCCACTCCTTCAAACTTACGTAGTGCGGTTATAGGCCATGGAGGGAAAAGCAAATTCAGAAGTGCCTTTCACCAAGTTGCAAATTGATGAACCACTAAAAAGATTCTGGAAACATTTTAAGGTTTAAAAAACTACTACTAAAAACTACTTAAGTGTTGCTTTAAACCACACTGGAGACTGCTTGAAGAACTGCCAAAAAGGTGTGTGAGCTTTTTAAATATTGACATGGTTGTCGTGTGACTAAGAAATTGAACTTTAGCTCACATTCGGTCCTATAAACTGACGCCTTGCAGACAACCTTTCTTGGCCCAATTGTCTGTGGGAGTTTCACTACTGAGATACAATCAAGTACTTTCAGCTGTGTGCCTGCCCTTGCTCTCCAAAGAAGGACTATAAAACAAAGCTTGTAGACTTCTGGTTAGCTCATCCACGTTTTCATTCCAGGACATTCTCTACGTTTAACCCACAAAGGGAAGACAATGGTGAAACAGGAATCTACCACTGTACTTTAAATCTAAACTCACATACAAATAATCTTATATATGCAGCAATTATGTCAGTGTTATCTGTCCTTAATCACCTTTAGTTTGGAGTGCAACTAAAGCAGACATGCATACAAAGAATCACAGCGGAGCTTTTTTTTAAATAAAAACAATGTCAACATCCTACAGTCAGGAGATGAGCATTCATTGTCATCCTCTGAAAAAAACATGAACATTTGACCTCATGCAACCATGTGAACCCAACGCACCCCTCCCCCTCACACCATGCACACACTCTCAGACACAGATGCTTACACATGATTTCACTGACACTTCTTGTGTGGTAGCAGGTTTGTGGAAACACTTTGTACTGGACTTTTTTTTTTTTATCTCAACAAGGTCACAGTCATCAAATGGTATCTGTGTAGATTCTCATTCATCCAGGTCATGGTAGTAAAAAGGCAACTGCTTACAACTTAGCTCCTTTGACTCATCAAATGGTAGTTATGTATTGTAGAGTAGTGGTTACTGTGGGAGTAATGTGTCTCCTCTTCAGTGGGCAGATGTGGACAATCACTTCCCTAAAAGCTGGTATTTTTACACAGGAAAACATCATGACGATGACGTCTTGTTTGTGATGCCAAAAGTGACATTTAGTATTACTTCACAGTGACTAAGTGGTTCAAAAGAAAGGGGATCCTTTTTATCAAAATATGAAGATGTATTCACACGCAACTTATAGCCTACTCAGTCATACAGAGGTTTGACTGCAGTGTTCAGTGTAACGAGCAGAGAGGAAAAGGCTTCAGATGCTAATCACTCAGGGCCTGTAATAAAGGAGTGTTACAGTAATTCCCCAAGTTTACTGTTATGCTGTTGGAAAAGCTATAGATATAATGGGAGTGATAATGAGGTGGCAATAAGTAAACAAGTCTGGTCACAAATATGACTACAGCATAATCAATCAGTTTATTGGTTTATTATGACAGCCACAGCCACAAATACTTTCATAACAACACAGTCACGGGTGCTGCTGAGGCTAGTAGGTCAGCTCTGAGAAACTGCTTGAAAACTACTTCAAAATAATCAAATAAGCTCATCCGTCCAAATGATCGTGTACGTGATAATGTAAGCAAATATTAGCACAACATGTGGTGAGTTTGGCAGCAAACAAGCTATTATCAGAGTGTGTGTATGTTTGTGTGTGTGTGTTCATGCATGTGTGTTTGTGTGTGTGTGTGTGTGTGTGTGTGCGCGCGTGTGTGTGTTCATGCATGTGTGTGTGTGTGTGTGTACGTGTGTTCATGCATATGTATGTGTGTGTGTGTGTGTGTGTGTGTGTGTGTGTGTGTGTGTGTGTGTGTGTGTGTGTGTGTGTGTGTGTGTGTGTGTGTTTGTGCGTGTGTGTGAGTGTGTGTGTATGTTCATGCATGTGTGTGTGTGTGAGTGTGTGTGTGTGTGTGTTCATGCATGTATGTGTGTGTGTGTTCATGCATGTGTGTGTGTGTTCATCCATGTGTGTGTGTGAGCTTGCTTGTTTGCTCAAGTGTTGCATGCATAAGGAATTACGTTCTGTTGTCTCATGTCCTGACCTTGTGACTCTGGCGTGAAAGCATATGCTGCCGTTTCTTGCCGTTAACTTGTTGCATGGTTTCTCTGGCGGCATGTCCTGTTTTACAGAGTGTGGGGTTATGAACTGAGTCATTAGGGTCTGAAGAGTGGCATGTGAACAGTGTTTGCTATGGCTGTACTGCCTGCCGATACCAGCACACCAGCGAACCACAAACAGACAATGGGCAAACAGAAACTTTCACAAAGTACTGTGAGAAAAAAATCCTGTAAGTCAGTTTTTCAAAAAAAAAGGCATTAATTGCTCATGCTTTAACAGCTCTCTGTAACAAAAAAAAAACGTATTAGATACCCTTATGAAAAGAGCGTAAAGGTGATGTCACATTACACAAAATGAAAACAGTTATTAAGTGACAATAGTAGACTAGACAAAACAATAATAGTTAAGAAAAGTCATAAGAGAAACCTTCAGACATCCAGAAGTCTTTAAACTCTAAGAACCAACAGCATTGGAAACCACTTGTAAGGATTTTCGCTTTGATTCAAGTGGCTGAAAGTGCCCTTTCAACAGCTTGGCACATGGGCCTGCGGCCTGATTTTCGTCCGAAAAGTGAGACAAGCACCTGTGTCAGTAGAATTAGCCCTGGCCGTATCCATCCTGCCCTCTGAGGCCGTGCTCTCCTGCGTAGGAGTGAACCGGAGATTCCCAAGGTGTGACCTATGATGGCGTGACAACACAGTCACTCCACCTGATAACAGCATGCTGCTTACGTCTGATGCAGCATGGAAACAGCCCATGTTTCAACCGCAGAGCTCAAAATAATGGGAAGTGGACTGCAAGCTGCTGCCACAGTAACCCTATAAAAAAAATAAACGCTGATGGTATTTTGATTGGGAACTGATTTCCTCAAAATTGGGTACTGATTTCCTACTAATATCCTCCACATGTGATCATGTAAGGCGTATCCTAACTCGTGATGATAGCCCACGCAAGTTGGTGTGTCCTGAGGAAACAGCTCCATAACTACAAGTGCGGTGTCCATGGAATGGCAAGAGGCACTTCAGAGCTTGTTTAGCCTATTTGCTGTCATGTCTGTAAACAATGTGAAGATGATGCACTCAAGGATGTTTCACCCTCGTCCGAAAAGGTTATTCTTGTCTAAGAATAATTGGTGGACTCCCAGGTAATTTACTTCTGGGTGGGTGACACTTGGGGGTGGATCTGTGACCTGTTGATCTGACCCCCTATCATGTGATGTAGGCTCACATGAGCTTAAGGTGTTAATCATACCCCTTATCATACAACACAGGGCCGCACAAGACAGAACATGTGATAAGGTCACCTGGTCGAAGGTGTGGAAACCACCTATGGTGTGAGGCAGGGCAGAGGATCTCAAGGCTGTGTTGCATGTCGCTGGTCGAGGACTACATAGCCTCCCGCCCCTTCCTCTGTTTAATGATGGTTGCTCCAGGTGGACAACGTTACACTCAACTATCACTCAGCAAGGCACATACCTAGTGTAAAATCAGTCAGACGAATGGTTCGACAGATATCGCAGTGAGTACTGTGAGGTGTAGGCAGAAGGAACCGAGGAGCCTAGAGAGTAAAGACATCCAACTTGACACTGCAGTCACTCATGCACATAACACCTACTAAGTGTTAAGTCAGTTACATGGATAGTTTGGCAGATGTTACACTGCTATCTTTCATATTCATTATAAAAAACAAAGTCAAACCCCACAGTACACTTACTTGTGCCCATAGCAAGACATCTACCACATGTAAAGTCAGTGAGAAAAATGGTTTTAGAGACGCTCTGAAGTCCTTGTAATGACCATGACAAACCCTGACAGTGCTACTGTAACTAAAATTGTGACATCAATCACTCTACCCTTATTGCAGTTTTAAAAAAAGTCATTAAGAATGATTTTGTGGTATCTGACGTAAATGAAAAGCCTTTGTTGGCACTGGTAAGGCCCAGTTCTGCTGACAGGATTACCGTCTCTGTCAGGCTCGAGCAGTCATGCAAGAAGCTGCCACATCTTTAGCACCAAGCTGCTGCCAACCACTTCCTGTGTACTTTCTCATGGCTCTCTGAGCCGTGATTTACGTTACGCAGTGAGCATAATCGAGACAACACTATTGCAGTCAGCAGGATGCCAGGCTTCAAGTTGGCCAGTCATTTCTTTACTTTCATTCACTCTGATGGTGCTACTCGTGGTTCACCAGGGTTCCCAGCAAAAGCCTGTGACACCGTTAGAGTTCTCAGGCAAAGCTTCGTTTTCTGTCTGACACTTATGACTGTTGTCTGTCTTGATGGTTTCCCCATTACTCCTAAGAGATAAGCAACAAGAGGGGATGTATTTATTACAAAAGTTGAATGTTGAGGCAGAATGTTTTTGTCAGGTTTTTGTTCTGTTCAGGGTTATGATCCCAACTGGGAACTTTTTATTGCGTGTGAAAAGGCAAGTCTTTTGGGCTTTTTACGAAAAGATAAACAGTCATGAATGCAAGGTTTGTTTTGTGCCTCTTAAGAAATATGTCCGTGTTTATTAGGAGCTTTCTTTGTAATCATCCAGAAGTTCCACACCATGAACATGGTCAGACAGGCACTTCCTTGTCATGGCCAAAAAAACCCAATGGATTTTTACACCACACTGATGTTCAATAAACAATGGCAGGATATCAAAATCAAACTGAATCATGAATCTATTTACAGTGGCCCAATTTTGTTTACCTGTGATTACATATATGTAATATGTGCATAAATGATGTGCAAAGTAATTTAAAGGAACGCTAAGTAGTTTTCCTCTTCAAGTAGTCATCCTAGGCTGGATGTGGAATTGTGTCTCATTCGACCTACAGAGAGACGGCCCGCTCCATCAAACTTACTTAGTCTGGTTTTAGCCCATGGAGGGCGGCAAATCGAATTCAGAAGTGCCTTTCACCCTGATACAAGTTGATGAACCATAGAAAAACGATTTTAAAAACATTATTTTAATGTTGAAAAAACGACTTAGTGTTGCTTTAAAGCTAAGGTAAAACTGAACTAAACCCCCCTCTGCCCATGGATGTTATTCTCAGACGGCACAAGCCTCACTGCACACAAATGAGAGTTAACCCCAGATAACCTCAGGATGTGGGTTACTAGTTTCACTGCAAACACAGTAGTTGCCCTCTCTGTGTCTGCTGCTCCGCCGTCAGACTGTTAGTAGTAGCTATGGGTTTATAATGCCAGAGAGGTGCAACCCATCAGACATATATTGCAGGAGGGCCTTTGTCAGTCCCATTTTTTATTTAAACATTCAGTATGGAAACTTTTAATCAAAACACGGCATTCCACCATTCAATGTGAAACAAAATATAAAATATAAAATATAAAGTCTGCTCAGACGGTTCAGATTTTTTCAAGTAAACAAGTGTCATGAAAGTCATCATGCTTGCTCAGTAATGCAACGTAAGACTTGGACTCTGCGTCCACATTTGCTACAACTTTGTTGTAAAGGTTGACTGGTACACACACTGTCTGGCACCCTTTGATTGTTTGATTCTGGCTTATTTTGGAGGGGAGCCAGGCTTGTTGGAGTTGCAGTTAGAGCACATCCTAAGCCTGAGGGCACGCCATCACACCATGTCCATGTACTTTGCATTCACACAGGTGACCCTCATGCATCCTCCACCATTACGTATCCCATCCCAGGGTACCGCACACACCACTGCCTTACCGCCCACTGGGGTTTCTCACAGCAGGGTCAACCTAACCTGGGGGTCCCTCATATGACTCACCCAGTATGTGCACATACGCCAACCGGACCTTGTGACTTTGTCCTTTTTTCATTTAATCTTCATTTTCTTCTCAGTCAAAATTAAATGTTTATGTTCATCGTTTACCCCGTAGCTGATTGATCTTTGACAGAAGTTGAGGCGGAACTGTTGCACTCTATTTATTTGGTAAGTAATTGGTTTTTCATTGTTCTCAGCTTCATTTTTGGGGTACAGTCACATAAAGGTGGGGATACTACTTCGGTGCTTTCTTTACTGGGCTGGCCTTTCCTAAAACACACCTGTCATGCTCGCTAGGTAAGTCTGTCCTCTGCCTCATTATCCATATATAGTTTAGTCCTAGAGTGACCTTGCCGGCCTAGCTGTCTTGTCTGTAATGTAAATGACACATACATTGACACATAGTATGAAACCCACTAACTGTATGTTCCTTGGCTAAAACCACTAGAGGGTGTGCTAATTGAAGTGTGCCTTTTTAAGTAATTCAATCATCTTCATAACTTGGTAGATGCTGAAATGAGTCATTACCAGGCGAATGAAAACTTTCTCGACTGCCCCCGCTGTCTGTGGACAGAATACCACACTTGCAATATCTGGGTGTCCGTCCCCGCACCCTCAGACTCACAAAGTCACGAATATCGCGGGATCTTCACTTTACTGATCTTGGAGGACATGAGTACTTTCGAACTCAGCAGTTACTCTGATCAGCCGAGTTGAAAACACATGCACAGGGTTAGGGGAAGGGAAAACAGTCCATTTTTATTAGCGTGTCAATTTACTTGGAGACACTAGGGGGAGCTCCGTTGAAGAAAAGCACTCAAAGTTGCATAGTATCTCATTAAAGGGGCTATGTGCTGGTCAGACTAGTTATTGGCTTACTTCTAACTCAAAGATAAGTGGTGATAAAAAAAACTTGCAAACAGAAAAAAACGAGAACAATTCACACATAGAATGTCCCTAAGATACTAGAGAAAGAGAAGAAGAAAAGTGTCATGCCACCAGACATACCCATGCATTTCCTCCCTGGACATGTGAGATGCCATCTTCTGGTTCCTCTGAACTGACACTCAAAACCCCCCTGGAAGGCCCCACTCTGAGGTTCAGTATGTTGGCCTGACCTGGTACTTTCGGTTGTGAAGAGAGGTGTCAATATTCGTGGGGACTATGGTGGTTTATACGTTAACTCTGCATCGCACAGACAGACAGCAGGCTCGCAGCTGTGGAAAGAGCCCTGACATGCAAACATTGTTTTTTGTCTTTCAAAAAGGAAAGGGAAAACTGAAACATTAACCACACTCAGCTCCAAGAAATTCTCACACCACAGTTAAAAAACATCAAACCTGCAACCAGGAACTCCACAGAGAGTACACTAAATGTAAACACAGTATCCATGGAGACCAGCATTAAATCATGTGTCAAACGCATCTTAAAATGTATTCAGTTCTTTTGGGTTTATTTCCTCGTCAATGTACACTCAAACAAAACAGTTTTTGAAACTGATGTATTGCAATTTCTAGGGTAGAATTATTTAAGTTCAGTCTGGTTTGTGTCAGTGAACAGCCATGTTTAGGTCTGTCCAGAGATATATTGTGTTCAGGATATGTGTTGTGTGTTCAAGAATTGCTTTTCCTTTCCCCAATCAAGTCCTTGTCAACAAAGGAACATCTCCAGTACATCATGCTGCCATCACCATGTTTGATTGTAGGTATAGTATCAACGAGGGGATGACAAAGTCATCATAGCAACTTGGCAGCCATGGCAACTCAGGGGGCCTTGATTTCATGGTTACAAGGCCCTATATAAACGCATGTGGAGAAATCAGTAACTACTTAGGATAGTACAAATAGCCACATAAAGTATATCATGTTAATCAGTGTTTTAATATCATATATAAACAACATGAAAATATAAGCTCAAATAAGGCTTTAAATAAGGCTTTAAAATACTATTTTTCATGTTGACTTGCTCATTGCGCATGCATCAAACTTTTAGAATAGTTATTGCTATAGTAACAGTAAAGAAAACTGAAAATTCCCAGAGAAGCAAAATGCTTATGATTGGCTCATCATAAACTGTCCAAGTTTCACCCACACTGCTCATTGGAATTGTGGTCTGGTTCAACCATTCCGTCATCACATCAAATGATTTTGCTTTTTATTCTCTAGTAATTCAGGGGCTTTCCTAAAAAAAACTCTGTGAGCGGTTATGTGCTTTTCGATGATTAATGGCTTCCATCTCGACAGTCTACTATGAAAGCCTGACTAATGGCCTGCTGCACTGATAGTGATCCAATTGTCCAAGTCCTCTCACCTCCAAAAAAGAACATTGGGTCTTACACATAGTGGTGAATGGGTTCTTGGTTACCTGCCTGTTTAAAAACACTGGTCCACAATACAATATGATTGGGGTGAGGGCCCAAAATTATTTTCTTTCAGCGGGCCCACAATTTCTAGCGGTGCCCCTGCTCTTAGCGACTCAATGCTAGTGGTACCCTTTACCCTTCCTCAGATCTATGACTAGACACACACTGGCAGCATAGAGTGAAAGTATTGCCATGTGCTTGTTCTACCTATTCATATAACAAAGTAGAGGTGATTTCACTAATTAACTGCCTGGCTGCCTACCTACCCCTACCTGTCTGAGAAGCTGTCAATTGGAATCGCACAAATTGTAAACAGTTGGAACAAATATGTGGTATGGCCTGTAATTTTCGGAAGCAAGATTTTTCACCTTGCTTGACATATTCCTGTCTTGTAGGTACATGGACAATTTTCCCTACTTATAGGCTTATTAGTTTTCACTATGTATGCACAGGTGTGTGTGCCTTTTCTTATTATGTTAGTTGAATAAAATCCACAAATGGAATTCGTTTTGGTTGTACAGGCACCTCAAAGAACACTATATAAGTTAGGATGCATGAGAACCAAATTATTAGTGGGATAAGTACAGGCCTGAACACTCATGTCAATGGGATATATTGTTTATGTATGGACACACCAATGATTGTGGGGTACTCTGTAGATTGTTAAAAAATATTTTCATTCAGGAAACGTCAGAAAATGTCTTGAAAGGGACTTTAGACTGACACACAGTGGAATGGACAGTATGTTTATTGCTTTAAAGGCATAAACCTGCCCTGGTCCTTGCTCTTGCGATGTCTGCTTTCCCCACAATACTGGAGTAGGCTCAACTCTCAGTCCTCTGCTTCTGAAGAAGTAGTGTTCACAATCTCCTCTGCATAAGGACAAAAACAGTAGTCATCAAAGCCTCCCCTTTGTTTGCACACACACACACACACACACACACACACACACACACACACACACACACACACACACAAACACACAAACACACAAACACACGCACATGCACCCACCCCAGAAACAGAGAGAGAGCAAGAGAGAGAGAGTGTGAGAGAGAGACAGAGAGAGACAGAGAGAATCTTACCTCTAATTATAATTTCTGCTGTTCTTGTTTCAATCATAGTCTCTGAAAGGATGAACAGAAATATGGAGAGAATAAATCAATATGCAATAAAATGTAAGGTTGGTATTATGTCAGCTTCAGTCTTTGTTACATTAGATTTAATAGATACTGTATTCTATATTTGTGTTTGTCACTTTTTCCCTAAGCTTGTGATGCTTAATGCCTTGTCAACATGTAAAGGGACTGCTTCGCCGTTAGCTGGTTTCAGTCCCATGTTCTGTCTTAGAGAGAGAGAAAGTGGCTTTGGTGGGTGAGTCATGGGGGCCTGCTGGACGGTATGGGAACAGTGTTTGTGTGTGTGTCTCTGTGCTGAACCAGACAGCCCAGGTGCCGATACCAGCACCTCACTGAACCACAAACTGACAATGGGTTAACAGAAACTTTCACTATGCATTGGAATACTGAGAAAGCTGAGACTTTAGCTGCACTAGCTGCACTAGTGCTTTAGTGCTTTAGCTGCACTAGTGGTTTCTCAGAGGTGGCTGATGAAGGCTGTAGTTGTATTACTGGAAACACTACCTACATATCCTGTGTGCTGACAGGATATATTTGAATTAAAATCAATTAAATATAAAATATCAATCTTGCATCTGTTCTCATTGATGATCCTGTGGACAGTATTTACACCATCATTATGGTCACTGCTTCCCATGACCATCTGCCTTACAGTGATAGGTCTTTAGCATACTGTACATTATTGATATGTTGTGTTATAAGAGAATATACTTAGGCTATGCTGTTATAGGCATATACTAAACACTATTTCAGAAATAACATGACAGAGAGGCTGAGTGACTTGTGTTACCTAAATGTAACTGTGTAACCAAACATACAACTGGAGTATTGAAAACAAAAAAACAATAACAATGTAATGGCATTAGATTAAAACATGCAATAAAACCTTGGTTAGCCCACCAGCTCACCTGAGTAGCACTGCGATGATACTGATTCTGTCAAAGTGGCAGAGGATGCCCTGGAAGACAAGATGTGTGGCTTACTGTAACTCGTGTTCTGTGCGTTCAGCAGTAGCGTAAAAGATAACAACAGAGGATACCACAGAAACACATGACAATGCTGAAACGCGGCAAAAACGTCACAGCGCTATCTGCAATCATAGGCCACAGATGTACAGGCCGATGACACAAACATGCTAATGTGGGAAGTCATATAAAGGAAGTGACGTACCTGTCCACTTCCTCCGAGCTGTGTGCCAGAGAGAGGATGTCTTGCGTGGTGTTGGCGGGCGAGGAGCTTCTGATGGATGTGGCGGGGGATTTGGACAGGTTGAGGGAGGAAGAAGCAACACTCAATGCTGCAGAGAAATCACTAAGAGAACAAAAAAACATAGAAATTTAAAGATTGTAAGTGCTAGGACCAGGCCCGCCGATAGCCGGGAACAAACGGGTCACTTGTCCCGGGCCCAGGAAAAGGGGGGGGCCAGAACTGGTCCCTCCTTACATTATGGAATATGGGAGGAATTATCTTGTCCCGGGCCCAGCTGAGACTGTTAGCGGGCCTGGCTAGGACAACCATCAGGTTTCTAAATGTTACAGGAAGCTTGATTGTCTCTCAGTAAGTACAGAGTAAAGAAATACAGGGTGGGTCATAACCTTGATGTACACATGGAGTACCAGACAAATGTATTACATAACTAATAAACAAAAGTTTCTAAGTAGGTGTGTACCTGCTTTCAATCCCATCTATAAGCAGCTTGTAGCCTTGTATCTCAGTATCCAGGGCTAGTTTGATGTCCAGTAGCTCCTGGTATTTAAGGATTTGCTTCAAGAGCTCGTTTTTGGCCCCATCGATGGCCACCTCTAGCCCCCGGATCTGAGCCTCGTACCCAGCCACGGCAGTGCTGGACTGGGCCTGGGCCTCGGAGACCTGCTGCTCCAGTGACACTGACTGGAGTTGGAAAAGGGGGAGAGGGCAGAGAGAAAAGCATAAGGAAATGACACTGGAAGTTTCTATCTTTTCCATCTAAGTCTCTATCTAAGTCTCTATCAATCTTGTTTCTATGTCCCATTCAGTTAGTTAACTACCAATTATTCGGTTAGTTAGTTAACACCATTATTCGGTGTATGTTGCATCAAAATTTCTCGTTCTTTTTCCTACCAGCAGCACTGTGACCTTGAACAACAGGGCTATGGATTGATACCCACGGAACCTCTCCTTTAAGCCTTCAAAAGGCAGGCAAGGCAGTGAAAGCTGCAGCTACATTGGCATTACAGAAGTTATAAAGATGAAGCCCAAAATTGTGGATGAATCAAAACACAATCAGATTAAAGTTAAGAGGACAACCAGTAATCAGGATAATAATCAATGAGTAACTGCTGTGAAACAGTCATGATGTCAGGTCACCTCTGTAGTTGCGATCACCCATTTACCAGGAACCCTAATGATCTATCGTTTTTGAGTGAGTACGGTAATGATAAAACTCCTTTGGTAATACCCTAAGTTTATGTACAACAGTGCCTTCTGGGAAGGCGTCAGAGCCCTCAGTAACAGCACAGTAGGCTAAATGTTGCCGGAGGTTTTAGTATTCGGTGGTTAGAGCAACCACTTCCCGTGTTGTTGTTTTCTTTCTCTCTCTCTCTCTCTCTTTCTCTTCTTCTGGCCCTCGATGCCGTGATTTACATGACATTCATATGGTGATGACTGGCAGTTAGCAGCATGCCTGCGCCTTGAGGGAAAAACCATCTCTTAACTTTTTACAGCAACGACGCCACAGATGAATCACATTGCTCTGTGTGTTGTTTTCAAACATAGGGGTTACAGCAGGTGACACTGTGATTTGCTTGGCCAAAACATCTGATCAGATTTAGGCTACATTTTAATTACGCACCCAATCTCTAAGTTTTTGACACAGGCTAAGTCGGCCACACTCTCCCTAACACACCATCTAAGGCTGTCACATCAGACCTACTTTGTTAACGAGATTCTTGAACTGTAGCTGCAGCGTCTGGAGCTCTTTCTTGGCGGTGGTTAGCTTCTCCTTGGTGGAAGACAGCGTGGTCCTAGTGCTCTCAGTCTCCGCCTGGAACTCCTCCATCTGAAGGCCACAAAGGAGAAGATAAATATTACAATAAATATTACATTGCATTAAATGTAATTACATTACACTTACTAGACACTTTTATCCAAAGTGGCTTACAATAGAGGACTAAACAAGCTACAGATATGCAGAGGAAACAGTAAGCAAAGGCCTAACAAAGTTAGTGCAGCCAGGGTACAGGACAGTGTTGGTGAGTGGAGGCTAGTTTTGATAGGAGGGGAAGTACTCTCAGAAAAGAAAAGTCTTCACAAGCTTCCTAAACATAGAGAGGGATGACTCTACTCTTGTACCAACTGGTAGCTTGTTCCACCATTGTGGGACAACAACGGAGAGCAGTTTAGACTGAGATCGCCTCGTGCGAAAAGAGGGCAAGGCCAGACATTTTGTTTGTGAGGTTTGCAATGTTCTGGATGGGACAGAAGCCTTCAGAACATCATGCAGATACATACAATGGACAGTAGAGGGTGGGCAGTTGGGTCTGGGATGGGGATGGGGATGCAGTTAGTCACAATTATTGAGTAAGCCAAGAGATGGAGGGTGGGGGTAAGAGGCATGCATTGTAATGACCTCATGTTTTGGTGTAGGTGGGGGGGGGGGGGGGGGGGGGGGGTGTCTGTCTAACTGTGCAGACAGACTGAGACTCAAACACAGCCACCATGGTAAAAGAACCTCAAGACAATTGCCACTGGTCTGACATGAACAATCTGATTCATACTGTACTGTTTCACTGTACTGTACCTTTAAGCTAGACACACATGGGCAGTGACTTGATGCTCAATAGGACCAACTGCATCACATCTATGGCATCACATTAAAGAAATGAAATACCCCTGGCAAGTAAATGTGATATCAAGCTTGAATAGCTCATTACACAGCAAAGAGCTGTGAATAGACATATGGGTTGTGAGTTCCTTAAAAACATTGTGTGTCTCATCTCTCACACTCGTTAAATTAGTGGCCAGGCTGTAGTCAGAAGGATGACAGCACTGCAAGCACGAGTGATGACACCTTGCCTTAAAATGGATAAAGATAAAACACCGAAATGTCTTAGAGTTGCTTTTAAATGCTAGAGTTTTCTGTCCATCAATTCACAGACAGTGGGAGCTCCCAAACACTAGGGCACTTGCTTACACAATGGCTAATAGACTCTGGTACTATTCCCAAAAAGGAAAACAAAGTCAGACCACTTTTTACTAGACTTTTGACAACCCACAAATCACAAAACTGTTCAAAAGCCATCTTAGATGTGCACACACCTCATTCCTTCATCGATTGTTCCTAAATGTGTTTTGCTGTACACAATAGACCTTGCAGTGCACAGCATTTCATCATTCTCATCTTTCACTTGACTGTACACAGGCTCCACGATTACCTCTTGCTGAGATTATCCGTGTACCTTGAGTTTGTAGTATGCGTCTGCCTCCTCCTTATGTGTCTGAACAGTTGCCTCATACTCCGCACGAATCTTGTTTAGGGCCTCGGTGATGTCGAAGGATTTGCCCGTGTCCACCTCAATTATTGACGTGGATGTGTCAAAGGATTTTCCCAGTTTGGATTCGAGACTGGCCATCTCCTGTAATATCCATCACAACAGTCAATGCCATTCAAGCAAGGAATCAGTTCAAACTTACCAAAGACACTACATATTTGAGTAATTAATCCTGAAACAAGTCAGAGATTTACACGATGCCAACATTTTTGTGTGCATGTTCAAATACATGTAAACTCAAGAAAATAAATGCTATCCTTAAAGAACTATGCGTATAATTGCATTACCTCCTGCTGTGTTTTGGCAGTGAAGTCCAGTTCCTCCTTCAGGTGGCCCTTCTGAAACTCTAACTCCTCATGGAGCTCGGCGGCTGCCTTGATGTCCTGCCCAATACAAAACCAGAAACAGACTCAGATTAAAGCATCCTACTGAACACATTCAGATATGATTAGTTTGTATTTAGTTAATTAATTACCTGTACCTGAAAAAGATTAATGAGCAGTGAAGTAGATTTTTTTTTGTTAGTTCTACTAGTCAATGCAAGTTACATTTTCATTTTCTAAAATATTTGTGTTGTATTTGAAATGTACCCAAGTGTGGTGTTGTTTTGTACATAGCTATGGAAAAAAGCATCTGCAAAGTATCGCAAACATACACATATACACAGTTGCCACATGTGCACTGCAGTCCCAAAACTGAAACTGATGTAGTTCAAATGTTCCTTTAATTTAACTAACCACTAAATATATTTCAGTAGGCATGCCGTGAAGGTCATAATGGTCAGGAAGGCTGTTTATTTCTTGGGTATAACGGTCATTGCTGATTAATAAACTCATGGCCTCTTCTGAGGCATTACCTTTCTCATAGCAGCGATGTCGGCTTCCAACTGAAATTTCACACCTTGCTCGAAATCATACCTGCAAAATGCACAAGTGTGAACAAGATATCCCAACAGTCAGTCATAAACATGCATGCATATTTCCTGCAAAACAGCATTTGTTTTAGTTTTACAAAACTGTTCCACCACTGTAGTTGTATTTAGACCAGCATTTTCCAAACAAGACAAAGCAATGTTAAAATGCAACCAAATTCATTCACATAAAATTGCATTATAATAGTTTTAAGAGTGCTGGAGATAATAGATTTTTAAAAAGCCAAAAGAACACAACAAGAAACACATTTTTAAAAGTAGCCCTTAATATCATAAAGAGGACTGCATTCGTTGAAAACTTACTTGGCCTTCAGTTGATGTGCCATACCACGAATGCCATCCAGTTCAATCTCCAGTTTGACTACGTCGAGGGAAACTTTTGCAATGTTGTCGCGGTACTCTTGCAACTGTGTTTCTTGTTCGGTCGCAGAGACAGTGACGTCGGTGTTCACGTCTGAGCCCCCAGTGAGTTCTGCAAGGCGTGCCTCCAGAGCACTGTTCTCTTTCTGAAGTTCGTGCACCCTTGACACGAAACTGGCGAAGCGCGTGTTTAACTTGGCCAGCGTGCTCTTCTCAGCCTCCCGTGAAAGAAGAGGTGCAAATGTGGATGCGGACCCTGCAGAGACACTCGCTGTGGCGCCGACTCCTGCGTTCGCCGCAGATCCGCCCATGGAGGCCGCTGCTCCGACTGCCTTTCCTCCACTTTTAAGGCCTAAGCCTAAAGCAGAGGCCCCTCCACCAACACCGAGCCCCATTCCCATTCCCATTCCCAGCCCCAACCCCAGGTCAGCTCCAGACTGGAGGCTCATAGCTGAGCTGAGGCCACCCAAGCCCCGAGACAGACCTAGGAGCCCCCCTGCCCCATAGGACCCAGCGGAGCTAGCAAACATCACAGGCATACTTATGGAGTACGTGCAGGGAGGACGAGAGAGAAGAAGCAGTCACTGGTGGGAAGTCAAAGTAGTATATATATGTTCAGAAGAGGTAGCCAAGGGGAAGGGGTGGAACTGAAGAGACGGAGGAGAGAGTAGGGGAAAGAAGAAGTGGGAAGGGAGGGGAAGAAGTGAGAAGGGCCTGTTACTGAGGCATGTATACCTTGTGGCATAACTGTGATACAGGCATGTCCATCATAGTTATTTATTGGCCTATAAAACTGTACATCCACCCCTTAGGGCTGAAAAAGTCAAGTAGATGTAGATTCAGATAGATTGGGTCTAACTTTATAAGTATGAAAAATTTACATACAAGGGATAGTGGGAAACAACTGCAATACATGTGTGGTACTGGCTGGGGTTTTCCTTAAAGCAATACTAGGTAGTTTGTTTGTTTTCAGTCACCCTACAGGTTGAAAGCAGAACTACAGAGAGATGGTCCGCTCCTCCAAACTTACTTAATGCGGTTACAGTCCATGGAGGGCAGCAAAGTGAATTCGGAGTGCCTTTCACCCTGTTACAAATTGATGAACCACTGAAACGATTTTGGAAACATTATTGTAAGGTTGAAAAACCTAATTAGTGTTGCCTCTAATGGTAAATCATCACAGATACAACCAACAAGACTGGCAAAGTGCAACTCGCACAGTGGGAGCTCAGTGAATGGCTGTGAAGCCTTGCTGACTGACATTTCTGGTCCAAGTGAAGCAATTATTAAATATATAACTTCATAAACTGCTTAGACATTTACGTTTATAACATGAAATAGCCTGATATTCAGTAATCTGAGGCACTGCCTAGTCTTGAAAGCCTTTGGGCTAATCGTTGCACATTTGAAGCACCTGACATTCTGTCCTCTATCAGAACAAGCATGGTCATGCTGTTCCTCCAATGGTACATTTGTTTCACGCTCTGTCTGAGAAGTATAAATGTGGCAGGTGGTTTTACTGGTGCAGTTAATAACCATCTACTTTTATGTGACAAGCATGGAAAATTTGACCATAATAGGTAACATGACTAGTGACAGGAAACCTTATGAAACCTTATGCTCAAGTGAACTCAACGCTCTGTGGTAACAGTAACAGAAAGGAAATGATCTAAAAATGACATGTGCGGCTACTAATCACATTCTTTTTTTTCTCTCACTACAAAATGAAGCAAGCTATACAAGTTTCCTTTACTGGGAACAAAGCATTCGCTAAGCAGGCCTGACTTACTCGACGCTGCAGCTGCACTCTGCAAACTCCGTGCAGCAAGATTCTTTTAGTATTCGAGTTTGATTCTAGAGATTGTCACAGGGTGACAGCTCATCTGTCTGAGTGGGTTCACAAGCAACTGTTCTGTGCCAAACATTTCCACTGTGTATACATTGTAACAGCCAAAATATCACTTCTGCAACATGATATTCAATATTTTCTCTTGCTCTCTCTCTCTCACACACACACACACATACACACACACACACACGTACACACCTGGTTGCATGGATAATGACTGGAGGGGAAGGAGTCCCATTGTCCATGCACTGCAACCCTCCTTGTTTATCTCTAAAAAATGGCTCTTCTAAATTTAGGTGCTCCAGTGGAAACAAATGGGACAGTGGGACAGTGATACCATCTCCCCCCACGCTTTCTCCACAAGTGACTGTGTGGAAATTTACTTCTTTCACTTCGTAATGCGTCTGAAATGTCAGACCCCCTGCGCAGACCTGAATTGAAACACGGAAGGTCATACGTCCGCTAGAAGCTATTTTTATTCACTACCCCATAAAACAAACAATCTGAAAATGCAAACAATTGTATAAATGCATTACGCAAAAATGCAGTTTGTGTTGAGGGATGTCAGAAATAAAGACAACAGATCAACATGAGTTCAGCTGAAATAAACAAAGCCTTAAACACACCTTCAAGGAGATTGAAAAATAAAACATATACGATTAAATGTCAATAAATGTAAACACCTTTTTTCCCCCTTGGAATGTGCTCAGTACCAACTGCTGGCCAGAAATGAGCCAAGTGATGATTAGTCATTGTAACAAGTGACAAACATGCAATCAGAAAAAAAAAACATGGCAGGGTAAAACTGAGCTGTTCTGTGGACAGAGAAATAAACAGTAAAGCAACATAGAGGTTGTTTCAATAAATGACTGCCAAAGAAATATGTTCCCTAAATGTGAAATGGAGCTTGAGGCTATTCTATCCCCATTAATGTGTGAGTGGGGGGGGGGAGTTGGGGGCAGAAGCTTTGGGGGCAAATAACCTCTACCCCGAACTGGCGTGATAGTGCTTGCAAAGTGCTTTTCAGTTAAGTCCAAGTCCACAAACAATGCAGAGATTCACAGAGAGGCAAGGAGTCTGTTACTGCAGTGTCAACAAAAGTAAAAAAAAAAAAAAAAAAAAAGTTATGTAAGCAATGTCATGTTGTCACTATACTTAGATTTTACGGTCCGAGACAGGCAATTGGCTCCTTAGTGTCCTTTCACCTGAGAAAGCTGCTCTTGTAATAGGCAGGATCGTGAAGAATGAGCTGTGGTGTTCTGGGGAAGCTTACACATATTCAACATTTTCAGGAATTCGGGTCTTTTTTAAACTGCACATCAGTATACAGGGCCCTTCTCTTTGTTTCTCTTAGTCAAAGCCCCAAGTCAAGTCAGAGGATGTTTGTTTGGGGTCAGACTCCTAGAAGTAGCTTCTAGTATACATAAAGAGGTGTCAGCTCTTTCTTGTGAGGCCTTCTCTGGTGTGGTACCACCTCATCAGTCATCTGACTCGTACCTGGACAAAAACAGCATTGGGGCAGTTTTAGGTAAGGAAAGGGTCAGGTTCCCTGGCCTTAATTAAGACTAGTGCTGGACTAAAACCTTTTTTTTTTTTCAGCGGAAATATTTATTGATGTTCTATTGTAGTCCATAGGCTTAATCATGGCCGGGGAAATAAAATGTTTATCGTTTATGGCCTAAAATGTTTATCGTGTAGACCGTCACTCAGTGTACCACGTGATGAACCGGGGGCATTTAAGGTCACACTGCCTTTGCTGGGTGCCACTGCATTACTCACTTCTGTAGGCGCCGCCGGAGGTCTTTGATTTGATCATTTTTTTTGGACAGAATCTCTTTCATGTTGCGGTAAGCTGCTGTTTCTTGGAACTTCCGGTCCAGCTCCTGATCAAACAGAAATCGCACGCACGCACGCACGCACGCACGCACGCACGCACGCACGCACGCACGCACACACACACACACACGGCTTTAATGATGGCATAAAAAGTAGGAAACATATTTCTGCTTATTCAGTTACAGTATGTACCTGTTGCCAGCATACGGAAAACACAATCGTGGGAATTTTGCATCTTGCTTTTTTTCCCACCATTTATCAGATTGGTATATGGCATGTGGTTTTACAGATATTGCTGATTAAAGTGGGTTTGTATGTGTGTGTGTGTGTGTGTGTGTGTGTGAGAGAGAGAGAGAGAGAGAAAAAAACTGAGAGTGTATATGGTGTGTGAGAGAGAGTGTATGTATGTGTGTAAGTGTGTGTATGTATATGTGTGAGTCTATGTGTGTGTGTGTGTGTGTGAGAGAGAGAGAGAGAGAGAGAAAAAAACTGAGAGTGTATATGGTGTGTGAGAGAGAGTGTATGTGTGAGTCTATGTGTGAGTGTGTGTGTGTGCGTGTTTGTGTGTGTGTGTATATATATTTCACCTTCTCAGCCAGAGCCAGCTGCTCCTGCACCCGCAGCAGGTCATGTTTGGCGGAGACCAGGTTGTCCTGCAGGTCCCGCTGCGAGGCCTCCTTAGCGCTCAGCGACTTCTGAAACTCGGCCTGCAGCGAGGCCACCGTGTCCTCGAGGCTACTAATTTCCTGCGAGTGCACCGCAAGCTGTGGTTCGGGTAGAGAAGGAGGGGGGCCAGAGGGTAGGGGGGTGCAAGTGAGGACAAACACACTATTATTTCCTGTTTACACACAACCACATTGTTTTTGTTTGTAAACTGTGAGGTACTGCAAAACAAGGTTCCTAGATGACGCCACAAAAAGCCTTTAACCGTTTTAACCCCAGTACAGCTTCACTGGTTACATGTGAAGTACAGAGTTGCTTTTAAAACTTTATTATTGTTTGTTTTTAAAGCTCTAAATGGACTGGCTGCTCTGTACATTTCTTAGCTACTTGCATCATGTGCTGCTCCCAGATGACTTCCTCATCACAACTATTTCTTTCAGTGTCCCTCTCACGCCTCAGAACTAAAGGTGACAGAGCTTTCTCTGACGTATCTTTCTTTTATCTTCATTTTTTATCTTAGTCTTTGGCTTTTATTTGATGTTGTCTAGTCCCCCCTTTTATTTAGTTGTTAATCTCATTTTTATTTTCTTACCTTGTCAGTATTTAAACTTATTTATGGTCTCTGTTTTATAGTTTTGCTGTTTTATTTTCATACTTGTGTTGTAAAGGACTTTGGGGCAACTCTGTTGTTTTTTAAACGAGCTATATAAATAAAATAACTTCACTTGACTTTCCACTTCAAGTTCTGAGGGCCATTCTAAAGGTTAGTACCAAATTTCTACCATTAAAAACTCTTTTCATCTCTCAAAATGAGAAACAATGGAGTAGCAAAGAAAGCCTCTGAACTGTGGGTAACTGACATCATTCAAAGGATCCTGAGTGACTGACATCAATATACTTGTTTACGTTGGACACAGACGCACGTCTGTTGGAGGGTGTATCTTTACCTGCTGCTCCCCCTGGACCCCTTGGAGGTCTTTCAACGCTCGCTCTGCCTTGGAGCGCTCATCTAGGGCACTCATAGCCTGTCAGAAACAACAGAGGATCCGCCACCACAACATCAGATAACCGCACAGATATTCATCAGCGTCTTAGATCATGAAAAAGGCAAGGGCCAGGCTACACACTCTTCTTGTTATAGATCAATATATTTTTGTATTGCGTGTTCTGTCATCTGTCCCTGACCCATCTATCCATTCGTCCATCAAGGACTTCTTACATACATACGTCCATCCATCTTTCCATCCATCCATCCACTCACAAATCTATTTCCTTCCATTGCATCATTTAAGGTTTTGTCCTTTGAGCAGATGTCTTAGCAGGAACCAGACCAAAGCTTTGCTGCCTGGATTTCAGGCGGGCTTTCATCCGTCAGTCTCCACACAAGCAGTCAGCACAAGCGCAGCGAATTTTTACACGACCTTTCAAGACAAAGACAGGCTGAGTTTTACACGTCCTGCCTACCTGGGACTCTAGGGTCCGCAATCTGCCTTTCAACTTGTCATTCTCTTCCTGGAGTCTTCCAATTTCCTGAAAAAGTAGCGGAAACATCATTGCAGACTCTTGCAGAACATCACTTTTTGCGACTGCACATTACACATTGCAGTCGCCAGTGTAATTCTTGACAAAAACATTGTATGAGCACTGTGGTTGTACCGCGGCAATCAAAGTTACCTTGTTCAGCAGTTCTGACACTCCGCCTTCGTTAAGTGGGGCTAATTTCGGTCTGCTGCCCTCCTGGTTTGTCTAACAATTACAGAGAATGGTATGTGTTCACTGTTTAACACTGCATGTTAGATCTACAACTCACTCTCTCTCTCTCTCACTTACACACACGCACACACACACACACACACACACACACACACACACACACACACACACACACACACACACACACACACACACACACACACACACACACACACACACACACACACACATGCCCGCCAATAGGGGAGGGTGGCAAACGGGTCTCTTGTCCCGGGCCCAGGGAAAGGAAGGGCCCAGAACTGGTCCCTCCTTACAATGTGGAATAGAGGGGGGGGGGGCATCAGATTATCCTGTCCCGGGCCCAGCCAAGACTGTCAGCGGGCCTGCACACATGTGCACACACACACACTGGATTGGTATGATCTGAAAATAAGACCAGCCCATGAACAGCAACTGCCCACATAGCATACAATTCAGTCAGTTTCTTCCCATGCCTCGAGTTTTTCACACTTGTTTGCGTGACAGAAGCAATACCCATACAGAAGGTGTCAAGTATGTTTCATCAGGTACATCGCACCAAAGCGTAGGTGTCATGCAACACCTCACAGCAACATTTTCATTGTGCTTTTCGGTTTCATATCAGCATATGGGTGGATATAACAGTGTGCTACGAAGGATGCACCACTGGTCTGGGTTATGTACTGTGAAGCATGGACTCTCTCATCTTGGAGTTCAGCGACTCACCTTACTGCCAGATTTAAAATCAGCCTTCTCAAACTCCGCAACTTGTTCTAGTAGCTCCCTGCAAAGACACAGATGAAAGAAAGGACACAGAAAAAAAATACAATTGAAAAGGGAATTGAAAAAGAACTATAACCAATAACAAAGGAAAGGCCAGGAAAGGCCATAGATTTTTTTTTAAATCTATCTAAAAGTTCCTCAATGAGATGCAGCTGTTCAGAAACCAGAAGAAAAACTACAGGGAACAAAATGAACATGTTGGGTTTTTTTTTTTTTTTAGAGTTATGCAACCGTAGCTCTAAGCATCTTCTGTGCCGAACAGAGAGAGACAGAGAGAGCGCAATCACTCACTCTTTAACAGGTGCGTCTATCTGAGCCCTAAAGGACAGCAGATATTCTTGAGGTGGGGACTGGTGGGGGGAAGGAAGCCAGGGAGTGGGGGGGGGGGTGCTGATATGCTGCTTTGCTTGAACACAGCCGTTACGAGTCTTCTCATGAGAAAAATATTTTACACCTCCCCGTTCCTAGGTGGAGGCAGTTTAACACAAACACACAGTGTGTGGTAAACAAAAACAACACGTGCGTCCCTGCGTAGGTGTACGTATGTTTGCATATGACAAATGTGTGTGTTTTTGTGTGGTTACAGAAGGCCGCAGTGAGCGTGCAATCCCCCGTGCTGAGGGCGTTTTCCCTGCTTCATCAAAGCCTGGCCGACCGAAACACCTCCCTGGGTTGGGAAGGGGGGGTGGTGGTCTTGTACACACTCGTGCTTGCTTATCTACAGATGCAGGTGAGAACAGGGCGCAGCTGCAGCCACATCAGCGGTCGGATTGGAGCTAAAAGCCGTTGCCTGCCCGCTATTCTTTGGTTTTGATCTTCTGGTTTGAGATTACTTTTTTACTTGTTGGTTTGGTTTTTGAAGTTGTTTCTTCGTGTTCGTTCCCATCATTACCCCGCAGGGTCAAACAAGGTTCAGAACAAAATCGTTAGCAGTGCTGTGAGGCCCAGTGCTTTTTTTTTTTTAAATGCTTTTACTAGTGGTAAGAAAGCACAACTAATCTTTGCCCTTCCTAAATTATAAACTACAGTATATGTCAACACAGATGACAATATTTAAACGTCATATTGCAAAATACGGACAAGTGAGGTGCATTCCCAAAAGCATTGTTGAGCTCCTTCCATTTTCAAATGACAGTGAGACCATCATTCTAGGCACTTTGTTCCCACTGTAACTACAGTGGTAGCTCAAGAATGTGCAACGATTTGAGAAGGACAGTCCAGAATGCAATATCAACTTCACACTACACACAGGCTCTTCTAAGGCCAATTTGGCTACAAACCTCCTCAGTCAGATGAAGCCAATTTATCATCTTAGCAACCCAAATCTGATGGCTAGTCAGCCCTCTGAAAATACACTCACCGGACACTTTTTTAGGTAGACCTGTTCATTTGCTTACTAACACAAATAGCTAATCAGCCAGTCCCGTGGCTGCAATTCATTGCATTTAGGCATGTAGAGGTGGTAAAGACAACTTGCTGAAGTTCACACTCAGGATAAGAATGGGTAAGAAAGGGGATTTAAGCGATTCTGAACGTGGTATGGTCCTTGGTGCCAGATGGGCTGGTCTGAGTATTTCAAAAACTGCTGATCTACTGGGATTTTCACACACAACCATCTCTAGGGTTTACAGAGAATTGTCTGAAGAAGAGAAAATATCCAATGAGCGGCACTTGTATGGACAAAAACGCCTTGTTGATGTGAGAGGTCAGAGTAGAATAGGCAGACTGGCTCGACATGATAGAAAGACAGCAGTAACTCAAATAACCACTTGTTACAACCAAGGAATGCAGAATACCATCGCTGAATGCACAGTGGCCAATGAGTGTATATCAGTCCTTAGCAGTTAACTAACATAAGATTTTGGTAATAGAGGTCTCCTTCTTTCTTTGTCTTGCCCTACACCAAGCAGTTACACTATTACCCATAACCACTTGCAAACCCCACGTCTTGCAGCATCTACTTGGAATGCTCCCACACCCAGTTAACGTGCTGGGATCCATCCAGACAGCTGAAGGAGCTGTTTTTCGTGTGTGTGTGTGTGTGTGTGTGTGTGTGTGTGTGTGTGTGTGTGTGTGCGCGTGTGTGTGTGTGTGTGCATGGGCCAAGGTAAAATGGAAACAAAGTAGAGGGATGGAACAAACAGGTCAAGTATTGCCACTAAGCCAGACGTTATCACCTTAGTTGTGTGCAAGGCAAGGAAGTTGTCGAACGCTTGCTCCTGACTTCAGATTCTACTGCTGTAATGACTAAAACAAGTAATTCCACAGTGTGATCACTCAAAAGAAGGTTAGCAAGTGCACGGCCTGTAGAAACTGCTTGCAGGGTTTTTTAATGATTTTACCCTATTGTTTTATTTTCTTTGTCTCCTTGTCTTTTTGTCGAGTTCTACTGATCCTTACTGCCCCACTACTGTCCACGAATGTATTGTAGATTTAAAAAAGTTAACATTTAAACATGTTAACAAACACTGACTAAGTTGCCTGATAAAGCAAGAGGTTAACACACTGTACATGGTGGAAAATGCAAGTAAATTTGGTTCAGCCACAAAGGCCTTCCCCTCATAAAGCAGTGCAAGAATTAAAGCATGTTACAGCTTCCAACCAAGCAGTGGTTTGCCTGTCGGTGCATTTAGTTATATTAGCATTTGCTTGCTCGAACCACAAGCAAAGAAAGAGTGGGTGGCACAAGCACTCTCACGCTGTAAGAACAAACGGCAGGAGCACTGCTGCATGCACGAGGCCACGCATTGACCTTTTCACCTGAGGTTTCACCACCTGTGACGGGGGAGAGGTAGGCCCTGACTTTGACCAAGAAACAGAACGGAGAAGGGCTCTTCAGTGAAGCTGTGCCTATTTACAGTGATTTCAGATGCACATACTCTTGTAATGAACAAACTGTTCAATGTGCTTTGGTAAATGTGCCTAAACTGAAAACAAGAGCTTTCTGCAAAATACTGACTAATTCATGTCTTAGATATTAATGTACATTGAAATTGAAACAGAATAAATTTTTATTTTCATTTGGACCCAAAACAGAACTGAACACTCTATGGTGGTGTTTCATTATACAATAATAATGTTACCACTGTTTTTAAAATGTTTTAGTCTCTTAATGCACTAGGTAAATAGTCACAATGTTTGACATAACATGTCTATCTGTGCTAATCAACTGGACAGGCTGTCATCATGATGGTTCACAATTTTCTTAACCTGCTTTTATGACACCAGAAGCTAAACAGTGGTATTCATCCCTTAAAATGTTGCTATTGTTTATTATTCATTTAAGCAACATTAACAAATCTCTAATCAGCTCATCTGAAATTATTTAACACGGTGCAAACCAGAGCTGGATAACTCATCAAATTTTTATAACTATTCCGGGTTCCCAGTATTAAATGAACAGGTCCGCCTGATAGAACAAATGCCTGCATCTCCCACAGAAGGCTCCGCTACATTCCCTAAACTTGTCTAACCATGCAATTGCCTGTTATTAGCCCTGCACAGTCTAACAAAAAACTTCTGGATGCAGTACAGACGTACAACATGCATTAAAACGCCAACATTTACAAGATAATGGCTGGTCTTCACAAAAATGTAATGTCTTTGAAAAAAGACAGCGAGGGGCTTGTACCTCAGACGACCACCCTTTTCAGACTAAGCCACATTCAGATTAGGGCAAGTGACCATGCAAAAAGTCAGGAGCAAAGCAGGCCTCTAAATGCTTAGCCACTGACACATGGCACAGGCATATCTGACAAGACCTCACACCAACATTTACTACATACCAAAGGAGTGGACACAAAAGACTAGACAAAGAGTTGAGCCAATGACGATCCATGAATTTTGCACATGTAGTTCGCGGCCTGATGCACAGAGCGTCAAAATACAACAGCGCACAATGATTTAAATTCACTCATCACAGTGTTTAATTTATCGAGGAATAGCCACACTTGATACAACCCCTTAAAAACTTAATGCACATGCAAACTAATGCACACAAATGTACACTGATTAACATGTTGCTATCTGAGGTTTAACTGGGATTGAGCATGCAAGTTTCAACTCACCTGCTTGGCGACCATGCTGATATTGAAATATGAGACAGGCCCATCATGTGCAAACTTAAATATTCAGCTGACATGGCTACTGTACTATCGGTTTAAGTCATGGCCCATGTCCCTCCCCCCAGTGCCATCAGGACGTCCCCTTGTGACTGACCTGTTCTCCAGCTCGGAGATGTCACACTGCAGCCGGAGGTAGAACTTCTCAGCCTGGGAGAAGAGCTGGCGCAGCAGCAGCACGTTGGTGTGGGCCATGTTCAGCAGCTCCGTGTCCACCTCCCCGCGCACCACCACCTGCAGCCCGTCCAGCATGTCCGAGACCTCATCAACAGTGAACGTGTCCTCCACCAGCCTTCAGGGAGAGGAGAGGATTGCCGAGGAAGTGTGTGTGCGCGTGTGTGTGTGTGTGTGGACAAACTGAGTCAGAAAGAGGAATTTCTAGAGCTTGTAATGTGAGGCTGAATTTGTAAGACATGCATACAAACATAAAATGGCAACTTGTGAACACATGCACACAAAGACGAGTAAATACTAACTAGTTGGTGCCTAACCTGCTGTCTTTCAGGTCTTGAAAACAGGAGTCTATAGTCTTGAGTCTCAAGATCCTCTTAGCACGGGCAAAGCGCATGTAGTTGACGACTTCATTCTTGTGATGCTCATTGAAACCAAAATCACCCTATGATTCATGCACACACACAAGCACAATATGAATGCAAACAATCTTGCCAACATGACATATAAATCCATACTGTTTCCATAAGGATAAGCCAAGGCTATATCATCTGCATAAACCACGTGTATTTAAACATACCACATACTTCAATATGCATAGGAATATACACGAAAAATAATGGTTCAGTGGGTACAAAAGCTGTGACCCCTGAAGAGGGCGTCGTAGTTACACTGTTTCTTTTGCGTCTCTGATGATGAGAGAACCACTGCGCCACCAAGTGGAAAAAGACAGTAGCCTAGTGCTGTCTACCGTATCTTGCTCAATGGTGCAAACCAAGGTACCAGAAATACAACATTTGATGGGGACTTAACGTGACCTTCCCTTTGCCATACTCTTTAAAAACCACACAATGTTATCACCGTTAACGCAGGAGTCGACCAAAGTTAGGCTATCTGTTTTAACTTCGACATGTTAACAGGGTTTGAAAAGTGGAAGCAAATACATTTATTTCCATGTTAGCATGAAAGTCTTTTTGTGCACGCACAAAATGTTTATGTTGACAACCGAAAATCAACTTTACCTGAGCAAATTATGTGCACAGCTTGGCTGCATCTTCAGACTCCACGAGAGGTACCATTACGTTAGTTAATATTTAAAAAGCTTAACTTTGTACGAGCACTAGCGATCATTTACGGTAACTGATGTTATTCAAAAGATAATGTCAACTGGCCGATTTTAATTTATCTGACTACGAAAGAGCATAACTACATATATACAGGTTTTATAATGACTGGCAAGTTTGTTAGCCATTACGCTGGCTAGTTTCAGAATAGCTTGTTAGGAAGGAGGGGAACCTTATATCCGATGTAACCTCACCATGCACCTTGGCAGTGACAACTATTTTTCATTTCCCCTTACACATTTTACACACAATTCAGAATCAAGCATCGACCTCGCCTATCGCTTAAACGCGTCTTGGAGACCGACAATTATGCAGTATTTTGACAACTGGCCAACTAGCCGACATCAAAACTTGCGTGCAGAGATATGCTAGCTATTATATCTATGTAAGCTACTTACCATTACGTATGTCCACTACCGAAACAGCTTGAGAAACAAAACAGTGTCTGCACAGCTAAATAATTTTGAACTTGGTTGTAAATGGATTGTCAATAAAAGCATCCAGCCCCCTTCTTGCTACAGTAGGGCCAAAACTAGCTGGTAGCCAACTCTGTGCTAACTGGAAATTTCTGTAACCCCTTGTTTGGAATGGATGGAGTGTGCATGGAAACGGAATAGCGTCATTGCGTTACCAACCAATTTGCCAGTGGACGGATTTGGCCCCTCATGTTTCTTCTCTGGTTAAGCCTCGCTAGGCTACGTGGCTCCAAGGAGGTGTTCACTGGGGACCTTAAGTCATCATGAGCTGTGAAGATGGAACTGTATTAGGCAGGTGTGTGTGCATAAGTGACCATGCATATTTAATTATATGTTAAATTAAGCTATACCAAATCATTGATAATTATTTGACCTTTATTTTAACATTTGAGGTTGATTGCAGTTCTGTTACTAGGGTGGAATGAGCATCCCATGAAGTGTCCACATATTTTTGACAGCAGTGGCTACACACTGACCTGTTTGTGTGTGTTTGGGTCGACACACATAGACTAAGTAGCCTATATTATCTGCTTATTAAGACAGTAGATGGTTTACTTTGTTAACAATTACACTTTAGGCTTTAACAAATGGCTACCCTTTCGATTCAATGAAAAAAAGAGAAATAGTTTAAAAGAAAAAGTTCAGAAAAATCCTTGCTTGTCTTTCTTTTCTCTTATGGGTGAAAGAGGAAAGTAGAGTCAATGTCCGTCTTGTTTTCAGAGCATCCCAGGCAAAGTATGAACACAAGTCTTCCACAAGTGAAGCCCAATGTTAACTTAATTAGACTAACGGGCAGCGCATGTTTGCCCCCTCTAGATCAGATGCTTCATAGCGTGACCGCCCTTTACTATTCCTCTTCATATCATTCTGTTTGCAGTCCACACTTATGGCCAATATGTTCCCTCTTTATCTTCAATCGCGGTGAGTAGACAAATTTAAATATACCGTGTTCAGGGCTTGGTGAGAGGGGAAAAAAAAATATTTTTTATTTATTCATTTTTCAGAGAAAGACAGAGAGAAGAGGTGAGGGTTTGTTGTAAATGGGATTGGGTCATTGGTATTTTTTTTTTTTTTTTGGTGCTGGGGCTGTACATGTCACATTACTGTGAGGATTCGATAGGAATATTGTACAGAAATATCCATTTTCAACAATTCCTGCCTTGATGAAAGGTGATAATTTAACACATCGCCTATTTGCCAACTCAGTCCATCTCCATTCATCACTAGCTTTATTCGATTAGGAATTGTTATATTATATAGTCATATTAGCTTGTCCAACATGGGATTAATGACTTGTCCATATGTTGGAAAGATAATGTTATTATGTCTACCAAGGAACATGCTTGTATACTTAACCATATGTGCTAATGTGGGGTATTTGGCATCAGAAAAGTGGAAAGTTTGACACAATAAAGAAAACATTGTAACTAAGGAAAGCACTGCATAATAAATTAAGGTCATAGCGTGGAAAACAATGGAAAAGCACAGATGTAGTTTAACTTAATGAACTGTGTCAATCAGATATTAAATAAACTGCATTTTCTGCAAGGTATTCTGCATGCTTTTAAACTTTCACTTGATTTGAAAATCCTTACTTCCTTGCCATCCAATTAGAGAATCCCTTCAAAACGTATGCAAATCCCAATATTAGTTTCTTTATGTGGGCCATAGTGAGGGACACTAAAATGAATGTTAATGGAAAAGATGATTACAACCCTCAATGCTCCATCAATGTTTCTGTTGGTTCTGTTTTCAGAACATCACCATTCAACTTTGAGCACTTCAGGCTTCAGCCGTTAGGGGGGGATAGTATACCTACGAAAGAGCTTCTCGTGATAAATTAGTTGTCAGGCAATAGGACTAAAATATTTCTTAGCGTTTCATTTAGTGTAGCGAACTAATTTAAATGTCACAGAATAATCATAGGGTATGGTCATTATCGTACAATACATCATTTGAAATTGGCATGCATTTGTCATGATAAATAGTTCCACAGAAGGCCTTTATTTAAGTCGGGCATATAACTCCAGACAGCGTCTACGTATTACGTTTTTTTTTCGATTATTTCATGCTTAAAATGCTTGCTTTAAATCTCCCTTTCAGCTCCATCACTCTGTCTTGACCACATTGTGTAAGCGTTCGGAGAAATTTGGTCGCCAAATTCAGGTGTTTGAAAATAACAAAACAGACAGAAAGGGGTTACATGGGCTACAGTTTTTGACAGGTTACCCCTGTCTTGACTGCAATTACATGGCACATTCCTAGACATCGAGGCGAAGGTGCTTCCTGGCTAACCAATCAGCTGATAGACCCATGACAGGTTGGTACTTTGCGCATGCGCACTCTTACACTTCAGACAGAACGAAGATGGCAGCGTCCTGAGTTTCTGACTAGGGTTAGCGCAGTTGATCAGCCACAGCATCGATTTGGGAAAACAAAACATAAGCAGCACTGCACATTGGAGGGTGGGGGGTTGAGGTACGGAAGACAGTTGCTTCTGAAACCGATCATCCAGGTAAAATTACACTCTGGCTTCGCCTGTCTTCTTTGCATTGTAGCCTACCTCCATTTGGAAATTCCTCGACTGGTTGCAATGAATCCAGCCAGCTAGCGTAGGCAACTAGCTAGCAACAGCGGTTAGCCTCCCTTTCAGGCGACCATCCATTAGCCATAAACACACACAGAGTGGGTAACCTAATTCGTACTTGTAAAATTACATCTGAGAGATTTAAGCTGGGTATTTCTGTGCCAAATCTCTGTTAATTTACATTTAGTACTTGTCACAGCTTATCAGTGCTGTTTGCCAAAGTTGGGCCGCACGCTTTTTGAACCTATCTAGACAGTCTGGGTGTAGGTAACGTAATCAAATCTGTCCTGCTATGTTGCATAGCTGATGTGGATCTCTAGTAGCCGCATCATTACGGTTTGGTCCGATTATTGACACGGCATCAGGAAAAGATTTTCATTGTATTGGAAGGATGCACCAGTAAAGAGGTTAATTCATAGCTAACTGTTAAGCTAGCGAACGATATCAGTAACATTAGACATGGGATAAGTAGCTATGGGGATGCAGAGTGTGTATTAGCTAACTTATTTTCATAATATAGGCTATACTGACACGCTGCAACCTTGTCAATGTATCTCCTTTCATTTGAAATAACTCCGTGTTAGTTTGAATAAACCAACTGTTAGCTATTTGTATTTACTGTACGCCAGCAACCATCATTTGCTTGCTGGAAGCAGCTTTGCTGTTATCGGGAGGCGCTGTTACTAATCAAGTTAGTGACAGAAGACGACAGCGCCCTCCTATTATGATGTGCTTGCTACACTGTTAGCATATTAAGAAGTAAAACTTCGATTAATAGAATAGGCGAATAGATTTCGCATCGTCTATAAAACTGCGTTTGATGCGCTGTCTCTCGTTTGCAGTGCTTGGTAGACAGAAATCGCGTTTATAATGTACATAGACATTTTTTGTGTTTGCCGTGAAACGTTCTGTTCTTTATCGAAGTCATGTGCATCACGTGCAGAGGCAGTTGAGGTTAAAAGTTAACCCCAACACGAAAAGCTTTGTGATGTTATTAAAACCGTCGCTAAAATGGTCGAATCAGTCTAGCATACTTGGATTTTTGGTTTGTGTGGTCCAAGGAGTGTCTTAAATGATACTTTGGATACTAGCTTGTTTTACGGATAACACTTTCTCAACAATAATCGACAACTGGTTGGATGGGCTTTTGTCAAGGTTTTGCGATCCATTTCTGTGCTGTTTTCTATCGTCCCACCTTAGAATCGTTATATCATCACATGACCACATTTGACTCGACGAAACACTGAATACCATAATCCAATCTGTTCCACGCTCCTTCAGGGTAGTCATTAGAACTATGGCCCCTTTTGATATAAGGCGTGAAAATTATGATTGTCTGCTTAACAGATGCTACAGAAAAACCCTTTGTTTGTCCAGCACTTTCCTTTTGGAGTGTATAATAAATAGGAAAAAATATTATTATCCAAAAACCCATAATGTGTTCCAACAACATTATTTACGTTGTAATAGTTTATTTTAAAATCGGAGAAAGTGTGACAATATCCATTCTTTGTCTTACAAGCCCAATGGAGCTGGCATTTTTTCCAGGTCTTAGATTGCATGTCAGAGTGACTGACAATTGGCATAGTTTGAACATTTTAGCCATCACCAGTGCTTCTTCCTCACATATTTTATTATAACCTCACAAAATTCTCCTGCAGTGGAGCCCGTGACATTTGAGAATTAACACTTTATTCTCTCACCTCATTTTTTTTTACAATACTTTTGGGCTCAGCATCTGTTATTATCCATCACAACGTCTAACAAAAATGTTTTTATTAAAGATGTTTTAGCTCTACACTGAGACAGTTCAGTAGGTTTGAGCAGAAATGTGAATGAAATAATGAAAAACATGCCAAAAGATGTCTTGTAGGGTGATGTGTCAAGTGCACACAGACTGTAAGTCTGGAAGGCAGCTTAAATGGAGAATCAAGGAGCGGTGAAGTCAGAAGAGAGGGCCTGTGAAGGGCCTCTAAAGCTATTGATCCATGCAACAAGCTCAGAGTGAGCCAATTACACGGCCACATCCTGGAAAGGCTGCAGCTCTCTCTCTCTCTCTCTCTCTCTCTTTCTCTCTCTCTCTCTCTTTCGTTCTCTGTTTCTCTCTTTCTGTCACTCTCTTTCTGTCTAGCTCTCCCTCTCTGTCTCTCTCTACCATTCTCTTTGTCTCATTCTCTTTTTCTTTCTTTGTCACTCTCGTTCTGTCTTGCTCTCTCTCTCTTTTTCTCCCTCCATCTTCCTAGCACATTCACTCCATTGTTCACCCCTCTTTTTCTGCTTTGTAATGTTTCTGCCTCCATCACTGTCCCCCTCTTTGTTTGCTGGCCCCATGTTTTCATTTCTTTTTCTTTTACACACTGTACTCAGTTTTACTCCCTTTTTAACACCCTGTCCCTTATATTCTCTCTCCTCCCCTCTCAGCTCTCCACTCTTCCTCTCCTCCCTCAGTCTTTATGGCTCTGAGCTAATGACGTAGACTAGTGACTGAGTCTCAGTGGAATAGGTGGAAATAAGTGATGTGGCCATTACAGTATGCCCTGTATTGTGCAGAGGGACTGTATTCCCCTCACAGGTCAGTCTTTAACCCAGTGTGAGCCCACAGAGCATAGCTATGCCTGTAAAAAGTCTAAATTAACTTAACTAACTGTACCTAGTCTCAGGTATGGAAAGGTGCATCATATGATATGAAATGTAGCAAATTGTTCACCTCCCTGTATTTTGTGTCAGACCCACACATGCATGTCTGAGATCAAGGTCAATAGATTTACAGGCCCTCCCTGTAGGAATTTGGAAAAAATATATGAATAACTCTGACATTCACACATGCATTGATGTGTTCAGGTTCTTGCTCTCCAGTCACCACCCAGCTTTGCCAGTGGCATACAGCACTGGGCACTGAGTCTAAGCCATGGTACTCCAGCCAGGTGGTGTGATAGGCAGGGGCTCCTGTGTGCTCGAGCCGTTGGCTTGGCAGAGGGGCAGAGGAAGGAAGAGTGGAGTCAGGCGTTTCCAATGATGCTGCAGAGTGCTGACGAAGCCTCAGCCTCACATGTGCACATTCGGCTCCTGCCTTTTTATCGCCCCTCCGAGACCCAAATGGCGTTAGCCCTGCCCTCAACTTTTTACTTTTTTTTTGTCCTCCTTTGCTCTGGAATGCATTCTGTTGTTATAGTGATTTAAAAAAAAATCTGACTCATTCCAGTTTCCATTCAGTTTCGTTTACCGTCTTGCCCTTGTAGTCTTCTTTCATGTCGTCACAGACCCTACACATGGTGTATCGCTTTCATTTTTATGCTTTGGCTTGCCTCTGGGGTTTTCCCATGGATGTGGTGCAGTGTTTCGTTTTGTTGAGTTGTGCAAGTTTGGGATGAGTGTCCTCATCATACATAGTTATTTGTCCTCAGCAGAGAGAGGTATTCGCATGTCGTTTCCATTCTTCCTGCTCTGCACTCTCTTCATGGCACCGTGCCATAGTTGCTCTGAGCCAAAATGCCTCTTTTAGTGAGTGAGATTCACCCCCAGAACACAAGCTGAGGTTTGGAAAGTGACACTGTCAATTTTTTCATGCCACAAGACCCAAAGCGTGGTAGGTAGCTTGAAACCTTTAGCCATGAAACAACCTTGCTGTTTTTGCTTCTTGCTGTTGCTTTTCCTTACCTACAGGCGTATAGGTTTTTCTTTTTTGCATGTTCAGCGTTGACACTCCAGATGTAGGTACAGAGATGCATCAATCAGTTTGATGTGGATGGTCTTATTTGGCAGGGGGTGGAGCATAATAATCTCATTGATGTTTGTTTAGTTAGGCCAACTGCCATGTTGGACACATTGTCCTAAAGGGGAAAGGATCTGAGGGAAAGGATTTGCAGCCAAGGTGTAAAATCTGTCTTGAGCGTGTGAGGTGTGCTGGCAATGTTATTTTTGGGACACCGACCATGTCAGAAGACCTCAAGGGCGGCGGTTGCTTTTTGATTAGCTTTGCTGTCCGGACCACGCACCTCCTCTGTTTGGCTACTTCCTTAAACCCTTCTGCTTAAATTGTGAGCTGGGAGCGGCAAACAAGCTGCATGTTTGGTCCAAATAATACAGTGAGCTCTGTCACATACTCAGGAATGTCTGGGCATGCTGCTGTTGCCAGGCATTCTCTGTTTTCTTTCTCTGACCAACTTGACCTAATTGGTTTCACTGGGTGGAGTGGGCAATGTGTCCATCCTAATCGATGAGGGTCTGTTTTATTTTATTTTTTTTTGCCATCAATGAGATTTTCTGTTTCTCTCACAGATGTAGGTGCCAGCACTATCACTATAATGTAAAGAACTTATTCCAAATTTAAATGTGATTTATTCATCAATGTCAGTGAAGACAGTGAGACATTACATGTTTTAAATGTTTAATTAACACCAGGAATTCACTGAACTAGTAGCTAGTGCATAGCTCTGTTTCACGCGAGAGATAATGCTGTAAAGTGATCATAAGAGGCGGCTGCTGTTGCTCTCCCTTTTCTTGCTGAGCCTTGGGTTTGTACTGTCAGTTTCCTGTGTCCAGGAAGCGCATCATATTTCAAGTTGTGTTACTGCACACGTTCACCCTGACCCTGTTCTCTGCTTCTATAGGCCGTGCCAAAAGATGAATGTCCTCAAAGACAACAAAGACCTGGCCTGTTTCTACACCACCAAGCACTCCTGGAGGGGGAAGTAAGTGGATCCAAACTCTCTCTTTCTGTCTGTCTGTCTCTCTCTCCTCACTCTGTTCACAAACACTGTTGTCTCCTGTCCTGGGACAGGGTTGCATGTGGTTGTCCCCAGAATTGTTTTTTTTTTCTTCCTTTTTTGGACTTGACCAAGATTTGGTTTCACTTTGGATCAATCGGCATCCTGACCAGGCAGCCCGTTTTTCCCGGAATGTTGCACATTTCTCTGCATACCCTCATCGTCTCATGTACCACAGACCCGACCTCCAAGGCCGCTTGAGATTATTATTAGATTTGAATGGGCAGGAAATGAGATTGGAGATGAAGGCTATTTTTAGTTGTAGGTATAGCCTACTTTGTAATGTCTGGCATCCTTCCCCTTAGATTGAAGTTAAAATGTCAGCACTTCATGTTGGTCGTCGGTGGGGTGGCACAAACGGTTTAAATGTCAGTTGTTTCCTCCTGTAACCGCCAGTGTTTCATAAAGTCACCAGTACAGCTGAAGTTTAAATGTAATGAACAAGACCCAACCAGCCCTTTTCATCTGTTTCCCTCCAAAAAAAACATCCAGCCTTTATGTGAATGTTAAATGTTCTAAGCTCCTTGTGTAGAGGGCTGGTCATGTGACTGCAGGTCATGTGACTGCTGCTCTGCAACGATGCAGAAGCATGGGTGCCCCTGGAGCAGCGGCCGAACTTGGTAACTTAGCAACTTTGATGATGGACGGCTCTGCTTGGGGCAGACAAACAGACAGACTGTGGGAGGTCTGAGTGTGGTGCTGATGGACTCTACAGTAGTGAGTCAGGCAGTTTAGAGCTAGTCAGGAAAAGATGGGCAGAGAAGAGAAGGAGTGCAAGGGATGTGTGTCTGTGTGTGTGTCTGTCTGTATTTGTCTGTGTTTGTCTGTGTCTGTGTGTGCTTCTGGGGATAAGGGGTGACAGACAGGAGAAGAGGCCTCCTACTGCCCTGGATATGCTCAGAGGGGGAAGGGAGAGCTTAGAGGCAAAATGCCAGTGGCCACTGTAGTGTGTCTTAGAAACAGACAGCAGCCAAACTGGGCCAGTTTGAAGCCTTTTCTCGAAACAGACTCCTTTAAAGAGGCTGTTGGAAGGGAAAGAAACTCTGTTGTTGCTTCATAACATTTGGACTTTTGGTCATTGGTGATAAATCTGAGTAATCTTCACTGTCAACAGCTTCTGCTGAGCTCACTCTGACCCACATCTCTCACATCCCGTGACCAAACCTCGGTCTCTGGCCACCCTCAGACTGAAGCTTATTTTGAACAGGAAAGCTTGAGGGAACCAGAGGTTATAAGAAACCTGAACAATGCTGTTGAGCAGCATGAAAACCTCCACTTCCTGCCTCTTGTGGTGTTTGGAGAGGTTGCTGATGTGATGTCGCTAAAGGCCAGTAAACTTGCATTGCATCAGCTATGGTCCCAAGGGTTCTCCTTTGATGGAGCTACACTGTGTCCACCACTTGCCTGAGATGCAGTTGTTTTAGATCCCAGAGGTGGTCAAATCCATAGATGTGTTGAACATTTGCCTCTAGTATTCTGTCTTCCACTTAACAGAAAGCCTTCTGTGAAATGACTTGCCATTAGCATGTAAACTAACCATCACCACCAGCTCTGCTTCTTTCATTGTCTGTCTGTGTGTCTCTCTCTTTCTTTCTTTTCCTCTCTTTCTTTCTTTCTTTCTTTCTTTCTTTCTTTCTTTCTTTCTTTCTTTCTTTCTTTCTTTCTTTCTTTCTTTCTTTCTTTCTTTCTTTCTTTCTTTCTTTCTTTCTTTCTTTCTTTCTTTCTTTCTTTCTTTCTTTCTTTCTTTCTTTCTTTCTTTCTTTCTTTCTTTCTTTCTTTCTTTCTTTCTTTTCTGCTCTGCCCCTCCAACTCTCCTTGTCCTTCTCTCACTGTGACTGTCTCTTTCATTCACCTGGACAGGGCTAGCCTCCTGTGCCTCTGCCTCAGTTGTTGTAATTACTGAGCTTCAGATGTAGGCCAGTGTTGATTTGGCTCTGACTCCCCTGTGCACCCCCCACCCCCAGACGACTTCTTCCTCTTGTAATTACATTTTGTGCAGTTTTGCAGAGGGCAATGAATGTTCAAGTCAGGAATCCACTGTACTGTAACTGCACTTTTGGAAACTGGTCTGGCCTACCTTGTATTTTGTTTTTACTTGATTTACATTTGTCTGAATTAAATGTAGGGTTATGTTTCCCCCTGTGTGAAGGTCAAGGTCACTTTACTGGTTTCCCCAGGGAGACATTTGGTTTGGAGTTAAGGGAAGGTTGCTGCATAGGGAATGTAGCCTGCTGTCTTGGACCAAACAAAAAATCTGAGATTTAGACTTAGCCTGTTAGGTTTCCAAACAAGCTGGGGATATCGTAATAGACAGAGAATTGACTCTATTGTTACTGTAAACAAAATGAACATGATGATGTTACAGCAGCCCAACAGACGAAGTCTGCAACACAAATGGAGACGCTGGTGAATTCTGGCACGTACACTTAATACCTGTGTGCGCCAACTCGGGTTGACCACCGGCCCCCTGTCTCCAGCACATCTAGGGTCAAGGAGCATTTCAACAGTCCTACTTGTGTTATTGATAAGTTTATATATGTGTACTGGACCAGACCACAAACCTTTCCACCTCTGCCAGGTGGATGCTAGGATGGCTATTTTTAGTAAACAAGCTTAGAATAACAGCATCATCAGAGAGTTTCACTATGTATTGATTTGGTTCAGAGCCAACACAGTCATTAGTGTATGGTGTAAACAAAAAATTGTGAACTAACACACCCCTGGATGGCGCCTGTACCTCACTACTGTATCTGAGAGAACAGAATTAAATTTGACTTGCTGTGGTCTATTGTACAGAAAGGAGGGATGCCCCTGAATAAGAAATGCTTTACATTTAGATGGACTAGCTTCCTGAGACGGATGTGTGCCCAAATTGCATTAAAATCAATAAAATGAAGTCTAGCATATGCTATAGGACTTTTCAGAAGTAGGATACAATATTGCAGATATAGCATCATTTATGCTATGATTTTTTTGTGTCAGCAAATTGATATTTGTCTAACACTGTTTCTACATATATGTGGAGTTCCTGAATCAATAGCCTCTCCAGTGATTTAAACACATTTGAGGTGATCTCTACCAGCCAATCTTCGCAGTCAGTTTTTCTGGGGACATGCCTTGTTGGGCACTGGAATTCAAATAGATTTTTTTTTCCCAGAGTTCCTCTGCAAATGTCTTCAGCAGAAAAGCAAATAGATTGTCTGGGCCTGTTGACTTGTTGGTATGCATTGATTTGAAAACCTTAGCAACAGTATGCGGCTCAATTACTATCCTATCTATGCTCTCGTTACAGATTACTTTCTGTAAAACTGCAGCACATTCCACATCATTATCATTATTGAAATGCATGTAAAAGTTATCACATACACACACACACACACACACACACACACACACACACACACACACACACACACACACACACACACACAGGAGAGATGTTTGGGTGAGTGGAGTCCCATACAGACGAGCCAAGCCAAGCAGCAGTGGCTGAGTAGCTGGGAAGCACACTGATGTGTTTCAGCTGCTGCTGTTCGTCTAGTCTGCAGCACCTTGTACTGGCTGCTGTTTGGCAATGGAGTTGCAAAGGCCCCTCTTTTCCATTTCAAAACCGGTGTCCTTGCTTTCACCAGAGAGCCCAGTGTCAACACAAGCTGAAACCACTCATTTCTCACCCCGGTTTGGATGCTAGACTCCTCATTCAGTGCAAGGACACGGATTCTGAAAAAGAGCTTTTTTTCTACAAACTAGAGTCTTTCTACTGTTGGTTTTGAAATGACATTGTCCTGTTGTCTAAAAAAATAAATAAAACAACCAATGTAACTACCATGCACGTGAGGAGATAGAAGTGCAAGAGGCTGCTGTATTGTGACTAGTGTTGTTACTGTGCAGCATCAGTCTGTTATTCCCTCTCTGAGTTCTTTCAGGGACAGCCATTTTATCCAGGAACAAACACACTGTAATTCGATTGGTCTATTTCGCTGTTTCCTTATTGGATCAAGCCAGCAGACGGACTGAGAAACTGGCAGGCTGGAGCTCATCTGTGTGTGATGTGCACATTGTGTCTCAAGATTATTAAATATGAACCAATTGCCATTCTAACAAATAAAGCCATAGTGATACTCTGCCTAGTTTTGGAATGATATGGGCAGGAAAACTCACAAAAGGTAGAAGGTGAACTAGTAAACCCTTACCGTTATTAATTCTTTGTAGTAGTTTGTCATCATTTTGAAATGTTTTAAACTTCCTAGCATTTATTGATCTTAAAAGACTGATTTAATTTATTTGTTGTATGGTTTCTGTTTTTAACTTGTTTAATATTTATATTTTATATAATTTATATTTTTATATTTGAATCTGTTCTGGCCATTAATAGCCACAGTTGTTAAAATGGCAATAAACTGAACGAAACAAACAAACAAAAACAAGTGTCATCATTTTGATTGCACGCTTAGTTCCAGATTTTAAATAGCTCTCTACAGATAGTGCCCTAATGCAGCACTGGACTGGAGATAGTGCTATGGAGCAGGCGGCTATCTCTGGACAACACCTGGAGCCAGTGAAACTGGCAGCCTGTAGATTGGTCTTTGGGTAGCTGGAGGGCTTTGTGCTCTGTTGCAGTGTCGTTTAACACATGCCATGCAAAGACAAGCAGGCGCTGTCACCATCTGCAGCAGTGGAACCTTCCTGCGGCTTTGAAAAAGGTTTTCCATTTGCAGGCTTTACTCTTTGTGTGTGTGTGTGTGTGTGTGTGTGTCTGTGTGTGTGTGGTTGTTTTTTGTGTGTGTGTTTTTGTGTGTGTGTGTGTACGTGTGTGTAGGTACGTGTGTGTGTAGGTACGTGTGTGTGTAGGTACGTGTGTCCGTACGTACCTGTGTGTGTGTGTGTGCATATGTGTGTTTGTGTACGTGTGTGTGTGTGTGTGTGTGTGTGTGTTACATGTTTTAATGTGATCACATTTAGAGTAGTGTGTGAGGGACAGAACGAAAGTTTGAGGCTGGTGGGGTGGGAGGGTCACGCTGGGTTCCTCTCCTCTCATGCAGGAAGTTACTCAAGCCGCAGCGCTCCTTAGCGGCAAACCCAACTTGTGAAGGAAAGGTTTCAAAAGCAGGCTGCCGTGGCGTGGCTCACGAAAGAGAAGCAGCACAGAATGTACCAGAACAACAAAAGCTAACACGCAGACGGTCCTACAACGCAGAGCCTTAGAGAAATGATCCACACGAGTGCACACTCCCTCTTCTGCTTTTCGTCCCCCCACCCTGTGCTGCGTTGGTAGTTACGAGTCTGTCCTGTGCACTGTGGCTTTGTTATACGACCGCAGTGTGTTTCTCATAAAGGCTTTTTATTGGCCAGTCCCAGGCCGGCGGGCTGCTCCGTGTGCTGGAGTCCAGTCGTTCTCCTCTACCACTGCTTCATGTGTGCCTCGGAGTAACAAGCCAGAATTGTGCTGAGAATAGTGAATGAAGAAGCTGATTCAGACTCTGTGTGTGTGTGTGTGTATGTGTGTGTGTGTGTGTGAGAGGGACATGGAGAGGGGGAGGGTGGTGTTTGCGTGCACATGTGTTGCGTGAACATGAGTGTGTGTATGTACTGTGTGTGTGTGTGTGTGTGTGTGTGTGTGTGTGTACACAGACTTCACAGATGTTTGTGTTTGTATGCACGTGTGACTGATGAGTCTGTCCTTTGGGTATGCACAAGCCCCCACCATCCGGCTTCGTCTTCTATGTTCTGAAAGCGTTACATTCACCATGCATTAAACATCAATGTTGCATGCAGACGTGCAACATCTAGGCCTATAGGTCGTGCAATAGTCAGTGGCCAATAAGCACTGTCTTTTTGTGTTTTTCTTTTTCACAAAATGAGTTAGGCTGATGGCATTGATAAATGAGGAAAGACAGGGCATCAGATGCTCTTATAGGCCCAGTGTAATTAAACTGATGTCAGATCCAGGGTGCTTTTGTTAAAAGCATTGGTGAGGTTTGGATGGGAGTTCGTTGGTAAGAAAATAACACTGCTGGACACAAGCCCAGGGCCTTTTAAAGCCAAATTTACCCTTGATGGTGTGGACCAAGGAGGAATTCCCCCTGACTCAAGCCAAAGATGTAAACATAAATCCTCTGGTATTTTTCTCTTTCATTTGTGCTCTTGCACTCCATAGTGCTTACAGACTGGGCTAAATATGCGTGCCTTGGTAATCTTGGGACGCGCACTGTATGGCACGCTATTTCCAATTTGGCAGTGGCCTCATTATGGGAAATAAATATTTTTTTTGGTAAAGATGTCTGTGTCAGCTGCTTTAACCGAGGGTGGCATCAAGCAGTGCACCTGGCAGGTGTCCTGGGCTTGTTTTAGTCTTTTTTTTAGTTCAGTGTGTGAGTGCGTTGCTTTCAGTGTAAAACAAAACCTTAGCCCTTAGGAAGCCGTTCTTTGTACACAGAGGAGAGAGATGTGTATTTGTTCTCTTTGTTTAGCCAGTCTGATTGTTGTGGTCCAGAATAGGCGGATCTATATCCCGCTTGCTTTACGTAGGCTAGACCAAACCCAGGCCTGTAGGAAGCAGTTGGTAGTGCACGGAGGACGATGATGTGCGTTTGTTGTCTTTTGTTTACCCAGGCCTGATTGTTGTGGGCCTGAATGCAGATCTCTACTCCGCTCTGTCTGTACTAAACATTGTACTGTTGGAAACAGTCGTGAAAGGACTTTAACCCCACAGGATGAGCTCACAGTCAGGTGACACCAACCTGCCCACTGCTGGTGACTGGCATGCTGCTCTTCCACTGTAAAACACTGACCTTGCGCTACAGTGACCAGGTCAGCATTGACTAACCCTGCGTCTTGTTATGCAACTGGAAGACCATGCACACACACAGACACACACAGACACACACAGACACACACAGACACACACAGACACACACAGACACACACAGACACACACAGACACACACAGACACACACAGACACACACAGACACACACAGACACACACAGACACAAATCATGCTTATTCATAGCGATGTCTTTATCGTGAAGTGTTGGCACGTAATGAGCGGCAGAAAACAGAACTTCCCCGTTGTTCTCTGAGGTTAAGGGCACTCGCTACTTCCTGTTTGACAGGAAGCTGAGGATTGAGCATGTGCTGAAGGCACATTGCCCGATTGCACAGTAAAGACTGTTATCTGTGACCGGCTTGGCAGCACTGCAGCACACTGAGCGCTCCTGAAGTTAAATGCGCTGACACACTAGTTGTCTGAGTACAAACCCCGAGGCGGTGTTTTTCTGCTTGGGCCAGTTCCTGTTGCATGCATGGGAATTATAGAGTACAGCCTGTAGGCTATATAGGCTTTATGCAATCGAGAGGAATGTTTCTGTGCTTGTGTAGGTTAACTTAAGTGGGTGAACTCGAGTTCAGCCATGTTTATTTTTAATTCTGCTGAGTTATACATCACTGTCATTTACAGTGTGATCTAGGCTATTCATAGTTGTTGATTAACTCCACGAGGTGTTTGTCGATAAGGCATCACAGAGAAGAAAATCAATGTAATTGGACTCATTAAAACGTCCTTTTTCTCTTGTCCAGCCACAAATATATATTTAGATCTGAGGTAACGTCAGCATTTAATCAGTCTTTGGCATCCTTCCCTAAGTCTTCTTCCATGTTGTTTGTCTACATTGTTGTGCACAAAGTCCACCTAGTGACGGCTGATAGCAATTGTTTACCATAAACACTGCTCATGTTTTCTATCCGTGGATGATTCACCCCCACCCCCCACCCCCCATTAATTAGTGATGGGGGAGGTAGAGGATGTTATATGAAGTAGTTTTTCTTCAGCTGACCTCTGCCTCAGTGCATGTGATCTGAGATGGGAGGGGATGGCTGATGAATAGGTGGTGCCTGCTCACCGTGCCCAATAAAAAACATTTTCTGTGGTGCTGGATAGTAGATCAGCAAGAAATGGGTTTTTGGGGTGGTGCAAAAAAGATTCTCTGGACTGTACATGTGTGTGTGTGTGCGCGCACCTGTGTGCCTGTGTGTTTTTGTGCTGAACAAAAGAAAGTGCCTCGAACAATGAATTATTAACTGATCGTATGACCCGGCCCCTCCTGCAGAGATACAGCGAGGGAGAGAGACACACAGACAGAGAGAGAGAGAGACACACGCAGAGACTCACTTGCAATAAAAGAAATAAGAGCCATGGCAGAAAGAGTGGGGTGAGGTGATCGAAAGGCAGTAACACTGCCTAACTGCATAGAAACTGAATATAAAGCGCTTTGAGCTGCATCTTGTATGAATTGTGCTATACAAGTAAAGATTATTATTATTATTATTATTATTATTATTATTATTATTATTATTATTATTATAACTATGCAGAAGTATGAAGTGAATCAGCACTGAGATGGATGGGTAGGTCACAAATAAAGCCCAAAGACGGGAGACGTGGGCCGACAGACAAAACAGATCTGTGATGAGTGGGTGGTGTGCTGGGGTGTGGGGGGTAGGAATATTGTTAGGAGGTAGCTGGAGGGAAATTAAACTCAGCACAGCAGGTGCTGTCTACCGCCTTAAACAGACAAGAGCATGAAGCCAGTCACTTAAGAAGTCTATTTTAGGTTGGTGATGCCATTGTAGGCTAATCAGGGTGCCTAGGAGACCTGTGGGCATGGAGTAGTGTGAGCTCTTAGCCTCTCTCTCTCTCTCTCTCTCTCTCTCTCTCTCTCTCTCTGTCTCTCTGTCTCTCTCTCTCTCTCTCTCTCTCTCTGTCTCTCTCACACACACACACACACACACACACACACACACACACACACACACACACACACACACACACACACACACAGTAATAGGCTGACTGTTAAAGCTGAGATACCCACTGCTGAGTTCAACTAACACTTTTTTGTGTGTGCTAAGGCATGCAAACAAATATACTGTCACCTAAGCAGATTCCTCTATTGTAATAATCTTTACTTGTATGGCACAATGCATAAAAGATGCAGTTGAAATAGTTCAATAGTTTGGCAAAAAAAAAACCCACAGATAGGGCTGCTCAATTAATCGAATTCTAATCATGATAACGATTTCAGGGCCAAGCGATCTCAAAACAAATAAAATCGAGGGCAACAATGTTTTTGTCCTAATTATTTTCTACTGTTTGTTCTGTACATTAGATGTATACATTAGACATTTCTACTGTTTGTACATTAGACATCAAAGGAGACTTACTAATGTTTACGAAGAAAGGTATTAGGGAAAATTTTCGAAATGTTTTTGAATACATTTTCAATCAATGAAGAATGTTACTGACTAAAACAAAATAATCGTTTGAATAATCGTGATTTCATTTTTGGCCCAAATAATCGTGATTCAGATTTTTTCCATAATCGAGCAGCCTTACCCACAGAAGACATTTCTTGCAGTCCAGCAGCGCCAGAAAGAGAAAGTCCATTGGGCTGCTGTCGAGGGCTGTTGCTAGTGTCCCCAGGGAGCGACAGGGGTGAGGAAAAGCTCCCTGTTTGTGTTGGTTTGTGTTATTGTATTGTAAGTTAATGGTCTGGAGCTCTGTCTGGTCTCTCAGGAAGGGACTGCAAGTCAAGAGTCATGGCTGCATTTTTATACATGTCTGTGCATATAATTTTAGATTGGGCCTGTAACCTCCGTTACTGAATGTTGAATTGCTGACATTTGCCAAACATTTGCATATGCACACATATTGGCTTTTGGTTGTTAAGGGGAGTACACACACAAGATGTTTTGAATTCTGGCGCTGCTGTCTTCCCATACAGTCTAAAGTTAATTGAGCGTACCAAAACACACAAACACACACTGCAAATTGTCGTGCTACTTCCTTTTCCCTCGCAGTGTTGTGTAAGTGTGTGTCAAGCATGGCAAAACACACACACACACACACCCATTCAGTCATCAGTCAGTTCAGTCTTCCTGGCAGCAGCTCTTACTTTGCTGTGGTGGCGCAGCGAGCTCCTTTGAATCGGGCCGTATTGCTGAGCCAGGCCTTTCAGCGTGTGAATAAGCACATCAAAGCCCGTGTCTAACTGAACCCCCCTCTGGTGGTTGGTTGGTTGGGAAGCTCAGGCCTGTTTGGTTTCCTGGAAAGACAGACTGGTGAAGCATTTTGGTGCAGCGTCTATGGTGGAAGAGGCCTGGTGTCACAGGGATGTGATGAACCCACAGTGCTGCTGAGCAACCTGTTGGCCGGTGCTTGTGAAATGGCAGTTTGACTAATGCTCCCCGCTACTGCTAACTCAGGCAGACGTGCTCGTTTCTACAGTGGGTGTGTAAGAGGGTGTGTGTGTGTGCCTGGAATCGTCTTTTCCTTCTCCTTGAAAAATGCAACTCATCGAAAACGTTGCTCACCTCTGGGTGATTTCAAATGAAGTGGTAGTTTTTTTTCCCTCCACACCCTGGACTCCTTGATGCCTGGAATTTGATCTTGGGCTGAATTTCCTGGGCTGTGACGAGCAAGTTTGACCACTGCAATACCCGTCCGGACTCTGTTTTTACCACAGCCTACCAGAGTCACTGACCGTAAAGCTGCTCGATTATGGAAAAAATCTGAATCACGATTATTTGGGATAAAACTGACATCACGATTATTCAAACGATTATATTGTTTTCCTCAGTAACATGCTTCATTTATCGAAAAAACATTCTTGTACCTTCGGATTTTCCCTAATAC